>CM053786.1:765958848-766351348 GCA_028749045.1 Cupressus sempervirens | reverse complement strand
ATATTTTAAGAGAAATACTATTCTAAATAATTTTAGTTAATGCAAACTTGAAGAGACTACAAATTTGTAAATTCTTAGTTTCATGGAAATCCTAGTCTTCGCAATTGATGGGTGGAGAAATGAGAAAATGCTGAAATAAATAAAAATGATCCGAACTATTTTTAGAGTTTTATTGCAAGATGGGGTTTTTAAAATTTTATTAAAAGAAAAATCTTGCAAAAGTATGTCTCATTGGTGGATAGGAAGGGATTTTCACTTTAATGACATTGCAAATATCAAGATTTAATTAATATTGATGAAAGTTTCAAAACATATAATTTAAATGAATATTATTATGTATTTAGTAAGAAATTGTAGTTATATAATTAATATTAGGCAAATAAGGACATGAATATTTCTTCTTATTTTATTTATATTAGTTATAATTAATATTTGTTAAGATCTAAAGTTATAAAAGTCTAGTAAATATTAAATTCCAAATATAATAAAATAAAAGTTAAAAATGTAAAAATGGGGAAACTTTTACTATAACACAATAATAGAATTATATGAACAACAATAATAGAATGAATGGTGACCCTCATGCTAGTATCTAACTAATGTAAATGTTTCCAATTAGGTGAATGTAGATAGCACTAGTAGATTTTTAAGTGATCAAATGAATCGAAACCAATAATTTTTAAAGCACACTATGATAATAATCACATCCATGATATTATCAAATGTTAGCATAAAATAGCAATAATCAATCATTTAAATATTTTTATTAGGGTGACTAGTTATTAATCATTTGTTTAGTTATTTATATTTATCTCCCTAATTATTTATTATTTATTTTATTTGATGATTAAATTGGTTAGTTATTTAGTCATTTATACTTGTGAAATGCAACAAATTGATATAATTTGATCATGTTTTTGCCAAATGGCTAAAACCATTTAGTCATGTGGCTAAATGTTTTAGTCATATGACTAAATGTTTCAGTCACATAGTCATTTATTTGCCAAATTTATACTAGTTCTTGTAACACCTCTTGTTATACTTCACCTCAACTTGATTTAAGTTTACCCTAGATAGTATTTCTTGGATGTTTTTATTGGAGCATTTGTACCACTTTTTGCCCTCTGTACCACCTTTAAAATGTGTGAATGATACTCTTTCGCCACCTATCCTTTTCTACCACAATAACCTATACCACTTTGAGACCCCATTTCTCTTTATTGATTTGATGAATTTTATTAGGTTTATTCCTATTTATTGTGTTGTTGGGATGATTCTCACTGGCTATAACATGAACCATAATATGACAGGTATGATTTACCCCTTCTTTCTCCTCTTTTCATCTTAAAATACTATAAACCTTTCCTTTATTTTTTATTAAGTAAATTTGGTATGTCTCTATCATGCTAGTGATCCAATTCACGCTCAATGCATCTTAGATACAAAAATTTAGACAACTAACATACCCCAAAGTCATTTGTTCATTAGTTCTATGGGGTTTCACATGGATGGGTTATCTATAGAGCTTAATTATATATTCTTATATACAAAAGACATTTTTTTCTTCATATGCCTAAGTATTTGAGAAAGAGCTCATACTAATGTATAGTCCATAGGATGAAACTTGTCTTTCAATTTTTTCTCCACCTTGTCTCATAATCTAATATTTTCCTTTCTCTTTTAGGTTTCTTTCTTTCACAAATGAATGCACTATATTATTGTGTACTTCTTAAATTCTTGCATGCTTGTAATTTCTTTTATTTTTTCATATCATTCCATTAAAAGAATTTTTGGGCCATTTCTTTAAGCTAGTTTACTAGATCATCTAGTATATGAAAACCTTCATAATTTGATACTTCCATTTTGATCTTATCATTTCTCCCTTCTATTAACCTAACACTCCTTTTACACTATATTATTTAAATTAACTATTATTACTCTTATTTTTCTTTTGCATGTTAGTTTCAACCTCTTTATTATTCGATATCATCACTAGAATCATCTCGTGGTTGTCTTTCCATCACTTTTGTAGTTTATACTACTTTCCTTTGGAGGCTTTGCACGCCTTTGTGCATCTTTGTAAGACCTTGTCTTCTTCCTCTTTCGACTATCTTCTTTTTCTAATACTAGACTATATAACTAGATCCTTAACCCTTAGTGGAAAATACACAATTTTATTTAAAAGTCAAAAACTATTATATTTGTACAATGAAAGAAACCAATCATTTAACTACCATCTAAATTTTACCATTCTTGATCATTTTAATTTTAATTTTAATTTTTTTCATTTTTAGTATTTTTTATAACTACTACAAAAGATACAAAAATGTTCAATTATTTAGAGTTTACTTTGGTGACATCACTTAACTTTTGATTTCGGAACTGCATGTATAAAAAGAAACCTACTAGAAAAATTAAAAACAAAAAATTTCTTTAAAAAAAGTAAACGTTAATTTTGTGGCCTTATACGATGGAATTTGATCTCCAAAATAAGTCTAGATTGGTTCAATAGAATGGGTTAGATTAACATATTCATGAACCCTATAAAATTTCACCCTAGCCAAACAACTGAGTCAAAAGTGTGACCTTTGGGGAGAGAGAGAGAGAGAGAGAGAGAGAGAGAGAGAGAGAGAGAGAGAGAGAGAGAGAGAGAGAGAGAGAGAGAGAGAGATGGATGTAAAACACATATTATAATTGTTATTTATACTTAAAATGCTATTATTTATGTATATATTTTTGTTAGAGAATTGATCTAAATATATTTGATGAAAGTGGGAGAGAGAAGTAAAGATAAAGATAACTTTCCTATGTAAAACATTTGGTTAGCACCAAATGTTCTACACATCATATTTTGTGCATGACTAATAGGCTTAGTCTTACCAAGCCTAAGGGTTAGACCACTAAAACTATTGGTGTACATTTTATACGTCACATACCAAAATATTCTTTATGATAGTTAGAAAGTAAAGTGGTACCATTTTGTTCCTTGGTCTTTCAACACTTACCTCCATATACCATTCTTTTTTGCAACTTTCTTGTGAAATATATGAGATTGAATTTATTTTCTAGATTTCGAAGAGATGGAATAATATTAACATTCTTATCAAAAGACATGATACTTTTAGTAGATCTGAAGATATATTTTGCAACTTCAAACCTCTTTATTGAAATATTTATTAAAAGAACAAATGTTAGCCCTACTTTTGCAAAACCCTTCTTCTAAAATCAGAACTCAAAGAAAATAAGGTTTTTCAAGAATATCCTTGACTTTAGTGAAAGAAGGATTGAGCATTATATCAAAGATCTTGTAGGTAAACATGAAAGGCTATTCAAACTCTTATTAAAATGCCTTACACTTCTGGTACATTTAAAGACATAAATCTCCTAAAACATAGATTCAAAAATAATTTTATTATAATTTTTGAGAATATCTTAGGGTTAGGTTGAAGAAAAATTGAGAAGTAGCAAACATCCTTTCAACTCATCCTAGACACATTTTTTTCAAACGAATATTGAAGGCTGCCACTATATTCATCCTATGCACACATTTATCAAATAATTAATTATATATATATATAAATCCCTATTAAATATCCATCATGTTGTGTTTCTTTTCTACTTATTCTAGATTGCCGCAATGTGTGAGATGGGCACTTTGTTTTCTTCTTTAAATTGACATATACTAGATATAAGCCTAACTAGTTGTAATACCAATTCAATTATTTTAATTAGAAGATCTTATTGGTAGATAGATCAACCAGGGATGCGCCGAATAAGGTGCAACATATATACACCATTATTCAATAGATATATAAAATATTTAAAATATTTCTACTATTTAACACAGACTACGGATGCATATAAGTTGCTTGTAGCCACTTCCAACATGGCAGACATTACTGCCATTTGCCACGTATGACCTCATTTGGTGACATCAGCGGCTTATATGTCCGTACTGATTACAGGGGTACTTGGGGAGCATTCTAAACCACGGAGACATATTTATTTAATAGTTCATGTGCACCTTCCATGTGGTTGTAGTTACTTTTCCTTACAATTGGCTTTTGAAACTTTTTATATAATTTCGTGTCTCTATATATTTGCATTTCTGATTCTTGGAACCCCAACGTGTTTTCTTTGTGATTGTAAGACCTTTAATGTCTGTTGTTTTCAGAAACCCTAAATAGAGAAAGAGTAGTGAGGGGGGCATGGCCAAGTCTTTGTTAGTACCCGAGATATGTCTGATAGATGAAAGTAACAGACATTTGGAATAAAAACTACTCGTTTATCAAAAAGTTTATGGTTCGATGAAATAGCATTGTTGGACGATATTCCTATGGTAGATCTGGCTCATCTTTATGATTCTCAAAGACACACGGTAGTTTGTCGACAAGATGTATTTTTTTATTTATTGTACGATGTATTTGTTTTTCTTCACTTGTTCCGGCGATTCTAGTTATTTCAACTTTAGTTTGGAGATATTTACGAAGGCTCATGTAATGGTCAATATTGAAGTTTAATGTATGATTGTAATGATTGTTGCCATGGTGTGCTCGTCTAAATGTGTTCTATATTTTGTTTTGTTAAAGATGTTACGGCTGATGGAGGAATTGTATTCTAGGCATTCTGCCCTTGCTAAAATTTGTCTGTCCATTGGCTCTTATTAAATCAGAGCTCATCTTATACAAGGATAATTCAATGGAAAATTCAAGTGATCTAGTAAGGCATGTATCACAGTTTGTTGTTTGTTGTTTAGAGGTTTCTATGATTATGCTGAAATGCCCTTCTTTGTCTTTAGCTCTTAATCAAAGTGGTGGATGAATATTCTTTACTTCATGTCTCTTATAAAATATGTGTAAGCATAAATAGCTATATCAATTTTATGAATAAAATATTCTTCATAAAAAAATTAAATTTAAAATTTTGTTAATATATTTTGTGGATGTATGTTGTGAAACAAGAAAAAACTGTTTATTTCTTTAGAAAGATTAAAAATGTGAATGTGATTATACTAAAAGATTATAATAAATTGAGTGGACATGTGTGATTATCTGTACAAATCTAGCAAATTAATATTATGAGATGAACATGAATTTATTATGAAATCAATATTTCTTAACCTATTGGCAAATGATAGTAAGAAAACATATTTGATATATCTAATGGTTCGATCAGAATATTCCTCATGAGTCTAGTATGGTCAAGGTTATCACATAATGGATGAGGCTAAGATTGTGCTATTGGTGAATTCAAAGAATGAAAACACCACAATTGTTGGCCTTAAGTAGAAGTGATGAAATGAATACACCTCTATTTTGACCTCATAGGTGAAATGGTGTTAGACAAGAAGCTCATGCTTGGACAGCTAAATTGAAATTTTAAGTCTTATTAGATGTTTTAATCAGTATACATGTTGAAGATGAAGTATTCATTTTTATCCACTATTAGATGTTTTAATATGTGCATGTATGTTGATAATAATAAAAGATTACAATAAAAGGAGTGGATTGAAAAATAATTATAATGACATCCATTACTTTCAATTATCCATATAAATACAACAACATAATAATTAAAAAAATATATACAACTTTAAAGAAATAATTGAAATTGCAAGAAATTTCTTACCATGCTCATTGAGAAGATAAATGAGTTCTATTATGAATAACCCAATTTGAGTTAGTTACAGTTATTTGGTGAAGTCTAGTTCTAGGCCACTAAAAAAGAATTATGTCAGTGGTAGTTTCAAAATTTCTAGTATAATATGATTGAATGTTGGATTTAAGGTTTGTGAGAATAATGCATGCTAGAAGACATGGTTTGGTGTATATCTTAGGATTTTTGGATGATTTGGTTCATGTTGGATTGATTACTAGCTAGTAATGTGTATGGAATATTGTTTTGGTAGCTAATAGAATGGTGTAGTGTGTTGATTAATGTGGTGAGCATTAATTATGGATTATGGGATGCAATTTGAATTATATAATTGTTTAGTATTTATTTAAACTGGTGTGTATTCCTTAACATGGGTTAATTTATTTTATTTGTGTATTGGGGAAGTCCTAACTGACTCACCTATTTGGTTTCTTGTAACTTGTATAAAGTAGAGTAATTTGATCATTTGAAATGTATTGAATGGCATACTTGAATAATAATATATGTGTGAACCTTCATGTTGGATATTAGAGATGAGTTGAAGGATTGTCAGGTGCTTTGAGAAGAGGTATACAAAGAATTATTTATCATTCCTAGTGTGCTTTATTGGAACTATTAAGACAAGTGTGTTTTCATCTATCTATCTATCAATCTTTGAAGGTGGCTTTAACCTTCATGTCTCAGAAAATAAGTCTTCTTGAAAGTGGATTTGACCTTCTTTCTTTAGGTAGTGCACTCAAGAAAAGAGAATTTTTTTCTTATCAACTTCTAACAATGTTTGAACCTTATATCAAGGGACTAATACTTTAACAAGGTCTTATTCTTTGATGGATACATATGCACTAAATATATTCTATCAACTCCTAATAGGGTTAGGTTTTTGAAAAGGGATATTTTCGTATTAGTACACGATCTTATAAAAGATGTAGCATTATAAGTTATGAAGGAAAATTTATTCAATAACCTTATATCTTCTATAATTCTAGTGGATGTATCCATCATTAATAGATTGATCTTTTGGTGAAACAAAAACCTTAGCAGTTAAGAAAAAAAAATTGCAATCTTTTAGAGTTAGTTAAAATTGCATCACCCACCAACTTTATAAGAAACTACATAAATTAAAAGAAAGATAATTGGAAAAAAATAATATCTAAAAAATGTAAAAAGTAATGTTAAGGCTTTTTATATGGTGGAATTTGACCCTATAAATGTGATAAGATTTGATCAAATGGAATGGGTGTGGTTGATGTATTGGTGGACTCAATAAGACATGCATATCTATGAATATTTAGCCCAAATGGATAGGTAATTCAAATATTATGACCATAAAAATTATATCCATTATATTCCTTGTAGGTTCCTATCCTAAAACTATTGCCATTAGGGTTGATTCAACTTCTTTAATTCTCATTTTGTAATCCATGTGAAATTTACTAGAGTTGACTCTTCCCAGAATATTTGATATCTATCTTTATCTTGATGAGTCTAAAAAAATAATTTTATATAAAACCTATATCATATTTTCTTTATTCTTCCTAGGATACTACCATTTCACTTCATGCCTTCACCATTAATAGCTTGATCTTCACCATGGAAAGCATAGAAATTTTAGATATTAAACATAGGGGAAATATGTAGACTATTAGAAAAATATACCTCAACCATTGTAACTCATTCTTTTGAGCATTTAACATGGACCAATTTTCTTATGTTTAAATTCATGATAAGTCCCTATAGGAAACCTCTAGTTTTATATATTGACCATCACTAGCCCACCTATAATAGTTACCTAAATTTGTTAACAAATATCTTTCAAATCTCTCTATCTCTCATTACTTCAGGTAACTTTTGTCTTACATTTTCTTGCAAATGGTGAATGTATTCTACAAGATCTTCTCCATCATAATTAACTCATTCACTCATGGTAGATATGCCTAATCTATAATTCACCATTAGGATTCTTGTTATAAATAAACTAAAATAGTGACTTACCTATTGACCAATTTGGCAAAATTTTATAGGAAAATTCGACCTAAGTCAATGCAAAATTTCAATAATTTGGCTTCTCTTCAATATTGCATAATAAAAGAATACCAAAAATCTATTTCACCACATTCTTTTCCCATTGTATTTTACAATGATTAACACTAATTAATTATAAATTTATCCCTTTCTCATTCAATAACTTTATGTGAATTTTGAAGCTCCAATACAAAATCCATTCCTATACCTATCCATGGTTTATGGGTATGAGAAATTGCATATACAACTTAGTGTTTTATGAGTTTTCTTTAGCTACTTGAGAATTTCTACACCTATCCACATACCTACTTATTTCTTATTTCATCTTTTGCCAATATATTTTTTATTCTACTAAGCTTGTTACCTTCCCCTTTCTAAAAAATTCATCCATATCATTATTTTTTATAGATGTTGACCCTTGGAATAGACAATGACCACTAGACATTGTTAAACATTAATAGTATCTGATGTTGAACAATAAGAAGAAATATCAACTAAGGTCTACCTTTGTCAAAGAAAAAGGTCTAAATATGGCAATGCCACCAACCATGGTCCAAGTTATTAAGGATCATCACGAGAAAATCCCCCATGCTAGTAACATTCTTTAACCAAAAACAAGAAAAAGGGACTCATGTGATCACTTTAAAACTAACAACAATCACTTGGTCACAAGAAAAAAATAAATAAAGACGGGGAGAAAGTCTCATCCTTGAATAGCCCCATAACAAACCTCAAGCCATAAATAGCCTATCCTTCTCTCTACATCATAGAAAAATTTATGAACCATCCAAACATCAATTCTATCATTACTTGTATCCCAACCACTATCTCTTTCAGAATAGATCACCTCCCACATGAAAATTACAAGATTGGACTCCACCTCTATGTAAGGAGACAATCGATCATCATCAAAAAGATCATGAATGAAGAATACAACACTCTCCAAGTCCACCTTTTAGAAGAGCACACATTTCTCTTAAACATGAGGACAAAGGAAGACTTTTGATCAAGTAACAATTAACCTAGTGAAGGGTGAAACCATGGCCAAACTTGCATCTTAGAGGCACAAAAACAATAGTCAAATAAGCCAATATCATGTCCCATTAGATATATGTACTTCTTCTCACCACTTTTCCACTCTTCCATACCAAAGTAAACATCCTTTAACTAGCATACTCCCTTGGACATGAATAAACTCTCCATATCAATTCTAAAATTTAACATGACACCATCGATTCTGATACACAACTCAAATCCCGAAGCAAAAATAAAGGAGAATGAGCCCAACCATCCTTCATAGGTCCCTTCCACCTCCATAGAAAGGGATCCCACCTCGATAGGGTAAGTAGAGAGGGAAAAAAATGTTCAGAGAAGACCACCACTAAAACCACCACACCCTCTAGGTACTAGCATCAATATAGGTCATGTCAAGTCTGCCAATAGCTTCACTGATATAGTATATCATCCCCTCAATAGATGACATATCCACCTCCATAGGATTAAAGTGTCAAAGCAGTATAAGAGAATACTCATGCTAGAAAACCTCCAAAAGTTTCTATAAGGGTAGAAGGAGAAACTTAACCATTATATAAGTCTTTAGGGGAAAAATTAAAGGAAATCTCAGAGTCTACCAAATAATGAAAACTAAGAATCTCTTGAGTCTAAAATGGGGAGGAACCCCCAAGAAGAAACATTTACTCAACCAAACGTAGCTAAGATTCAAGAAAGGCCCCTTCAAACCACTAGCGTTCACCTACAAACATAAATGAAAACCAACAAATGAAAAAGCTCGTGAGAAGATATGGGCATAAAAATTTGACATCTGCAATGGACTAATAACACCATGAGTCTTTAAAGCCACTTAATCATAAATAAATGGGATAGAATCTCACCAAAATCCTCCCACCTAGAAACAAACAAAAAAGATAATCAGAAGGGAAGCCCAAAGAAGAATGGGTTAGGGCCTCAAATACATGATACCCATAAAAGATCTAAATTCTAAAGAGAAGGTCAAAGGAATGGTCAATCCAAAAATTTAAGGCCCATCCATACCATGCCTGAAAGAGGTAGAGATAGAGATGAGAACCATGATCTCTCACCCAAGGAGCCTAGTGGGTATCAATAGCAAAAACCCCTAGTTTCCAAGTGAAACCAATGAAGCCCCCAAAGTCACACCTCCCATCAAGAGACCAAGAGGGAAGGGAATGCATGCACCAAATTCTATCAGCCATTAGGAAAGAGGGACCCAATCTACAAAATCACACGAAGCAATCCAAAACCCAAAATTTCACACAACACACCAAAGGGAAGTAGGCCTTGAGAAACCCCTTCCCCCATCTTAGTCATCCTCGTTAGGTTTTCCATCTCTATCTCGATCACATAAATTCCAAATTCTAGAAACTCTAAGAAGTTCACTCCTGCCATGCTCCATCCTCATCGATACCATTTTTAAGGCACTCCTTGATCTAATTTTCTCACATAGGGAAAATAAAAGTCCATACCTATATTCCCTTGAATAGATAGCCATCCTATACAATATATTTACCTTGAATGTTCTTCATTTTCCCAGGTACTAGATTTTTTAACTAGCCCACAATTGTC
This sequence comes from Cupressus sempervirens, assembly GCA_028749045.1. NCBI lineage: Eukaryota > Viridiplantae > Streptophyta > Pinopsida > Cupressales > Cupressaceae > Cupressus > Cupressus sempervirens. Next base: position 766,341,070 of record CM053786.1, on the reverse strand, counting down.
CAAAATCATTGTCAAAGTCATGTAGATATATGACTCTATCAAACATAACTACATCAAATAACATCATGGTTAAAATAACTACATACTCATTAAGGAATGTACAACTTGCTTTTTCTTCCATAATTTATGCTTCAAATTAGAATTATATCACTGTAAAAGAAGATACTAGTCTCCTTGTATAATATTTAATTTATTTTGTAATTTTAGATATTTTGATAAATTGTGATATATTAAAAACACAAAATCCTTAAGCATTGGGTATTGTTTCCATTATCTCAAATCATGTATAATTTTATAGAATTGAATACCATGAGCTAAATAATTCATTTACACATAAAAAAAAGTTATTAGACTTACCTATTTGACTAAGTACAACCCCAATACCCACATTTAAATCTTTAAACTCCACCGCAAACACTTTATCAAAATTTGGTAATTCCAATATAGGAACTTTAATGATCTTCTTCTTTAGGTGCAAAAAGATGTTCCCAACATCTTTAGTCCACAAAATTCCCTAGCTTTAGTGCAACTATTATGAGTACTAAAATGATAATAAAATTATAAATGAGATTTCTTTTAAAAGTATCCAAACCATGGAAAATTTTCACTTCTTCTATACTACATAAACTAGGTCATTCCATAACGGCTCTAACATTCTACATCCATTTTGAGACCACCTACAAAAATGGCATATCAAATAAAGACTTGACTCTTATGTAAAACTATACATTTTTAAAATGGCATTGAATTTCTTCGTCCTTGAGATTTCTAATATGATCATAAACTATTTCATATATTCTTCTTTCCCTTAACTATTTAAATCAATATATAATAAACATAGACCACTAAAAACTTAACAATGTGGGGATATAACACAATTTTCATTATCCTAGCAAAGGTACTAGGAGCATTTGATAAACCAAATTGAATAACCATTTTTTATCATAAAAATCATCTTTAATTTTGAAATTTAATAATGACCCCCCTTATAAAAGAAAATTTGGGCCATGGCCGACATTGTAGCCAACATATGGCTGACATATGGCCGACATGTTGTAACCCTAAAATGGCATAAAATACTTGCATAAAAGGGCTTAGGGTTAGGTATTTTTTCATTATGTTATGTTGTGATGTGAAATTTGTTCTTGCGGTGATATTGAGTTGTAAGGGATTATGGATTATAATCAGGTTGTAATCACTAGATCGTAATAATATTGGACTTGCTATTTGGTGGACGTAGCCTAGGGATTGGGTGAACCACATTAAATCTTGGTGCCTTGTGTTCTTTTTTGTGTGATCTGTTATTTTTTTGTTATTGGTTATATTTGCATGTAATTGTTATTTATGTCTGTGGTTTAATCCTAACAAGCGGTATCAGAGCGAGGTTGTCTTTCAGTTATTCTTTGTAGGAAAGTCTCACGATTGAGTGGGAGTCTCATGGTTGAGTCAAACTGATGGAAAATGAGGGTAAGTTGAGGGTTGATAGGTTTAATGGGCAGATCTTCCAGTTATGGTAGATACAAATGGAAGATTATCTTTATCAGAAGGATTTATGGAAGCCATTGGAAGGAAAAGCCAAGAATCAAGAATCTATGATGAATGGGATCTTTTGGACAAAGAGGCACTTGGAAGCATTCAATTATTCCTAGCCCCATTGGTGGCATTTAATATTACAAAAGTGAAGACAACAGAGGAGTTGATGAAAACCCTAGCAACACTATATGAAAAGCCCTTCATTTCAAACAAGGTATTTCCTATGAAGCATTTATTTAATATGAAAATGGAAGAAGGTGGATCTATTGCAGATCATTTAAATAATTTTAATACTATTACTAGTAAGTTATCTTTTATGGGTATCAATTTTAATGAAGAAATTAGGGCTCTCTTGATTTTGTGTTCTTTGCCTAAAAGTTGGAATTCCTTGGTAATGGCTGTGAGTAGTTTTGTACCTGGATCTATTACCCTAAAATATGATGATGTGATCAGTGTCATTTTGAGTGAGGAAACTTGTAGGAAATCCTCAGGTGGATCTACATTAGGAAGTGCTTTGAATGCACAAAGTAGGGGTAGAACGACTAAGAGAGGAAGTAACTCTATAAATTGTGGGAAATCAAGAGGAAAGTCAAAGGGGAAGAGGTCTCAATCGAGAGGACTCAATGACTGCTGGTACTGTGGCAAACCATGTCATAAAAGGAAAGATTGTTGGAATTGAAAGAAAAATGAAGGAGATAAACCAAATGGAGACAAGAAGGAAAATGTGGTAAGTAACAAATCTGAAGAGGATACTTTTCTTTTGTCTTTAGAAAGTGTTGATGATTCATGGATTTTAGATTCAGGTGCTCCATTGCATGCTACACCTCATAGAGGTTATTTCATTAATAATGTCCAAGGGGATTTTGGGCTGGTTTATTTGGGGGATAATTAACCCTATCAAATTTTTGCAAAGGGAAAAATTAAGATTAAGTTGCAGAATGGGAATCATTGGCTACTACATAAGGTAAGACATGTTCTAAGGCTGAGTAGGAATTTAATTTCAGCAGGGCAACTCGGTGATGAGGGTTGTGTAGTTATTTTTAATGATAAATATTGGAAGGTTTCAAAAGGTTCCCTTGTAGTAGCAAAAGGTGTGAAAGTAGGCACCTTATATCTTTGTATAGGTCATATTATTCCTTCTACGTTGATTGTGTTAGAGAAAAATGAATGTTTAGAAAAAATTGCTGCAATTGAGTAGGGAGAACAAATAGCTGCTGTAGATTCTGATATAGTGTTGTGGCACAATAGACTTGGGCACATGAGTGAGAAAGGTATGAAAGTACTTCATTCAAAGAAAGTTTTACCAAGTCTAAAATGTGTTAATATGGATTTTTGTAAAAGTTACATGTATGTAAAATAAAAGAGAGTGAGTTTTGTAAAGACTGGGAAGGAAAACAAAAAGGAGAAATTAGAGCTTGTCCACACTGATGTATGGGGACCAGCTCAGGTATCTTCCCTTGGTGGTTCTTATTATTATGTTACATTTATTGATGATGCAACTAGAAAAGTATGGGTTTATTTCATTAGACAAAAATTAGATGAATTTCAAACTTTTAAGAAATGGAAATGCTTGGTTGAAAATGAGACTAGTAAGAAATTAAAATGTCTCAAATCTGATAATGGTGGTGAGTATTGAAGTCATGAATTTGAATATTATTGCTCCACTAATGGTATTTGTAGATAGAAAACTATTCCAAGGACTCCACAGAAAAATAGAGTGGCTGAACGCATGAATAGGACTATAATGGAGTGTGTAAGGAGCATGAGGTTGCATGCCAGGTTGCCCTTACACATGTGGGCGGAGGCTGTCAATACTATTGTATATTTTATTAATAGAGGTCCCTCTACTCATTTGGGCTATGGTATTGCAGAGGAAGAATTGACTAGTAAGAAGGTGAGTTATTTTTTTCTCAAAACCTTTGATTGTGAAGCATTTTCTCACATAGATTCTGAAAATAGAACCAAGCTAGAAGCTAAGTCAAAGAAATGTGTATTTGTTAGATATGGCATTAATGAATTTTGTTATAGGCTTTGGTATTTTGAAAATTAGAAAATTGTAAGAAGCAGGGATGTCATATTCAATGAGAATGTGTTGTACAAATATTTGTTGCAGCAACATGAGAAGAAAGAAGATGATTATGTAGTGTTGGATGATACTCCAAAAGCTAATGTTCTAGCCATTCCTCATGATGTGTAACAACTAAAAAAAAAAATACCACACACAGTGGTGAATGTTAGATTGTCAACAAGGAAAATTAGACCTCCACAAAGATTTTCTCCCTCTTTATATTCTATTTTACTTATTGATGCTGGTGAACCTAAAAGTTATGATGAAGCTGTGTAGGTGGATACTAAGATTTAGTGGGAGTCTACAATGAAAGATGAAATTGACTCTTTGCTAAAGAATAAGACATGGGATTTGTGCAATTTTCCTATAGGTAAAAAGGCTTTACAAAATAAGTGGGTTTATAGGTTGAAAGAAGAGGAAGGAGGTAAGAAAAGATTTAAAGCTAGGTTAGTTGTCAAAGGATTTGCATAGAAAAAGGGAATTGATTTTGATGAGATATTTTCTCCTATTGTTAAAATGACTTCTATCCATACTGTTTTAAGTCTTGTGGCTCCTAAAGATTTTCATTTAGAGCAATTGGATGTTAAAACAACCTTTCTTCATGGAGATTTGGATGAAGAGATATATATGGTTCAGCCACAAGGATTTGCGGTCAAAGGTAAGGAGAACTTAGTGTGCAAATTGAAGAAAATTTTATATGGCTTGAAGCAAGCACCTTAGCAATGGTATCTAAAATTTGATAGTTTTATGCACGTGCATGGTTACAGTAAGTGTCATTCAGATTATTGTGTCTACTTTAAGAGGTTCGATGATGATAGCTACATTATTTTATGTTTATATGTTGATAATATGCATGTCGCTGGGTCTAACATGGATCACATTAAGGGGCTGAAAAGCCAATTAGCACATGCATTTGCTATGAAGGATTTGGAGTTAGCAAAAAAAAATCCTTGGTATGAAGATTTGTAGAGATAGGAAGAACAAAACATTGACACTATCTCAGGCTAATTATGTAGAGAAAGTGTTGCAATATTTCTTTATGGAGAATGCTAAAGCTGTCAGCACACCTTTACCTAGTCATTTGAAGTTGACTAAGGAGATGTGTCCTAAGACACATGAATAGGAGGATAAGATGTCCAACGTACCCTATGCTTTAGCTGTAGGAAGCTTGATGTATGCTATGGTATGTACTAGGCAAGATATTGCACATGCATTGGGAGTCGTTAGTAGGTATATGAGTCATCTAGGAATTGAGCATTGAAATGCAGTCAAATGGATTCTTAGATATTTGAGAGGAACATGCAACAAGTGTTTACATTTTGGGGGCTCTACTACTAATTTACAAGGCTATGTTGACTCAAATTTGGCAGGGGATATTAATACTAGGTAGAGTACTACAAGTTATGTCTTTACTATTGGTGGGGCAGCTATGAGCTAGGTTTCTCGGTTATAGAAGGTTAATGCTTTATCCACTATAGACGTAGAGTATGTATCCACTAGAGAGGTAGCCAAGGAGATGATATGGCTTTAGTTCTTCTTGGAAGAATTGGGACACTCATAGAGGGATAATTATTTGTTTACAGATAGTCAAAGTGCCATTCATCTTGCAAAGAAATCAGCTCTACATTCAAAGACCAACCACATCTAGTTGTGGTACCATTTCATTCAGTCAATTTTGGAGGATAGACAGTTAAAACTAGAGAAGATACATACAAATGACAATCTAGCAGATATGTTGACAAAGGTTGTACCAAGGGAGAAGCTAACCTCCTCTTCAGTTTTGGTTTGTCTTCTAGACTAAACATGCATAAAAGAATAGTAGAGTCTAGGGTGGTTTGATCTAGTGGGAGCCCCATGTAGTAGGGGTATTGCTACAAGATCAGTCTCCAAGTGGGAGATTGTAGTTTAGTGGGGAGCTTGATTAGTCCCCGAGTGGGAGATTTTTAGATTGTGGTGACTAATCCAGAAAGTACTATACATACTTCATAAATTCTTTGGGGTTTGGGGTAGTGCCCGAAATATTTTTTTTGGGTCATGGCCTGATATTGTAGCTGGCATGTGGCTGACATGTTGTAACCCTTAATTGGCATAAAATATTTCTATAAAAGGGCTTAGGGTTAGGTATTTTTTCATTATGTTATGTTGTGATGCAAAATTGGTTCTTGCAGTGGTATTGGGTTGTAAGGGATTATGGATTGTAATCATGTTGTAATCACTGGATTGTAATAATATTGGACTTGTTGTTTGGTGGACATAGCCCAGGGATTGGGTGAACCATGTTAAATCTTGGTGCCTTGTGTTCTTTTCTGTGTGATCTATTATTTTTTTGTTATTGGTTATATTTTCATATAATTGTTATTTATGTCCGTGGTTTAATCCTAACATAATTGTTTTTTATAAGTTATATTACTTTATTTTTGAAATCTTCATATTGTGGTGGGCTTATTATAAAATATTCTTCATTAGCAAGACTTGATATTAGGATATATCAACATGAGGTTGAATTCGTCACTTTGGTGGGTCTCTATTTGGTAGTTCTTTTGGCGTAGAATCAAAAAATGCTTTGCATATCTTTTCTTCATCTTTTGGTATTGAAATGTATTCCTCTTCTCATTTCTACACTACCATTTCATACAACACCATGTAACTCTTAGTTACTTGAAAAATTATCTTTTATTTAGCATATTTTTACTCATTCCATCACCCTTAAGAGGTAATAAAATTACTTTAGGTTTGTCCTTATAAAAGGCATATGTGTATTTCTCTTCATCATGAGTAGCTTTCTTTATCATTCTACCATGATCTTCCTATAAATACTTGGCATACATCTATTGGAGTGACATTACACAACATGTCATCCTTGTAGACATTTTCTATGCAAAATTTAATTAGATGACTGATATTGATTGTAACTTTAATCCCCTTTTTGAACAATATAATATGGTAGGTGTTGATCTTCATACCTATCACTAGGCTTGCTTTTAACAATGTATATTTACTTTATCTAACAATTATCTTGTATCTAGATTATCATAGCTACCTCCATTAATAATTACTTGACATACCTTTGCACTTGAAGCACACCTTGTACAATATATTATTTTCATAAGTATTGAATCATCCATATTTATTTATTTTACATTCTCCTTTGCTAGAATCAACATTTTCCTCTTCATCATGAGACTTTCTCCTATATCATGTCATGTACATCTTGTTATACTACACCTAAAGTTGATCAAGGTTCGCCCTAGATAGTAGTTCTTGATTTCTTTGTTAGATATTTTAATTAAAGCATTCAAACACTTTGTTGTCTTATTTTCTACTTGTAAAACATCTGAACCATCTTCTTTGGCCACACATCATTTTTCATTGCAACAACCTCTACCTCTCTCAAAACCCCCTCCTCTATGTTGATTTGATGGAGTTTTCTAGGTTTCTTCATATTTCTTTTCTCCTTGGATGATTCTATCCTAAACCACCATATGATGGTAGGTCTCTATCATAATAGTGATTCACTACATGCTCAACTCATCTTGGATAATAAATTTAGATAGTTATTATACCTTGCACCAATTTATTCATCAATTTCATGGGGTTTCAACCTACTAGATAATTTCTAGTACTTAATTGTATACTCTTATTATATATAATAGACAAATTTTTCTTCACAATTTAAAATCATTAAGAAAGAGAATATTAATTGCATAATCCATATAAAGAAAGAACTATTTTTATTCCACCTCCATCTTGTCCCATGTTCTTCTCTTTTCCTTTTCCTTTATGGTTATTTCTTCACAAATTAACTTGCCATATTATTACATCCCTCCTTGATTTGTGAACTCAATTTTTACGTTCTTTTCTTTTGTCATATGGTTCCACTAAAAGAGTTTTCCCATATTGTTAAGCCAATCTATTAGACTTTTTGGTATAAGAAATACTTCATAATTTGATACTTCAATATTGATTAGGCAACATTTACCCCTTCTAATATTTTATCATTCCTTTTACCAAGTGTTATTTTATTTAAGTATTGCTCCTCCTCTTTGTCTCTTGCATTTAATTTTTTATCTCTTTATTATCCTACATCATCATCAAAATCATCTCTTACTTTTCTATCCATAAATTTTTGCAACTACTTTTCTTTGGAGGCTTTGCATGTCACTATGTGTCTTTGGAAGAGCTCCTATTCCTCCTCCTCAACCAACCATCTTCTTTCCCTAATACTAGATTATCTAAATAGATTCTTAAGGATTAGTTGTAAACATAAATGAAAACCAAAAATAAAATTGGAACTAAAAGTCAACATTTCTTCACTATTAAAATTCAATACAAAAAATAAATAGAAGAAAGAGGTTCACATTGACCACAGTGACATAAAGAAGGTGATAGAGCATATTAAAGGGATTTGATAGGAGCTGAAAGGTAAGGTCAAAGATTTGGCATAAGGTGTTTTTTTCATTGTGTTGGTCTTTATTATTTTGTTCATGTTGCTTTAGATAGGAAGTTAACTAGTTTTCATTCATTTGGTTTTTAGTATTGGTCTTTGCCTAGTTAGACTAGTTCTGGTTTTTGTTATGTCTGCTGGTTAGAACACTATTTTGTTTCAAAACTTAATGCTTTCTTTATTTCGTAAAAATTTTCAGGTTTTGGGTCCCCTGTGAATTTTTTTTTTTGACCCTAATAAAACACATTGCTTCATTATTCTCTAAAACTATTATATTTCAACAATGAAAGACAATTCACTAATTTATCTACCACCTAAAATTTACCTTTTTTGGCAAATTTACAATTCTTTCCAAAATTTAAGGTGCTAGTGCTTTGTGATTATTTCATAGGGGTATTAAAACTCCTAGATTCTATTCTCTATGGTTACTATGAGCCTTCACCCATGGGAGGATCTCCAACTCTAATATAAGCTTATCTATCTAGATCAACAAACAATAGATCTTCCTATTTCTGTGGTTCCTCCAAATTTGTTGCAAAAGATAGGAATTCACTAATCATGCCCATGGTGGAAAGATTGGAAGTGGTATCCTGCCACTCTATTGACCAATTATAAGCCCAAGATAGGGTAACAATGGCTGGTACCCCATCTTCTGATGATTGACACTCTTAACCAGCATTGGCTTTTGCATTCTTTGCATAAGACTTGGACCCATTGTCTAGCATACTATCACAGAGCCAAATATTTCTCACTTTTCCTGGTGTCTCCTCTTCCAGGGTTTTCCTTTGGGTCCTTGGCTTCACCATTTGGGAGTCCCAAATCCTAGATGCCCTTTTTGTGGCTATCTTGAAAGATTTTTGCATATTTTTCCATTCTATAGAAAAGCTCAAAATTACTGGCTCTAGATTTATGATTATTTTAGGCCTTTTCATCTAGAGGCCTTCACCTAGGATATGATAGTTTTGAGTGATGCTCCCATAATACTTTTTAGATATGCCTAGATCTGGCATGCTTTTAGAATGGAGATATTGTTTACAATCTGGAAAGATCATAATGCTATTGTTTTCTCTCACAACTTTCTTGATATTTATGTTGCAATGTACTCTAAAGAACATATATGTAATAATATCATTTTGTAGATTCAAGTACAAACTGACAACGTCATGCTGGAAGTGGCTAACTTGTAGGAGCTACTTTCTTGCTAGGGAAATTCCCCATGTATAGTTGCCCAAGTACCTCTGAATACTTTTTCCAGTGACCACACTCCTCCCCATGGTCACTGGTTAGACCAGAGTAGTTTTTCTAACCGCTCACAGACCCCTAGGTTGTAGCTTTTTTTAGTGCTCTCCTAGTGATTAATTTTGTGGCCTCAACGCTTGGCCTCACCTCCTTGGAGGTTGGGTTTAGGCTGGTCCTTGGTAACTCCCCCTACTACCACTGATACAAGTTTTTTGTCTTCTCCCCATGACCCAAAGTGGGCTTTCCCCAATTAGATCTTGCCATTTCTCCTCCAAGGGCTGAGGGAAAAAAAGAAGTTGATAAAGATACTATTGCTACTGATGGTTGGGCTCCTCTTGAGCCAACCATGAAACCCAAGAATTTTTGGGGTTCTGATGATAAAGACCCTCCTTCAGTTGGCACTGCTCTTGTAGCTTGAAGTATCTTGTATTTTCTTAAAAAAAAATTTTGATGAATAGTTGATTTTCATCCTCGAGCCATTTGAAGTCATGGGGCGATCGTATATCCCTTGGCCCCTTTTTTGTAAATATGTATATTTTTTATATTAATTAATGGGAAAGGTCTATTCGTTAAAGAGTCATATTTTAATAAATAATAGTATTATAATATACTTGAATATATCTTTTACAATTAAATATTCTATTTAATATAATTTCTATTAGGAAACAAATGCTTGCCAATTTTTATATAAATATTTTCTTAAAACATAAATTACAAAATAGTTATTATTCTTTTCACTCATATCTTTGAGTCTTTTTTATATTTAATATTGAACAAAGCAATATTTTTTTACAAGACCAGGCTTCTAAAGGGTGGCAAAAAAGAATAATGTATCACTATAGAAGGAGACTATATATCTACAAGAGGATAGAACATAACCTAGACCATCTAAAGGAAACAACTATGATCCACTTACATTTGTTGGAATGTGTAATTTCCCCCTCAAATGAAATATAAAAGCATAATAGAGGATTCTAGAAATTCCTAGATTACCAAATAGGTTAGGTCAAATTAATATTTAGGTTTGTAAAGTTCTAGAGGTTATTTATGTTTAGATAGTACTAGAGGACTCTCTAAACTCTAGCGGGATTAACAAATAGGATTATGTCAAATTAATATTTATGTTTGTAAAGTTCTACAAGTTATTTACGTATAGATAGATCTAGAATTATTCTATGTTAGCTCATTTAGATGTTTCTAGAAACAATCAAAGATCTCTATAAAAGATGCATAATGTAATTTTTTTGCATCATTGTTCAGGCAATCAGGCAATGAAATGATTCTATAATTTCTATAGGTATTTGTATTATGCATTTTGTGTTTAATTATCATTGTGGATCCAATCCATCAACCCCCATCAAACTTCTAGAACTTTATAGATTTAATATTAATTTTACATAACCATATTCATAATCCAAAAATTTATAGAATCATCTATTACGCCTTTAAATTTCATTTGAGAGGAAGTTACACATTGCAACACTGCCCCCTAATTTCAACCTCAAATTTTGTTGCATACAAATCCAAATCCTTTCTTTTGCCTGATTCCAAAAGCTAATTTTTACCCCCATCAGATTGGAATCATAGCAGATTTAAGATCTTGGTCCACCTCCTACAACTGGTATCATAGCCAAAAGGACAAAATTGCTAATTAAATAGGAAGTGATGTTATGCTGCTACTAAATTGTGGAGGATTGACTTAGTTTATAGATAAGACAATTATTTTGAAGAAGATCACATAGGAAGTGTTGAGTAGCTATGAGAAAAAGGAAAGAGGGAAAGTCATCAAGAAAGCACATTATTGAGAATAGAATTAGTGGAAAGAAGAATTTTCATGAAGATTATGAAGGAACCGAAGTGTTTGTAAAGCATGGAAGAAAGGACAGAGGAAAGAACAAAAGGTATGGTCATTTGAGAAATTCTTCTATTGTTGTTAAAAGAAAAAAAAAAGATATGGCATGGAGTCAAGTTTGATATTTATGTAAGGTTTGTTTCAAGTTGTTTGAAGATTTAATTAAAAATCTAGAAGTAAAAAGGCATTTAGAATTATCTAAAAGAAAGAGTAAGGTCTTTTAATTTTTGATTTCAATGGGAAAAGTTGGTAGAGTTCAGAAAGAGAAGAAAAATAAGTTGGAAGAAGAATTAGTGATGGTGAAGAAAGAAAATGCAAGATTATCCTATGAAAAAAATATTTTGCAAAAGCAATTAGCAAAAGTAAGAAATGAAATGTGAGATGAAAAGTCTAAATTGTTAAATGAAATCAATGTTTACATAGAGGAAATTGCAGAGCTAGAAAACAGGTTAAAATTTGTGGAAGAAGTACATAATTGGAAGGTGAAGGAAATATGAAAACTTAGAGAGTAGAATAATGAATTAGAGGAAAAGTTAAAGCTCTTTAATGATTTTGAGAAAAAGAACAAAGTTTTAGAAGAAAATTTGAAGAAATTGGAAGAGGAAAATAGTATGTTAAAGAAGGAATTGTCTACTCTAAAACAAGAGAAAGAATGTTTGAATGTGAAACCATTTGAATGTGATGTATCTTTCAGCACAAATGATTTGAGTGATTATGGAATTGAGAAATGTAATTTTGCTGAAGTAGTTTGCAAAATGGAGTGTAATGATGAACATGAAAATTGTATTGATAGAACTTCTAGCTATTATAATGACAATATTGGTTTGAAGATTATGGAAAAAAGGGGTTTCAAAGGTAAAGGTCTGGGAAAGCATGAGAAAGGAATAAGGAATATGATTGAGCCTACAATTAGACAAAAATATGCAGGTCTTGGATATGATGCAAGTAGTGGAAGGATGAATAAAGGTTGAAGAGAATAAATTGAAAGCATAAAAACTGTGGAATGTTCACACTGTAATAGGAAAGGGAATATAAAGAATAGATGTTGGGATATATAGTAATATTTGTGGCTTGAAAAATCATTTTTATAAGACATGTATGAATAAAGACTACAATAAATATTTTATGGTAGGTTGCATCAAAATTGATTGTGGATGGAGCTATGGATCAAATGGGCAGATATTGGAGGAATGATCAAAGGTTTATTTAGGTAAAAATATTCAAATGTAAGAAGGAATACAATAGCATTGGGAAATAGATTAGGGCAAGGCATCAAAGAGGAAAAACGTTATTAGTAAACCATGTCATTAGCATTTGTGACAAATGAGGCAAGATTATTAGTGGATTTAGTGAAAAGAGGAAATCATTGCCAGCCAATTTCTTACAAAATGTTTGTAGAAATTAAAGGCTACAGCCTTGGAAGACACTATTTATGAAGGCATTAAAAAGTATGGTGATTATTGAAAATTAGCTTTTGGCATTAGGCAGAAGAAAGGATTTGGATTTGTATGCAACAATGTTTGAGGTTGAAATCAGGGGGGAGTGTTCGAATGTGTAATTTCCTCTGAAATGAAATGTAAAGGCATAATAGAGGATTCTAGAAATTGTTGGATTACAAAAAGTGTTATATAAAATTAATATTTAATTCTGTAAAGTTCTAGAAGTCATTTGTGTAGATAACTCTAGAAAGGTCTATTTTTTATATGTCTGTTAATTTAGATGTCTTTAGAAACAATCAAAGACCATTGTAGAAGAGAGGAACAATGTAATGTTTTCTATCATTAGGTAATGAAATGACTTTATAATTTATATAAGTGCCTATAGTGTGTATTATGTGTTTAATTACCATTATGGATCCAAATCATGCACCCCTATCAGAATAATAGAAGATTCTAGAAATTCCTAGATTACTGAATAGGGTTAGGTAAAATTAATATTTAGGTTTGTAAAGTTCTAGAAGTTATTTATGTTTAGATAGTTATAGAAAAGTCTATTTTTTCTATGTTAGCTAATTTAGATGTTTCCAAAAAAAAATCAAAGACCTCTATAAAAGCAACAAAATGTAATGGCTTTTGATGAGAAAAGAAATGAAATCATTTTATAAGTTCTATAAGTTCCTATAGTGTGTATTTTGCATTTGATTATTGTTGTGGATCAAATCCATCCACCTCTATTAGATTGGTATCAAAGTTAGGTTGAAAAAATTGCTAATTAAAGATGAGGTGATGTTTATGGTGCTACTAAATTGTGGAGGATTGTTTTGTGTTATGAGAAAGACAATTGGTTTGAAGAAGACCACACAAGAAGTGTTGAGTAGGAAAGAGGGCAAGTCAGAAAGAAAGCACATTCTTGAGAACTATAAAATCAATGGAATAACCTATTAATAGAAGAAAGGATAGAGAAAAGAACAAAAGGTATGGTGTGAATTCTTATAATTATTTAATGGCATTTGAGAAATTGTGCTATTGTTGTTAAAAGAAAAGATCATAGTCAGGAAAAGGTGTTAAATGAGAAGAATATTGTGAGAAGTCTAGTTCTCTAAAGGATTTTTTGAAGATTTAATTAAAATTTTGGAAGTAGAAAGGCATTTAGAATTATCTAAAAGAAAGAGTAAGGTCTATTAAATGTTGATTTCAATGGTAAAAGTTGGTAGAGTTTAGAAAGAGAAGAGAAATAAGTTAGAAGAAGAATTAGTGATGGTGAAGAAAGAAAACGTAAGATTATCGTTTGAAAATAATAATTTGCAAAAGGAGCTGGGAAAAGTAAGAAATGAAATGGGACAAGAAAAGTATAAATTGTTAAATGAAATTAGTGTTTAAATAGAGGAAATTGAAGAGCTGGAAAATAGGTTAAAATTTGTGGAAGAGGTACATAACTAGCAGGTGAGAGAAGAATAAAGAATTAGAAGAAAAGTTAAAGTTGTTTGATGATGGTGAGAAAAAGAACAAAGATTTAGAAGAAAATTTGAAGAAATTGGAAAAGGAAAATAGTATGTTAAAGAAGGAATTGTTTACTCTAAAACAAGAGAAAGAATGTTTGAATGTGAAACCATTTGTATGTGATGTATCTTGTGACACAAATGATTTGAGTGATTATGGGATTGAGAAATGTGATTTTGCTGAAGTTGTTTGCAAAAAGGAGTGTCATGATGAACATGAAAATTGTATTGATAAAGCTTCTAGCTATTATAATGACAATATTGCTTTGAAGATTATGAAAACAATGGATTTCAAATGTAAAGGTCTAGGAAAGCTTGAGAAAGGAATACAAAAAATTTGATCGAGCCTACAATTAGCCCAAAATATGCAGGTCTTTGATATGATGCAGGTTGTGGAGAGATGAATAAAGGTTCAAGAGAATCAATTAAAAGCATAATGATTATGCAATGTTCACACTATAACATAAAAGGGCATACATAGGATAGGTGTTGGGATTTAAATCCATGTAGTATTTGTGGTTTGAAAAATCATTGTGATAAGATATTTTTGAATAGAGAGTGCAAGAAGGACGTTATGGCAGGTTGCACCAAAATGGATTGTGGATGGAGCTATGGATCAAAGTTGTAGAAAATTGTAGGAATGATTAGAGGTTTATTTAGGTACAAATATTCAATTGTAAGAAGGAATGCAACAACATTGGGAAACAAATTAGAGCAAGGCATCAAAGAGGCAAAAGGTTATTAGTGAACCCTGTCACCAACATTTGTGACAAATGAGGCAAGATTATTAGTGGATACTATGAAAAGAGGAAATTATTAGAAACCAATTGCTTAGAAAATATTTGTAGAAATTAAAGGCAGTAGCCTTGGGAGATACTATTAATGAAGAAATTAACAAATATGAAGATTATTAGAAAATGACATTTTGACATCAGATAAAAGAAAGGATTTGAATTTTATCCAACAACATTTGAGGTTGAAATTAGGGGGGAGTGTTGGAATGTGTAATTTCCCCCTAGAATGAAATATAAAAGAACAATAGAGGATTTTAAAAATTCCTACATTACCAAATAGGGTTAGGTCAAATTAATATTTAGGTTTGTAAAGTTCTAGAATTATTTATGTTTAGATAGTTCTAGAAAAGTCTATTTTTTCTATGTAAGGTAATTTAGATGTTTCCAAAAAAACAATCAAAGATCTCTATAAAAGAGGAATAATGTAATGGCTTTTGATGTGCAGGACAATGAAATCATTTTATAATTTCTATAAGCACCTCTACTGTGTATTTTATAGTTGATTATTTTTGTGGATCCAATCCATCCACCTCCATCAACATTAATATCTTCAAGTTAGGTTGAAGAAAAATTGGGATGTGCAAAAGATCCTTTCAACTCATCCTAAATATTATACTCTTCCTATACATATTTTTTTCAAATAATTAATGTATATATATATATATATATATCTTGAAAGTGTTATATTCATCCTAGATAAGCATTTTTCTATAGTCTATCACCCAAGGATCCATCATGATGTGTTTCTTTTCTATGAAATTCTATATTTTCCATAATGTTTGAGGTGGGCACCACCATGACGTTCTTTGTATTCTTCTTTAAATTGACATATAATAGATATAGGCCTGAGAACTTGCAAGACTAGTTCAATTATTTTAATTAGAAGACCTTATTGGTTTTTAGTCTAACCGAGGAAGGGCGTTTGAGATGTTCAACTAGGGGATGACTTTACTAGTGTGGGCTCTTAACTATAGTGGTACTTGGGGAGCATCCTAAACCATAGAGATAGATATTTATTTAACACTTTATGTGCTTCTTCCATGTGGTTGTACTCTCTTTCTTTATAGTTGTCTTTTGAATTTTTTTAAATTATGTTGTGTCTCTATATATTTGCATTTGTGATTCTTCAAACCCCAATATGTTTTGTTTGTTATTCTTAGACCTTCAACGTCTGTCATTTTTAGAAACCCTAAAAAGAGAGAGTAGTGAGGGGGGCATGGACAAGTGTGTGTTAGTACATAAAAGTGATGGAAATTTGGAATAGAAACATTAGTGTTAGAATTCATGTTCCAAAATTTTCTATCCACACACTAGATGAGGTAAGCTACAACATAA
This sequence comes from Cupressus sempervirens, assembly GCA_028749045.1. Lineage (NCBI taxonomy): Eukaryota > Viridiplantae > Streptophyta > Pinopsida > Cupressales > Cupressaceae > Cupressus > Cupressus sempervirens. The sequence goes on along the minus strand of CM053786.1, from coordinate 766,324,867 downwards.
CGAATTAGCTTTCTTGGATGATATATTATCTGGTCGATCTAGCTCATCTTTGTGGTCCTTACACTGGGATCGTTGATCAAATTTGATCTTATTGTCGGCAAGATGATTTTTTTTAGGTACATTTCATTGATTGTATGTATTTTTTCTTCTTCATTTCATCCATGTTATTCTACTTTAGTGATCACAATTTTAGTTAGAAGATATTTAAAAAGGTTTATGGAATAGTTCTGGTGGTAAAAGATTGAAGTTCGATGTGATATTGTAGTGATAAGTTGTAGTGTGATGGTTTAAATGTGTTTTATATTTTGTTATTAATATTTAGGGTGATGGGTGGGTTGAGATTATATAATGGTTAAAGAGATAATTATAGGAAATAGTTCTATTGAGTGCAAGCTATTATGTTATTACAAGAGATTACACGCATTGTGTCTTTATTAAATTTGACTCATAGTTATCATGAAAATTTGTAAATAAACTTATGTGTTCTCTATGTAAGTCATAATTTTTGTTTGTTGTTTGGAGGTTTATACAAATTTAGAAAAACATAAACCCCTCAGTCTATCAAAATGGTGTAATATGTACACTTTTTTTTTCCCTTCTTTTGAATGAAAAAGCACAAGTAATAATACAATTAGAACAAAGGTACATAGCAGCCCAAGTTGCAAGAAACCACAAACCCACTACTACTAGAATACATATGACAAGCCATAACCAAGGTACATAAGACAACATATTAGAACAATTCAAAAAGTGTGACACTCCATCATAATCTGCACTTTAGCATTTTTTGAAGTTGTTTTGAATATATAGTGTCATGGCTATGAAGCTAAAGAAGCTAGTACTTGATTCTATCCAAGTCTTTTATGTTCTCTAACTAATCTTTGGCCCCTTCATGCATGTGAGAGCACAAAAAAGAGAGTCTAAAATATGATTTTAGAATAAATGCTTGGCATTTCACCTCTTAATTGACCATCATATTTCAAAAACAAAGCCATACATCTAATTTTTCATAAATAAAATAAAATAAAATGTTGAATAAAGTCAACAATGATGTTCCTTTGTAGATTAACTAGGCTCAAAGTAGGTTCTTTGTATGTGAGAACACAAAAAATAATCTGAAATATGATTTCAAAATAAAACCTTAGTGTTTCACCTTTTAACTAGCCATCGTGATTCAAAAAAAAAGCCATACATACACTTTTCTATAAATAAAATAAGATAAAATGTTGCATTGAAGAAACAATGATGTTGCTATGTAGATTAATCAAACTCAAAGTAGCTTCTTTATAAGTCAAGATAAAAAATGGATGTAATATTTCATAAAATAACATAACATTTCCTTTGGGCCCAATCACACTCATAAAAACTATGCTTAGGAGTTTCATTACAATTACAAAATGGACATTTAGCTGGCTGAATTTTTATGCATTTAAGTATATCCTTGATTGGCAAAATAAAATGGAGAATTTACCAAGCAAGAATCTGGGCATTTACACCCACTTCAGACCTCCAAATTTATGCACTAACTATTCTCCATATGTTATCCTAAATTTATAATTCCATTTAGCATTAAGTCTCTGACATAGAAGAAACATAGGCAAGAGGCTGAGATAGAATTCCTTTCACAAAAGAAAAAATCAAATGGTGTTTGGACAACCAACACCAATATTTGGTAAAATTACATTTCACAGGAGTACAAAAATTCATAAACAGCACAAGAGATACTAATGATTTAATGAAACTAATAAATCCTTTATACTTATTATCTAACTCAAACTTGTTCTTAATTTTTTTCGAGTAGTCTCAATCCATGGAATCAAAATTCCATTAGTCCCCAAAGTGCTTGATGCATCTTTTGAAAAAAAAGGAGAGTCTGTCTAGGGAAGGAAACAACAAGTAGTTGTCCATGATATCGGATCATTCTATTCCACCAAATGGAAGAAGAGACAACTAAAACCATGCTAAAGAGAATCTTTCTACTACAAATACTTGCAAACTTATTGCCTTGGTTTCCAAATAGATTGTAATAAGTGAGAGAATCTAATGTTAAGAAAAGGGGCCATCAAGATTTTGTCTTCCCATTCTACAGCTTTTCATTTCATATTTATAGAAGCCTAAGAAATTTGAAAGTGAAACAATAGCTTTCATAGTTCATCACCATAGGCTACCCAAATTATCCATTTTCTAGCCAAAGATCCTCCTTGATTATTGGGATCCAATATGTTTAAACCACCTTTAGTTTTTGGCTAAATGCAATGCCTCCAAGAAGAATATTCAAATCCATCCCTACCTCACAAATTGGACAATGAAAAGGGAAAAGCTAATTAAATAAGGATATTGAATATTTTGTTAGAAGGCATCCAACATGATGAATAATAAACATAAGGCTAAAAATATGAGATTTACAACTTGGATCTGATCAGCCAAAGAATGATTTTTTTATTCCAACTTAGAAATTTAGTTTTTAATTTATTGAGGAATGATCTCTACATCTCAACAATTGATACTCCTATCCAAAACAGAATACCTAGGTAGTGTGATATTTATCCATGCTTAATTAGCCTCCATTTAGATGGGATCTAAGGGGGCAAAACATCTATATTTTTCATGAAGATTTAGTTTTATGATATACTAGTTTGGATCCAAAAATATAGCAATAAAGGTCAAGACCATCCAAGGTTTTATTAACTTCTTCCTCATAATTTTGCAAAAGAAAAAACATGTTGTCATCTATAAAATGTGAGTTGATGACTACCCTATCACTAGGAATAGAGATGCCTTTAATTAAATTTTTTTGATTGTACTTCTCAAGTAAATAATCAAGAGAATAGGCATCCAACACATAAAGAAATGGTGATAAAGGAAATCCTTGTCTTATTGAGTATTCTAGAGGGAATGGTTTAGACATATGATTATGAATTGTTAGTTAGTCATTAGAATTAGAAAATAATATTTTAATATGTTTACATAGTAAAGGGCCAAAATCTAGTGATTTCAACATTTTGATGATGAAGATCCACATCATTCTATCATAATTTTTATCAAAATGTAAGTTGACTACTACAATATTTTGTTGAGATTATTGAGCCCATTCAATCATTTCCCATGGAAGAATAAGAATATTTAGAATATATCTCCCTCCAAGAAAACTTGTCTACTTAGGTCTAACAAGGGTTTTTTCTAGAGGTTTAATTGTTGTAGCAATACCCTTAGAAATGATTTTATAGGAATTATTGAGTAAGGTAATAAGGCACCAACTTGCAACTTTATCTTCAGGAATTAATTTGATTATGCCCATGTTATTATCTTGGCCTCGAGTGCCAAGTTTCAAAGCCTCCAAATACAAAAAAAATAATAAAAAATCATCCTTAATATGTTGTGACATGATTTCATAAGACTCCACCAGAAGCCTACCAAGGTCAGGACTTTGATTGGTTGACATAGAAAAGACAACACATTCCAAATCTTCACTTGAGAGGGTATGGTCTAAGAATTGAATATACTTAGTGTCTAATTTCTTATGGATGTGGTCTTTGATTATTTTTTCCAGCACATGTTGGACATCTTGCCAATGAGTGTCCTCTGTAAAGAGATTCACACAAAATTGGTGAAACACTATAGTAATCTCTTTCAAAGGCATTTGGAGGTTACTTGAATCATCTTAAATTAACCCAATGTATTCCTTCTTATGTTTATAATTGATAAAATTGAAGAAAATTTGGACCACTTTTTATGCTCTTTGGCCTAATGTAGTCTAGCTCTAATTTTAGCACTTTGTGCATTATTATAGTCCATTCATTGAATTTGTGCCCCTAGAGAAGCTATAGAAGTTTGTTTATTTATATCATTAGGATTTTCATTTGAATAGTAATTTTCTATCATGTACATGTTTTCTTTTGAGAGATTTCTCATTGTGTTTATGTTGCACAAAGGAATTCAACACATCATGAAATGGAACTAAGCCACCATGCTCTATAAGAATCTCTTTCCTTATGTTTAGGGATAGAATTATAGAGACCCACTAATGTATCTACACAAGATGGGTTTTTTCATATGTGAGACATTAAGTTGGCAAGGAAGCCTTGACTTTTTTGGTCTTACTAGTTCTTGAGATAGAAAAAATGATAGGGAAGTGGTCAGATAGAGTGGAAGAATAATCAAATTTAACCAAAAGGGCATGGGAATTTTGAATAGGTTTAATATTAGAGGAGATGTATAACCTATCAATTGTACTCAGCTTTCTATCATCACCTAATAATAAATTAGACCAAGTAAACCAACTATTATCATCACTATTCATTTTACAAGGTATGGGATCAACAATGCCAATACTATTATGACAATGTTGCCACCTGTCAAACATTTCATTACTTAGCTTGGTAGTACTTGACCAACTATGATCATCTTGATGTTCAACCATGTTAAAATCACACCCTATAACCCAATCAAAATTAGGGAGGCTTTTGGCCATCCACTCCTATAATATACTTATTTATTTTGCATTATTTGGAGCATAAATAGAGAAAAATCCAATGGACTATCCATTAATAATGTTGAGGGCCCACAAAAAACTATATGAAGGATCCTTGGCTTTAGAAATGATACAATTATTCACCCAAGGAGAAAACCTAATAATATCCCCTCCCCTACCTTCCATATGAGATGTAAGTAGAAAGCAAGCATCCCCCCATACAGGAGATAAAGAAGATGAGAGGTGAATACAACTAAGTTTAACTTCTTGGATAAACACAACATTAGGTTTCCATATTTATTATCATATCCTTGACTTGATATTTATAATAGGGGAGATAATCCCCTAACATTCTATGAAAAAATTTTGAAATTCACTGTAAGGATGGGGTAAGGGAGTCAACCTATTGCACCAACACTTCATACCATAACAATGGATAAATTATGCAGATTAGAATTATTAGGTGAAGACATGTTAACGTATAAGTTCATGGTATGAATAGTTGTGTGTGTGTGTGTGTGTGTGTGTGTGTGTGTGTGTGCGTGCGCGCGCGCGCGTGTGCGCATGTGCGTGTGCATGTGCATGTGCGTGTGTGTGTGTGTGTGTGCATGTGCGTGTGCATGTGCGTGTGCGTGTGTGTGTATGTATATATATATGTATACACACACACACACACACACACACACATATATATATATATATATGTATATGTATATGTATATGTATATATATATATGTATATGTATATATATATATATATGTATATGTATATGTATATGTATATGTATATATATATGTATATGTATATGTATATGTATATATATATGTATATGTATATGTATATGTATATATATATGTATATGTATATGTATATGTATATGTATATGTATATGTATATGTATATGTATATGTATATGTATATGTATATGTATATGTATATATATATGTATATGTATATGTATATGTATATATATATGTATATGTATATGTATATGTATATATATATGTATATGTATATATATATGTATATGTATATATATATGTATATATATATATATAATCTACCAAAAATTCCAAAAATCTAGAATTTAAAATTTAATTAGATAATTTTTGGCCCATGAATGTTGAAGAATCAATCAAAGCTCTTATCTCTTTTAACATATTAAATATGTAAATGCAATAATAAAAAAATAATACACAATACTATAAATCAATGGCTAACATATTTTTTATGATAGAAATTCATTATGATTGATTATATAAATTAATATTAAAACTAAACATTAACTGAATATTAAAAAAAATTAAATATTAATCTACAACATATAATCAATATATGTAACAACCATAAGATGAAATCCACGAATAATTACACAAGATATCTAAATTAAGGAAACCCTTGATTAGAGTAAAAACATCAATGAAAATAATACACACAAAATGATGTCTCAATATAAAAGTTCCACATGATAGGATACGACCCTTTTAGGAGTCAAATGAATACAATAACTAGATATAATTCTTGGTAGGAGATTTTGAATTCCTACTAGAAAATATTGGAAACTACAATTAGAACAATTGTTAAGTTGTCACTGATGTGAAACCTTATTGGTGAGACATTTTCTTCCTAGTTAGAGTTTCATATCATTTGATTGATGAAGAGGATTTAGAAAGATGAGATAACATTGAGACCTAGTGGAAAGGTTGAGTTATGTGGAACTAAAATGGGCACTTCATTAGTTGGTACATTGGTAAGATAATGTGGTGATTAATAATTATAATAAGTGAAGAAGATAGTTGGGTTGAAGCCTAGTTAAGATGATCAACAAAGGACCAAATGCATAGGCTAAATTGAGAAATAGAGAATAATATTAAGGAACTTATAGTTAAGGCCAAGTTGTGCTAGTGTCAACTAAGTGAGCAGTAGAAGCTAAGCAAATACAGTTTTGACTAAGCATTAGTAAAATTCTGAGTGAAGATAGTATACGCTAAGAGAAAGAGTTTAGTATTGACTGAGGTGTCTAATGATGACTGAGGCCAAGGAACATAGTATTGGCCAAGTGTCACCATTTGATAGTTTGTGAAGGAACTAAGATTCCTAGCTGACATAATTGAATTTTTTGATTGGTTGGAGCATGTGAAGGATAATTATTGATGAGATCGAGTAGTTAATTTATGATAAACCATGTTTAGGAGTTCCTAGTCATGGATTCAAAGAGATGGTTTGAGAAGTATCTAGAAGGACAAGGAGGAAAATAAATGATGGAAGGATTCAATGAATCTAACCTAACCATGATATCAAAAGTGATTTTGAAGAGGCAAAAGATTGAAGCTACCTATTAAAATAGGCATAAGGATAACCTAAAGGGGTTAGTAGTTGTTGATTCTATTGATTGGAAAACTTGAGTAGAAGGCTTGAAGATCTGAATAGAGGTGAAGTGTTATTGTTTGAAGGCTTTCTAAGTGAATCAGTGATATAGATATTTATAGAGGCCAGTTAGTAGATCAACATATGAGCTACATTTTGATTTGTATTTATAAAGTGAGTTGTATTTATCAGATCAACCTATTGTTACTTTTTAACTATTGTATTAGTTAAATTCCTTTCAAAGTTGACCTAATAATCATTTGTAATCCTTTAATTAAGGTGAGAATTTAATAGGATGTTCTTAATTCCTCTAACAAGGCCACTCCTATTAGGGCAATTAAATCCTTTAACAAGGTCATCCCTAATAGTGTGTACTGTAATTTTTAATAGGGTTGTCTCTTAACTGAGCTCACTTTAGAAGAGTGAAAATTTGGTAACATGTTACTGGTGGTTTTCCCAAATTGGGTTTCCATATTAAATCATGTTGTCATACATGTGTGAATGTTATTTGAGATGTTCTATTGTTTAATTTTTCACACTCTTCAAGTAGGTTACTATTTGGATAGATAACTGTAAGTTAATGTTACTAATAAGTTATTATAGAGATCAAGTAGATTAATGATTAAATTTGAGTTGTTAAAAATAGTTAAAAGTTTATTTGGAACATCTATACTAGAGGATAATATATTCAGCCCCTCTTAGTTATTCTAAATCATTCTAACAATTGGTATCAGAGCTTGTGGTGCTTGCAAGTAATAGTTTAAAGTGACTTAATAGTAAAGGTCAAGACATGTATATAAAGTAGTTATCTAAGTCAAACAAGGAGAAACTTTCCTACATGACAAAATTTGATGAAGCTCCACATTGTTGGAATTGGAGATTTGATAGTATACTTCCTAGAGCATAACTACATAGCAGTACCATCTCCTATGAAAACCCAACAAACAAAGGAGCAACAAGAAAAAAATCATCCAGTATTGTAGATTACATCTTCACTAAGTTACTCAAACTTTGATAATATAAAATAATACACTACTTTTTGTGGTCTCACATTGCACACCCTAATTTGAGTCACAAAATGGGGACCTCCTAGTTTCAAATTTCCTTATAAGGCATCTAGTCTGAAGCCCCAGTCATTTTAGACTCTCCCCTAAGTCTAGGAGAAAACCTAGTCTTTGATTCGACACATAAAAACAAGTTAGAAGGATAAATAGCAGTGTAGGGGAGAGATTTAGCTCTCCATGGTAGTTTCTCACTCTTTGGAGGTGTACACTTTTGTACCCCTTCAAGGTGCACAAGTGTGAACCTATGTCAGGGTCTATAAATAGACCTTGAGATCCCCCACCTCTCCTCATTTCTATCTTCAACCTCCAACACTCTACACCCTCGCACCTTGAAGAATTTTGCAAGTGCACAACCCCTTGAAATCTCGAAAAGGTAAAAAATAACCACTTGGACGTGCACACATGTGCATGTGTGCACCATCAAGAGGTGTGCAACTCTAGAACTAACAAAAGACATCTCCAAAAGGTAAAAAAATAACCACTTGGAGGTGCACACCTGTGCATGTGTGCACCATCAAGAGGTGTGCAACTCTAGAACTAACAAAAGCAAAAAACTAAGTTCCCCTTCAACCACAATGTGGTGATGAGCATGTGCATATTTATGCACATGCCCACCCTACACACCTTGACAAGGTCCATAGGTGTGCTAGTGTCCAACTACACTACTATGTAACTATACACTTAGCCATGTCTAAGGCATAAAAGAGTGCATTAGTGCACCTACATAGGTCTACTAGGTACAAAAAACTAGCTTTTGGGTGGGATTATTCACAATTTTTACCTATTTGACTAGTTTTGGCTTAGTTTTTGCTCATTTTTTCTGTTAGCCTAAGTCCTAGTTGAGTTTGATTTTTGTCTCCCAACACATATAGTCTAATTTTTGCCACTTGTGTGTAGAAAAAATGACATCATCACTATCTTCCATGATAAAGAAAAGGGAACCTAAACTTGTTGCATTCAAATACTAAGGACCTCCGAAGATATCTAGATTCCAAGATGGGCACACAAAGATTTGAGATACCAAACTTGGTCACATTGACTAGAAAACATTTTTGATAATATGCAATAAAATAAAGGAGATTTTAATCTTTGATCCATAGTGGGTTGGTAAACCCTACATCATACCCTACATTAGTTCAATCCTCCAAATTGATCATGACACTAATAAAACACTGTGTGATAAAGGAGAAGGTTGTGATGTTAAAAGACAAATAGTCTTAGACCTCAAAAGTGTTCCACCTTCCAAGGGAAGACCAATACCTCCAAATATGTTATGATGGAGTAGATAGATGGTATAGAGAAAATGAAAAAGAGGCCAAGGAAGTGGTGACACCTCATTGTTGATTGATATGATACCTCTAGGCTAGAGAGTATGAAAAGTGGACATGACACATTGATACATGAAGGATGCTGTCAGATATTTGGTTATTCTCCTTAGTAGAGTAATGGGCCTCCCTATAGTAGGTCACCTAAAAACATGGATTGTTCACTTTATTAATACATCAGAACCACAAAGATGCCCATACATTGGGCCACCATCCTAAGTGAAAACTGAGATGATTAGTTAGTTGAGTGGTCAAGATAGATCCATGCTTCTATACGATATCATAAAAGGTCTACCTACTAGCTGCTATAACCACTAACTACCAAGGGATATATAGGAAGGGAAGCTTGCAAGATGTGAATGCTTGGAACTATGTGGTTTTCCCACAATTGATGAAGAAGAAGCTTCCACTACAAAGTGTGAATACATGGTAGTCAATGATGGATTCATTTTTACCATCATCAAGTGTATAGAGGGAGATTATGCTAAACAAATGTTAGTAGAGGTAGTGGAAAGAATAACTAAAATAGGAGCCTACTACATTCATTTTAAGACATTCACATACATCTAGGTAGTTGGTACTCTTTTATGCCCCAAAATTCTCCCAAGGTACCCTTTAGATCGATTGATAATTTTGGAGATAGCCTTCCAACTCACTTTTGTATATCATAGAGTGAAAAAATAAAATGAGAAGACTTGAGTCTAGTCAATCACCATCAAGGAATTTGAGGTAATGAAGAAAAAAGGATATTTCTACCATTGGTTAAGAATGGGATTCATATCCCCTAGAAGACTATCAAGCTTCTCGCTCATATTTTGACAATATTGGGATGGTTCAACATCTTGTGGGAAAACAATTTGTCCATGAGGAGGCACTAGAAGATCACTAGATGAATGTGATAGATGACTATGATTTTTGCATTAGAGACTATTGTAGTATAAATCTACATCTAACAAAAAATGAGCATAAAATAAAGATTCCCCTAAAGGCCATGGAAAAGTATGTCCCATAAGTTATGGATCCTTTGTATAACAGAGATAAAATCTATGATAGACCAATTATGAATGCAAAAATTGGGTTTGAAAAGAAGGATGACATAGATCATTGGGCCAAACATGTAGTAGGGCTAACAAGGGAATGGATCTGGAAACCATTTTAGATGGATCCATTTCCCCAAGAGATACCTTTACAAGCTACAATTAGGCCTCAAATATGTAAAGATGCTAAGGTCACCATACCAACCTACCCTACTAAATCACTAGTAAGAATGGAATGGTGCATCAACATGAGTAGGAGGTTGAGTACTTAGAGGTGGATAATAGGAAAGACAAGAGGAAAAGGGCAGCCCCTAGGGCAAGGAAGCAAGCAACTATGGCCCAAATAGCATAAGACCAACAAGAGCCAAGGTCAACTGACCAGCCTCAAGGTGAGCAGAAACAAGTACAAGAACCACAACCAAAGTAGAAAGAGGAGGAAGTGCCATAGGAACAAGGGGTACTACCACCAAGAACTTTAGAGGAAGAAGCCTTCCCCCAGTGCAAAATAAAGATAGAACATAAACAATTGTGGTAGGTGTCTAAAGGAGGAGATTGAAGAAGAAAAGTACTCCATCTATACAAGTTCTAGAGACCATCCTTGAAGAAGTAGATGAGGAAGAAGGGGAACAAATAGAATTTGTCCCCTTAAGTTAGAGAACTTTCTTGTCTAAGGAAACAAAGGAAGAGAGGAGAAGAAGCTCTACTCAAACACCTCCATCTATTCCAAGGGAGTTTATCCAAGTAGACACTTTAGAGGATGAATAAAAAAGTTGATAGCTGAGATGGAGAGTGAAGGAGCTGATGTGTTTGATCTCTTGGATTTTGACTTCATGCCAAGGGACATTGAGATGGTGGGTGAAAAGATAAGAGATACCGTAACAAGTGAGGCATTAGGAGAGGATTGGAATCAATTGCCTCGTCTACCTTAGGGACCTCTTGGCATTCCATCAACATCATAGGATTTGGCAACAATCATGGATAAAGGACTAGTAGCTCCACCTCCTTTAATAATACAAGATAAACTAGAGAGTCAGGAAATAAAGGAAGGAGAATAACAATAGCTTCATGTCGATGAAGTATTTGAAGAGGGGAAAAATAGCTGAAGAAACTCAATAAACTCCCCTAGATATAGAGGTTATATCCTTACCCCAAAAAATCATAGAAACTCCTTCTAAAGATCTTCCTCAAAATGAGAAGACTCTAGAGAGGAGTAATAAGGGAATAGATCATTCTTTAGAACCAACTTCTCTAGCCAAATACAGGTCATCAATGGGGACCACACCGTTGTGATTGAAGAAGGAAGCTATGTTTTGATAGAAGAAGTAGATGAAGCTAACTGAAGAAGACAGAATGAAGGAATTAATAAAAGAGATGATGAATCTTAATCCACCTAAGGGTGATGGTAGAACACTTGCCTTCATTATGAAGAATCAAGATTAGGGCCATTTGGCCCATATAGCCATTCCTCCTCCTCCTCATGCCAACACTAAATAAATGACTCATAAGGATTGCCAAATAAAGGATATCATATTGAGAAAGCCCATGGTGGACATAGCTAAAGAATTGATCACTACATGCTAGAAGGAAATGTTTAATCACATGGATCAAGATTAGTCTGAATTGATAACACTGTGAAAGAAGAATGAGATACTAAGAGGCTACCTAAATGAAGTGGTGCCACCCATTGACCTAGAAAATTTGGAGATCACTCTTGGAAATGAATTGGGAAGGTAAAAAGAAGGGCCATAAATGAGGAATTTTTTTTAATCATGTTAGCAATGGCATGACAATTTTGAGAAAACAAAAGTGCAAATAATATAGGGAAATCTGATCTTGTTGCATAACATTTGGTCAAGTGTCGACAAGTTGGTTTCCATTTTAAACAAATATTTTAGGCTAATGGATGAAGTACATAAATGGGAAGAAGATCAACGGGCACTCGAATTAAAAAAATAGTCAAAGGTACCAGATGGTAATGGAAGTATACTCAACTGAGGAGCTAGATAAGCTTGAAAAACTTGATAGAAAAGATATCCTTGATAAATAAGGTTATATAGGGATTACATGAGGGAGTCTAGCAAATAAAGGATAAATTTAAATAGAAATTTTTGGAAGAAAAAAGGTACAATAACACCACTAGCCTTGAGATTTTTGAAGATGAGCCAAAGACTAAGATTATTTTGGTTCAATAAATAGTCCAACAATTTAGAGGCACATTTGAAGATGCTTTGTCAAAAATGATACACAGGCATTTAGAACCAAAGAGGCATTGTTGGAACTAAACACCAAGCTTGAGGATTTTGTAGAAACCAGAATAGAAGTAAGTAACTACAGCCAAAAAGTAAATAATAAGTATGATGCATTAGATTTACTAAAAGCTAGTGAAGTCATGAAGATAATAGAGAAATTAAAGAATAAGCATCTAGACATAATTTAGGTATAAAGGCGAAGATAACCAAGATGTTGGAAATTTAGTTTTGGCACTTAGAACATTTTTTGGATTTTTGGGTCCTATCACCAATGTGCATAGGTGCTCTAACATTTAACTACTAGTTGCTATTTTAGATCATTCCATGCATCATAAACACATTTTGATGGTAGTTAAACTCCTAAAAATGTCTAAAAGGACCGAGCTTCCATTTTAGAGCTTCCAAAGACATCTAGATCATATCATGGCTTCTATCTTTTTATGTTCTTATTCATTCATTCTATTATGACATGTAAAGGCACATGCACCCATTAATGAATATAAACAAGGGTGGACAGTTACTTAGCGCCATTTATAGAGTTAGTTTGTATATAATTAGATATATTTTATTAGTTTTTAGCATAAGTTTTCAATTAAAGAGATCACTCATAACACAAAAGGAAAAGATGATTTCTTATAAATATAGGGATGTAATATGTACTCTAGGCCATTATTTTGATGCAATAATATGTGTTATTGGTTATCTCATTATGAGCATAGTTATTCTTGGTGAAATGTGTTAGTTTTGTGAATGCATGTTCATGAATAATAATGGATCCAATGGTTTATTGTGTTGTTATGATTGTGTAAAATTTTTAATTTTGGTGCTTTCCTTGTGTTGACAAATTATGTTGTTGTGGCAAATTAGAGAAAAGATCATCGTTGTTATTACATATCATTTTTTCTCATGTGAGTGCACTTTCCATGGTCTTATAATTTGATGAAAACTGAAACATCTTTAAGTTATTATTGAAGTTATCATCAATGATTGCATCAATGAAGTTGAGGAAGCACTACTCCTAATTTCATTGGTTTGCTGTGAGATTCTTTTGATAGTTTAATTTATAGATGTATTATTACTTTGGATTATGTCCATTAGGATTTTCCCTTTTAGTTATTTTATTTAATCTCTCATTACTCTATCTTTGTATTTTCTTTTCAAACACTTGGTTAAAATAGGGATTCATCTAGTTGCATTGGTAGACTACATTCATCATAAAAACATAAAATACAAAAATATCTCTTTTGTGGTTACATTTCAAACAAAAATAGATTGTGTAGATTGGTTAGAACTAGAAAAGGCCACCTCATGAACATACGCATTTATCTTCAATTGAGTTACGCAAGAGGTTGAAAAATAGCCACCCTAAACCTTGGAGTTATTCCCTCATAATATTTTCAAGAGAGAGATTTGAAAGGGCATCTATTGTTTAGCATCGTGCAAAATGACTGCTCAACACTACTACAAAGAAAATGTGGGACAAATTGGTAAAGATCCATGGAGGAGACAAGAATTTAGTAAGAGCAGAATTAGAAAGCTTGAGAGGAAAATTTGTTGATATGAAGGTGGTAGAAGGTGAGATCATTGCTCAATATGTTCGAAGAATGAAAGAAGCGGTGAATGAAATCAAAGGAGCTAAAGGAAAGGTCATTGATGATATTGTGATAAAAAAGGTACAAAGAATTCTACTTTCTAGTTATGTTATATTTTTTGCAATTCAAGAACTCAAATGTACTCCTGGTAATGATCTAACATTGGATAGTCTAGTTGGTAGACTTATTTTGAATTGTCAAATTATTATAATTTTACTACTACTACTATTGAATCTACTTTCAAGTCACAATTGGCTTTACATTAGTCTAATAAGAAGAAGAAAGGAAATCATGAGGATAATGAGAGTGAATATTCTACCATTAATGGATAGAAGACTACCAAGAGGCAAAGGAAAATTCAAAGGTAAAATTCCTATTTTCTATTTTTCATACAATACAGTTGGTCATATTTCTGCAAGATGTCCTAATAGGGATGAAAATTATGAAATGAAGGACAAAATGTTCAAATGAAGAAGAGATGGAAGAGATAAAAAATGCTACAAATACTACAAGGGAAAAGGTAATAGATCTTGTTACATTGTTGAAGAAGAAATTGATAGTGATTCCAATAGACATGATGAAGAAGTTGTTTATGTTGTAATGGAAGACGATTCTGATGAAGATGATAAAATTGCACTTATTTCATATGTGAGTAAAGGTGATAGATAGATAATTGGTAGTATTTTTTCACATCACATTATTCGTTATAAAAATAAGCTTGAAATCTTAGAACATTATAAAAGAAGTTGTGTTAAGTTTGGAAATGATGCACCATGTCTTGTGAAAGGTAAAGGATCAATACAATTAACTAACAAGATCAGATGTGATAATTCTTATTGAGTTGAATGATTTAACTACAATTTAGTGAGTGTTTCATAGTTAAATAGTTCAGGTTATAGAGTTGTATTTCAGCCCATGAAGACTAAGATTAATGATGATTCTAATGAATTGATTGGAAATATTCTCATCAATCTTTGGTATGTTAGGTACCTTCTCCAAAAGGAGTCAAGAAAATTCTTTTTTTGCTCCAAAAAAGGGTGGTTGTACATGTGTGTGGTATGATCCCAAAACATGTATTTTGAAAAAGTGGTTTCTAAACATGCCTACAAAAATGTAATTCATACCATGTGGGTATTCCAAAAAGGTACATATTTGAAAACTAGACTCCGAGATCTGCATCTTCTATTAGTTATTTTTTCCAAGATTCAATCTTAATGTGCCTCAAATTTAGACATCAAGTGACAAGAAATTTTAAAAATAGGAAAAATACTTCCACTATTTTCCCAACAGTGGGACTCAACTTCTTGCACCTACCCAATTGGAACAATTTTTTTGATTAAGAAAGGCAGAAAGAGGGTCCTGAACCTAGATACAACAAAATATAAGAACCATCTTTACTTTGGGCCATTATAGCCAAGTAGCAAAGAAGAAAACTCCAACCCTAGCGGTTAGAGTACCACCTAGGACTTACAGAATCACAAAATGATCAAAACACACCATGTTTTTCAAATAGTTAAATCCAAACAAATTTAAGGCTAACTTAATTCTAAACTCTAATCTACTAAACTTACAAACCAAAATAAAGGTCTTGCTGCCTAAACAACTATGGGAATTACTATACATAATAGTAATGAGAGACCATCTCGATAGCATTGAGAACACAAAAATTAAGTTTAAAAAATAATTAAAAACATATAACGAACATAGAACTAAAAAGTACCTAATGTAGAAAAGGGAGGCTAGGTCTAGTTGATGTGCTCCCAATTTTCATTGAGGGACTTGACCTCCTCCATCTAGTGCTCAATCCATGTGATTATACTTTTCCTCTTTGGTTTGGAATAATAGTTATATTGTCATTGATGTCAAACCTTATTGGTGATAAATTTTCTACATAACTAGAGTCTCGTGTCATTATATTGATGAAGAGGATTTGAAAAAATTAGATAAAGAAAACCTTGTATAAAGGTTGAGTTATGTGGAACTATAGTTGGAACTTGATTAGTTGGTACATTGGCAAGCCAATGTGTTGTTTAATCATTACACTAAGTGGAGAAGATAGTTGAGTTCAAGCCTAGTTGATATGATCAATGAAGGACCAAATTCATAGGTTAAACTAAGAAACACAGAAGAAGACTATGGAACTTATAGTTGAAGTTGAGTTGTGCTAATGTCGACCAAGTGAGTAGTAAAAACTAAGGAAATATAGTGTCAAACAAGAAACAATAAGATTTTCAGTGAAGTCTATTTAAGTGAAGAGAAAGAGTTTAGTATTGACCAAGTTGTCTATTGATGATTGAGGCTAAGAAACATAGTATTGGCCAAGTGTCAACATTTGATAGTTTGTGAATGAATTGAGATTCCTAGGCAACACAGTTAAATTTTTGAACTATTCAAAGAGCATAAAAGATAAATATTGATTATATAGATAATTTAATTCATTATAAATCAAGTTTAGGAGCTCCTAGGAATGGTTTCAAAGATAAGTTTTTAAAAGTATCTATTAGTAAAGGAGAAAACAAAAAGATGGAAGAGTTTAATGAATCTAACCTAATCTTATGATCAATGGTGATGTTTAAGTGACAAAAGATCAAATATACCTATTTAAAGAAGCATACGGATAGCTTAGACAGGTTAGCAATTGTTGATATTGTTGATTGGTTGACTTGAGAAGAAAGCTTGAAGAGTTGAACAAAGGTGAAGTGTATCTACTTGAAGGGTTTCCAAGAGAATTAGTGATGGAGATATTAATTGAGGCTAGCTAGTAGATCAAAAAACCAACTACAATGTGATTTATATTGGCAAAGTGAGTTATGTTTATCAGATCAAGATATTTTTACTATCTACCTATTGTATCAGTTAAAATCCTTTAATTAAGGTTGAGTTAATAATCATTCATAAATCATTTAGTCAAGGTGACATTCTAATGGGATGTTCTTAAGTCCTCTAATAAGGACAATCCTAACAGGATGATTAAATCCTTTAAGAGGGTCACACCTTAAAAAATTTATTATAACCTTTAACACAATCAGCTCTTAACCAAGCTCACTTTAGAAAAGTGAAAAATTGGTAGCATGTTACTGGTGGTTTCTCCCAAATTGGGTATCCAAGTTAAATCCTAGTATCTTACTTGTGTGAATGTTATTGAGATGTTCTACTATTTAATGCTTTACATTATGTATGTAGGTTACTATTAGGACAAATAACTACAACTTAATGACACTAATAAGCTATCATAGAGACCAAGTGGACTAATGAATAAATATGAGTTTTTGAAAGTGGTTTAATTTTTTTTTTGGAACATCTAGACCCAAGGATAATTGATTCACTCGACCTCTTAATTACTTTAAAATATTCTAATAGAATATTTGAACCCAATAAGGAGCTGCTTCAACCCTATTAGGATCTAATAGGAAGTCAACTTAAACTACTATCAAGATTTCCTTAGAACTATTTTCAATAAATAATTCTTAGGATAACATATACAACGGTGAATTGGCTAATACAACAACTTATCTTTCCAATATAGTTCCTTTGAGGTTCACAATACATCATCAAAATTAACATATTCTTTGATCTCATAAAATTTTCATTCAAATCTTACATTCAAAAAATGATCAAACATGTGATATTATGATGATACATAAGATGATTACAACCAAGGAAATTATCTTTCCTTTATACTAAGTGTTAGCATGAATATGGATGAAGACCTACAAGGGATATTGTAAACATGTTTGGAAGACTATTTTTGATATATTCATGAGCTAGTATGTTGCATTCATGACTAGGTACATCATTAATGACAATATAGATATCTTTCTGTGAAGACTTGTAGAGTACTAGTGAGAGATTGGCTTCACACAATTTGAGGATTACTAGTTGGATTTTTCATCATTGTATCTAGACATTAAATAATGGGAGTAGATTATATAGTTCAGTACATGTATGAAAATATGAAATCTTTACAAACTTATGAACATTTTTCAGAAGATTTTTTCCTAGTAGTATTATAGAGAGCAGTTATGACTAATTAAATATTATCTCATAATAGAGATGGAATCTTGTTGAGTGGGCTTGTATGGATGTTAAAGGCATGTCAAGATAATCTTGTTAAGGAGAAAAGGTCAACTATTCATTCTGTGAGAATTTATGTTAATTATACAATGTGCATTCCTATTTGAGCGGGCCATTTTCTTAATATGTTTTTGGAAGTGTAATTTTGATTTTTAATGTGTAAATGTAATATCTTACAGTCATCCTATATCTATAATGTAAATGAGAAATCCCTAAGGCTGAATCATAACAATTTTTAGCACTTGGTATAAAAGAAAGAATGTTTCGATTGAAACAAATATCATATGTGATCATATGAATGTATTAGTAAATAGAAAAACTGGATATGTCAATTAGTGGGGAATAGAGAAGAGTTTTAGTGTATTGGTATTTCTAGAACATCAAAGGAATTATATTTTGAAAAAAATTATGTTTTTGGTTGTATAGTTTATTATTGATATATATTTCTTTGTATTATTCTATGAGGATAGTATTGAAGTTATTTGGGAAGTGGGTCATGTTGACTTCTTATCAACTTTTAATAGGGTTTGCACAACTCCTAATAGGGTTGTAATCTCCTAATAGGGATTCAAAGCATCCTAACAGGGACTCGTATGTACTAATTAATTTTCATTTACTCCTAATAGGGTCTATCCCTTCACAATGAACATTTATATTAGTACATCATCATGTGGGCATCATTCCCACGAGGATTTTCCCATTGGTCAAGTTTTTCCCTAGTTAATATATCTGGTATTATCATGCATGGTTCTCTTTCTATGATTTGTACATCTATTATTTACATGTTTCAAAATTAATAAAGATATTGAGATTTTTTTTAAGAATATAACTAATTCATCCCCCCTCTCTTTGTTACCTTTTTTGACTTTACCTTCTAACAATTGGTATTAGAGAATGGGGTACTTGAAGAAAACACTTAAAAACTTAAGGAGATCTAGGGGACATTTCAAGAAAGATACTATGAATTTTTATTGAGTTAACTATTATAGTTGGAAAGAAAAGATGAAGATGCACCTTATATGTATGGGTCTAGAATATTGGTTGGTTACTACAAAGACTAAATTTGTGATTGAAGAAGAGAATTTTGAAGGTTGTGAAGAATCATAGAAAGATATATTCATGTAGAGTATGCTTTCTAGAGAAGCATTTTTATCATATCTTTCTTTAAAAAAATGTGGAGACGAAAAATGTTTAAGACTTTCTAATGAGTTTTGGAATTGTTTACAAAGTATGTTTGAGGGTAATAAACATGCTAGGAAGGCTATCCTATAGAGTTGCATATGTTTATTTCAAGATTCTAAGATGTTGGAAAATGAGCTTGTAAGAGGATATTTTGCTAGAATATGGGAGATTGTCACAATAATAAAGAATTCTGAAGGAGAAAAGTCATAAGATGGAGTTATATGGAAAATATTGAAGAACTTGACACCTTCTTATAAATAGATGTTATAGATGATTAAGCGAGTTATTCCTTGGATACCTAACTTTACAAGAGGAACTCTTCTTGGGAGATTGCAAATATATGAATGTTGATAAAAAAAAGTGGAGAATTGCCTGGATTAGAGTCTACTTTCAATTTATGAAGACACGTACCTATGTTGAAAAGAAGTGAAAGTACAAGTGGAGCCTATGCTAGTAGTAGCTGAAGAAAAGATGTAGAAGACAAGAAGATTTCAGGACTTTCTCTACATATGAAGAGAGGACCTAAAGGTAAAAAAAATCCTTCTTCATTGCACATGTAAAGAATGTGGTCATTATTCTTCTATGTTTCCTAAAAGTGAAAGGAAGTTTAAATGTAGAAAGTGCTCCCAATTAAGAGTACCTAAGGATTTGTTTGATGTTAATTAGGACGGTGAACTTGATTTCAAAATGGTAGACTTCTTAAATGATAGTGATGTTTAGGATGATGAAATTGAATTTGTTTCTATAAAGAATTGACCCCCAAAAAAGAAGAAATAAAAGAAGAAGATGTTAGTATCACAAGTTGAAAAGAAAAAGTATGATTGGATTATTGATAGTGGTTGATCCCATTATATGATAGGAGATGTGAACTGTTGCAAATATTGGATAGGTTGGGTTATTGAGAGGGGAGGGGTGAATCAGGAACCAATAAGACTTATTATTATTACACAAAATAATCCTTCATTTATATATGCATTTGATTACATGCATGAAAGAATAAAAGCATTAAAAAAATTCATAACATATTGACACAAGATATGGTGACCCAGAAACCTCCCATATAGTAAGTAAAACTAAGGTGGGGATGATACCCACAAGCTTTAGTATTGTAGTATAAAGTTTAGTTAAGGCTTACAATTGATCACTTCTCATGATTTGTCCTATTAGGAGCAATAAGGACAATTAGGTTCACCTTTTTAAAGAATTTGCAAAATAAACAATGAATTATGCACTCAGTAAAGATATTCACAAAAGATTGTTAAGTCTACCTTGTGAATAGATTTAACTGTTCCACCTGTTAGGATGAACCAATGGTTGATCTGATCTACAAGTCTGATTTGCTAGTTGAGATTCCTTTGAAGCATAAAAATCAACTTGCTATGATAGATAAATCTATTCTCCTCCTTATATTGCTTGTAGCCTTTTCAATTCACACTTTTGTTCTTATTATTTCTCACACATATTTCTTCATATATTATTTTGGATGTGATACAATAGATTTTATATATACCAATCCAAATTATAATTCATCAAAGTTAGCTATAATAAAAGCATCACTAAAATACACAAAGTTGGCTCAATTGATGGAACTCGAGTTTTAAAGACAAACTTGATGAGGTTTTGATACTTAGCAACCATTATCAACACTTGACATCATCATGCTCTTGGTAGACATAGAAGCTCAATTCATACTAATCACTTCCAACTAGTTTGAAATTAATCAGCATTGTTGACTTGATGAACTCAGTGAAATTCAACATATAAACTGAATCACTTGGTTGATACTACACAACTCAGTCAAAAATAACAATGTGAGCGCGATAAACATTGAATCACTTGGTTGACACTTCTTGGCTCAATCAATACTAGATTCACATTTTTGATGTTGTGAACTTGGTAAAAATTGGAGACCATGGTTGGCACTGTGCAACTTGGTTAATAATATGAAGCTTAGTTTGCATTGTTACTTATCAACTTGGTAGATACTACTTGGTGTGAACTGAATACCAATTCTAGAACCCAGTAGCAATTGTTGAACTCAATAGAGCTTGGATTACATGGTTAACACTATAGACTACAAGATAAGCTTAGTAGCTACTAACCATTTGACTAAGTGGGAGTCATTAGTAAGAAAACTTGACCATAATGTCAACAATATCCCCCTTTAGCATTAGTGAGAAAAACACTTATCAATCAATACTAAATTCTCAAAATTCAAGTCCAAAATATTTTTTAGTCTCTTTATGTCTTCAACTTGGTAACATACTATGTTTCTGAGATTTTTTAAAATTGATTTTGAAAGAAATTTTTTCTGATTATCTGTACATGTATATGTATAATATTATACTGCTCCCCCATACATATATACACATATATCTATTATGTTCTCTTTTCCTCTTAATATATCACATCTTCTCTCCCTTTTTGACATAAATGCCAAAGGTGTACACTACATGGTAATGCGAAAATGTGACAAGAAGTCAGAATGTACCTTCAAAATCAATGCCATTGTCTTGTCCCAATTTTCCTATAACATCTTTCTTGCATGAAGTTCAATCTATACTTTTGTTGATAATTCCATCATATGATGAGCTATGGAGAAGTTATTGTCATGGATGAGAGTTTTTGCATGTGCAATGTGTTTTTCCAATGCATCCATGTTTCGAAGAATCATGCCTTGGATGTCTACAAGTGTCTCACTGATCCTAGCTTCTTCCCTTAATAATTCAGATTGGATATTAGTCAAAAATTGGATCTTTGAGCAGTGAGAAGAACTGTAGCTCGAGTCAAGTGACAAGTAGTGTGTGTTAGGAATAAGGTGTCTCAACCTTGGATAATTCCTATTCTTATTATTTGTTTTGTAAAATGCATTTCTTGCAAATAATGTTGATGTGTCGGCATCTTGAATTGTGTATAAAGAGATCATAGCTAAAACGATTATGACATATTCCTATGACACGTAAGAACTATGTTAGGAAGATTCAATGACAGTTGAAGACATGTGGAAATTGATAAATTTGAGTATTGTACACTCTACCCCAATAGTGGGGTTCAAGTTTTAGGGTTCCTATTTTCTCAGAGAATGGTAAAACCCTAATACGGTTACCTTTGGGAGTAACCCTAAAGTGAAGTGCATGTTATAAGCATTTTTAGGGTTGCGAAGAGTAGTATGTGAAGTAGTGTATTGTTGGTATTTTGAGTTGCTACTGGTGTCTTCTATTGTCACTGTGGAACTTGCATTGCAAGTGTATTGTAACCTTGTGTTGAAGATAATACTTTGTGCAGGTTCTGGAGGGGTGGGGTTATTTTACCGAAAGGTTTTTCCCCACCAAAAGATCTTTATGTGTTTCTTTCTTTGTCTATTTTCTTTATGCTTTCTTGGCTGAAATACTCTTGTTTACATGATATGGAATCTACAAGTGAAAATATTTTAATAGGATTTGTACCATACTTCTCTTAAGAGATTAGTGTAGGAAGCTATTTTCGCACCTGAGTTTCCTTACAAGTGGTATCAGAGCCTGATCAACTTTTGATCCTAGTTGTTGGGTAGGGTTTTTTGAGCTAATCTCAAGTTGAGTGGGAGTCTTGTACAGTGCATCCTGAATCTTATTTGTAGATTGAGATAGTGAGTTCATCATATGGAAGAATGCAGGTGGAGAAATTTAATGGCACTAATTTTGAGTTGTGGAAACTTAAGATGGAAGACATCTTGGAAGATCATGACCTATGGGAAGTGACTTAAAATGCTACAAGACCAAAAACTATAGCTCAAGCAGATTGGGATATCAAAGATTGTAAAGCTAAGGGTCTCATAAGAGTCTACTTAATCGATGTAGTTCTTCTGAATGTTCTAGATGAGAAAACCGCATATAGTTTGTGAGAAAGACTTGGGGCCATGTATCAGGCCAAATCTTTGGTGAACAAGTTGTTCCTGAGGAAGAAGTTTTACTCTTTATGAATGGAGGAAGGTGGATCCTTAACGGATCATTTAAATGCATTTAATCTGTTGGGTGCACAGTTGACATCAGCTGGTGTCAAGTTAGAGGAGGAGGATAATTGCTACACACTTTTGTGTTCTTTACCAGATTCATGGTACCATCTTGTGATGGCTTTTGGAAGCACGTTAGTCACTTTCAAAATGGATGATGTGGTGTCTTCACTACTATTAGAGGAGTTGCGGAGAAAGGCTTTTGTTTTGGAAAAAGATGCCCTTGTTGTTCAGGGGAGATCCACAGAAAGAGGGAAGAAAAATGAAAATAAGGGTAGATCCAAATCACATGGGAACTCAAAGACTTCCAGTAAGTCCAAGGAAAATTTTTGGAATGGTGATAAACCTAGGCACTTTCGTAAAGATTGCAAAGAGCCAAAGAAGAAGAAGAAAGGTTCAGATTCAGCTTCAGAAAGATCTCAAGAAGATGGTGATGCATTCATTGTAGCTTTGGAAGCTCATGCATTTGATGATGTGTGGTTCGTTAACTCTGGTGCATCTTTTCACATGACCTCTCATCAAAACTGGTTCTAAAAATATGAAGAGTTTGATGGTAAAAACTAAACTAACACCCCCCCATAAGCGAAGCTTAGGTGGATGTAGAAATAGGTCCCGGCAAGTCAAGCCTGATGAGGTACCCATGTACATAAAATTCCCCCAAAAGAGAGAGAAAAGAGACTCCCCAAAGAAAATTAGGACTCCAAGTGAGAGGAAGAGGCCACCCCAAAAGATGTAGCATCCTGCACCTCCAGCAAAGCTTGCAAATTTTGTCCAGTAGATCCACTTACATTGAACAAGTTTTCTTTCCTTAGGAAACGGGACAAGATCCCAAGTGTGGTTCCTCATCAAGGAACTATACTCTTCCTGCATAGCTATATCTGACTCAAAAATACCAGAAGCCTCATGAAAGGACTGTGGATTTGAGGTAGTAGCAATGAAGATATGTAGAGCATCCTGGAATTGTGAATGATTCTGCTTGGTGTCTGATGGATCCCCAACCCAATCACCTACAAACTGCAAGGTCTGTCTAGCCCAAAGTGGACCAAAAGATGGAGAATCTAGAGAAGAATCATCAACCTGTGAATGATGGCTAGGAGAGGAAGGAGGTGAGTCCTCTGAATCACTCTCTGCATCAGAAGTGGAGGTAGAAGACTGCTCAAGTGAATCTGACCCATTAGAAGATCTATCATGTATTCTAAGTGACTCCAATGTCAAAGTAGAAGGCAACCCTGTCACCATGCTCTGCTGGTTAAGCTGATGCAAGTAGTGAAAGTTAAGATGGCCAAACTGCTCATGCCATAATCTACTCACATCATTAGAGTGAGTGAGTGAAACAGTCAAAGGAGGATCAGGAACAAAGTGAGAAAACATATAGAGTCATGACCGATGATCTGCTCTGCCAACTACAACTGTAGAATCATTGTGCAACTCACGTATCTCCACTGAATCAGGAGTGAACTCAACCCGTTTGCCTAAACCTGTGTGAGTGATCTGGTGTATTGATAGGAGATTAGTTGACAAAGAGGGTACACAAGGAACATCATGGAATGTGCCATCCCCCACATCAACAGACCCTCTCCCACACATCTCAACAAGAGTGTTATCACCCATCAAAATAGAAGGCATAGTACACGGCTCCAAGGATCAAGTTCTTCCTTAGATGAAGCCATGTGGTGTGAAGCACCCGAATCAAGAACCCAAGTGGATGGTGAGGAAGCAACTGCAAAAAGGGCCTTGCCCTTTCCTTTCCCCTTGTTGTTTTCTTTTTCCTTGTTAGAATCTTCATTAGAACTTTGTTTGATAGACTCAGGAACACTGATATTATTCTTCTCAAGAATGTATGTCAAGTGATCAAGTTGTTTCTGCAAACATTTATGTTCATCATGACCAGGTCTTTTACAATAGGCACATTTGACCTTTTCTTTCTTAGGCTTATCACCCTTGGAAGATGGTGTATCAATAGTTGCTTTTGAAGAAACCAGCATCTGATCCTTCTTCTCCTCGCTATTCTTTTGTTTCTTGTCCTTACTATTGTTGTTACTACTTTGTCCTTGTTGTTCTTTTGTGCCTTGGTTGGTAGCCAAAGCATGTGACTTAGAGGACTTAAGAATGCCCATCTGGATTAGCTTGTCCTGTTCTTGAGTGAGATTGACAGCAAAATCATCTAGAGATGGCATGGTGAATTGAGTACCAAGTGCACCCTTAGTAGCATAGAATATTCTGAACTTAGCTTAGAGAGAATACTGAGAATCAGTTGTTCATCTTTCTTTTCAATTCCACATTGTTTTAACTGCAGCCTTAGTGATTTCAATTTGGTGAAGAAATCTTGGATTGTGTTGAAATTTTCTGGACTCAAACTAATTAATTCATTTTCCAACATATGACCCCTCATTGAATCTTGTGTGCCAAATAGTGTTTCTAGCTTTGTCCATACTTCATTTGGTGTATCCAAAGGCTCAATGTGAAATAGCAAGTCAGGAGAAACAGACAAACACAATGTTCCAAATGCCTCATCACATTTGTTAAACCACTTAGGCTTATCTTCATCTTTAGCAGGTTCAGTTTCAAGTCCCATAGTTATCTTATTTAATCCAGCTTTCCTTAAGTGAATTGTCATGCGTGATTTCCACTCAAAGTAATTGTATGGAGTTAGGATGGGCATATTTGTTTGATCCATGATGAAGAAATGCAGAGAAGAAATGTTAAAAAGAAGAGAACCCAGCCACGACAATGCCCCCCACTTTTTACTCAATCAAAGAACCCCCCCAAAGAAATATGATTTGGCACTTTATTTTAGTGCATTTACAACTACCACTAGAAAGAAATACTTAGTGGTCTTGATTTCAATGCATTACAAACCCTTGTGAAGAGCATATGCTAGAAGTGAAACTTGGGCACAATAATAAAAAAAAAAAATAGCACCACTGCGATCTACTCAAAAAATCATGCACTTTCAATAAAAGAATCATCTCAATACGAGGTCGTATGAGAAAGTTATGATCCTCCAAAGTTTCCAAAACGAGAACTGTGCACAGTCACGGCTGAAAATCTGCAATTTCTGAAGAATTCATGCATGAAAATCATAAAACAACTCCACTAGTGGATAGAGCACAAAAAATAAGCCAAGTTCATAACAAGAATCATCAAAATCGGAGTTCGTATGAGAAAGAATGAGACATTTGAAAACTGCGTTCAAATCTATGAGTGCCAATGGAGAGGGGTATGGCTGTAGCTTTGCATGCTCGATTTTACAAAATATACAGCTTGCATGCAAAATCTAAAAGATACCCAGATGGTTTTTCAGAGCTGCGAACAAAACCCAGAAAGCGTTTTTCTTGTTGATGAATAGAAGATGTTGCTGTAGTGTAAATCAGACGCCTTTAACCGTAAAAAATGGCTCCAAAAATCAAAAAATGACCCTAGCAACCAAAATATGACATGCAAATTCTGGATCAGCTTCTTAAGTCCATCAATGGCATGCTGGAACCTGCAAAATTGATTGAAAACTCCAAATATGCAAGTTGGTTGTCAGATTTGAGATTGAAACCCCAGAGAGAAATTGTTTTTGTCAAAACTTTTCTGATTCTCAGGATCATCCAAAGATGCAAGAGAAGAGCATACTTCATTTTTAAAAAAACTACAATACAGTTTATTTGCCCCACCCGAATCTCTCAAATAAGGAAACTAAAATCTACTCTTGCACATAGAAAAGCTCTGATACCATGTTAGAATCTGAAAAGATTAATAACCCAGAAAACTAGTGCAAAGAGTAAATATCTAAACTATGAATGCAAATGATACAAAATCAAAATAGCATCATAGAGTTAGTCTCCAAGAGAGTAATGCAAATGCTGAAAGCAAAATAGCATTAAGAGGATGCAAAAATAAGAGATACAAATACAAGTCAGGTATCATGCTTATATAGGCTAGGAAGAGGGAGGAGGTGGCAACACCAACCAATGAGGAGCAACCATCTATCAGACTAAAGATACCAAAGTATCTTCCCAAGATAGCTAATGGACGCTCACATGTAGGAAGGTGACACCTCACAACCATTCACCTAATAAGACATGCTTTATTAACCTAAGCGAGATTATTAAAAGTGTAGGAAAAACTTAGAAAAATAGGAAAAATAAAAAACTACACTAACAGTACTTGGGTGATGATTCTCACCTAAATATAGTTGGATGCAGAAGGGTCACATCAAATTTCCTGATGGACAAGTAAAGGGAATCAATGGAGTTATGCATATTCCACGTTTGGCATGAAACCTATTATCTGTAAGTATGCTGAATGATGTAGGTGTGCAAGTTGTTTTTTTGAAAGAAGGATGCAAGATGATGAGAGGATCGATAGTGCTTGCGAGGGGTACTAGGAGAGGTACCTTATTTCAGCTAGATACATTTATTCCTCTATGTAATAGTTCTTCATCCTCACCATTTGAACAAGCAGTGAAGAATACTGCGATTATTGGTTCTGATGGCAATGCAAATACTTTGGAAGGTAAGCTTCCTGGAGAAAAGACAATGTTATGGAATTTGAGATTTGGTCACATTGGTGAAAAGGGTCTCATGACCCTAAAAAATAAAAATATCATTGAGGGGTTAAATGATTTCAATCTTGAGTTTTACTTCTGTGAACACTGTATCTATGGTAAACAAAATCATGTTCAGTTTTACTCTAGTTCTCACAAATCTTTTGATGTTTTGGATCTTATTCATTCTGATGTATTTGGTCCTATAAAAGTTTCTTCAATCTCCAAGTTTTTATTTTTTGTATCTTTCATAGATGATTATAGTAGAAGGACATGGATTTATTTCCTTAAAAGTAAGACACAAGTCTGTAGTCGATTCAAGGAATTTAAAGCCCTTGTAGAGAATCAGACTAGTAAGAAGATTAAGTGTGTGAGAACTGACAATTATTACGAGTTTTGGTCAATAGAGTTTGAATAGTTATGTAAAGAACAAGGTATCAATAGGCATAAGACAACTCCTTATACCCCTAAGAAAAATGGAGTTGTAGAGAGAATGAATAGGATACTGATGGAGAAGGCTAGGAGTATGCTTACTGGAGCTGGTTTAGAACAATGGTTTTGGGCCGAAGCTATGACCACTACTTGCTATCTCGTTAATAGATCTCCTACATCAACCCTTGTTGGTAAGACACCCATGGAGGTGTGGTTTGGTAAGAAGCCTTCAATTAGAAATCTTCATGTTTTTGGTTGTGAAGCCTATGCACATGTTCCAAAGGAGAAAAGATCTAATTTGGAAAAGAAATCTATTAAATATATTTTCATCGAGTACAATGCTAGTGTGAAAGGATACAAGCTTTGAGATCCTATGACTAGTAAGGTGTTGTATAGCAGAAATGTTATTTTTAGAGAGCTAACATCTTCTCATATTGTGCTACAACCAAATGAAAAGGAAAAGGAAAAAGATGTTGTTCTGTTGCCTCCTACCCCTGAGAAGACTGAACAGAGAGACCATGTTGGGTCTAATGATGAGGAGAACTCTATCAGCTCTGATAGTTCTAAAGAAGAGGAAGAACAACTTCAATAGTATCCCTTGAGGAGATCCACAAGAGAAAGAAAGCAACCAAAAAGGTTTGGTTATTCTATGTTAGATTCTAGTTGTGCTTTTGCTTTGCTTACTAACATTGATGAGCCTAGATCTATGAAAGAGGCTTTGGACATCGAAGATGGAGGTTCCTAGATTGAGGCTATGGATGATGAGATGGCTTCATTAGAGAAAAAAAAACTTGGGACCTTGTACCTTTGCCTAAAGGGAGAAAATTTGTTGGCTGTAAATGGGTGTTCAAGAAGAAATTCTGTGCAGATAGTAGTTTTGAAAGGTACAAAGCTAGATTATTTGCAAAGGGTATTCATAGGTAGAGGGAATAGATTATGGTGAATATTCTCTCCTATTGCAAAGTTGACATCCATTAGATTTCTGTTATCTCTTGCTACATCATATGATTTAGAGATAGAATAGATGGATGTGAAGACAACTTTCCTTCATGGTGATTTGGAGGAAGATATTTATATGTCACAGTCTGAGAACTACATTGTTAAAGGTAAAGAATCCTTAGTTTGCAGATTAAACAAATCTCTATATGGTTTGAAACAATCTCCTAGGATGTGGTACCTTAAGTTTGATGCCTTTTTGTTGTCAATTGGATTTGTAAGATCAAAATTAGATCATTGTGTTTATTTCTGAGTTGAAAATGATTGCCTTCTTATTGTTGCATTATATGTTGATGATATGTTGCTATTTGGGAAGGGCAAGGGTATGATTTCTGATTTTAAATCTCAGTTGTTAGCACAGTTTGAGATGAAAGATCTTGGGGTAGCTAGGTACATATTGGGTATGGAAATCAGTAGAGATAGGTCTAACAGAAAACTTTGGTTGAGTCAGAGTAAGTATGTGAAGTCTGTGTTGGACAGGTTCAGCATGGTAGATTGTAAACCACTATGTGTTCCTATTCCTGTGGGAACAAAGTTATCTGTAGATCATTGTCAAAAATCTCCTAGTGAGATGGAGGACATGAGTAGAGTACCTTATGCTAGTGCAGTTGGCAGTATTTTGTATGCTATGGTCTGTACTAGACTAGACAATGCCCAAGCAGTGGGTGTCCTGAGTTAGTTTATGGTTAATCCTAGATGGGTACATTGGGATGTAGTTAAGTGAGTATTCAAATATTTGAGGGGTACATTAGATTACTCCATATGTTATCATGCTAACTCTTTTGGATCTCCACATTCAGTTTGTATTCATGGGTTTATGGATTTAGATTAGCCAGGTGATATTGACCGCAGGAGATCCACCAGTGCTTGTGTGTTCACTATGTTTGGTGGTGCCATCAGTTGGATGAGCAAGCAACAACCTATGGTTTCTTTGTCCACTACAAAAGCTGAGTACATGGCTGCTACTCATGCTTGTAAGGAAGGCATTTGGCTTAAGAGATAGTGTTTTGATGTTGGCATTGATGTAGAATAGATTACTATTTGGTGTGATAGTCAGAGTGCTATTTTCCTTGCAAAGAATCCAAGTTTCCATGCCAGAACAAAGCACATTGATGTGCAATTTCACTTTGTGAGAGATATGGTGGAAGATGGAAAGGTAAATTTGGAGAAGGTAGATACTGTGAATAATGTTGCAAATGCATTAACAAAACTAGTGGGCATTGAGAAGTTTAGATGGTGTTTGGAGTCTATGGGCTTTTTGGCCTATAGTGGTTAGTTCTTATTATGTTCCTATTGCTCTTACAAGGTGTTCAAAAAATGGGAGAATGTTAGGCATAAGGTGTCTCAACCTTGGATAATTCCTATTCTTATTATTTGTTTTGTAAAATGTATTTCTTGTAAATAATGTTGATGTGTTAGCATCTTGAATTGTGTATAAGGAGATCATAGCTAAAACGGTTATGACAGATTCCTATGACACATAAGAACTATGTTAGGAAGATTCAATGACAGGTGAAGACATGTGGTAACTGATAAATTCAAGTACTGTACACTCTACCTCAATAGTGGGGTTCGGGTTTTGGGGTTCCTATTTTCTTGGAGAATGGTAAAACCTAATACGATTACCTTTGGGAGTAACCCTAAAGTGAAGCACATGTTATAAGCATTTTTAGGCTTGCAAAGAGGAGTATGTGAAGTAGTGTAGTGTTGGTATTGTGAGTTGCTACTAGCATCTTCTGTTGTCATTGTTGAACTTGCATTGCAAGTGTATTGTAACCTTGTGTTGACGATAATACATTGTGCAGGTTGTGGAGGGGTGGGGTTATTTTACCGAAAGGTTTTTCCCCATCGGCAAATCTTTGTGTTATGTGTTTCTTTCTCTGTCTATTTTCTTTCTACTTGCTTCGCCAGAATATTTTTGTTTACATGATATTGAGTCTGTAACTGAAAATATTTTAATAGGATTTGTACCATACTTCTCTTAAGAGATTAGTGTAGGAAGCTATTTTCGCACCTAAGTTTCCTCATAGTGTACACTTTCCTTCAAGTTTTCATCTATCTTAGATATTTTATCATTGATTATTTGAGTGAAGATAGATGTATCACAAAACTTTTTGAAGAATAAAGTAATATTATTTACAGAGATTTGTAATGAGTTGAGAATAGTAGATAGTTCTACTTGATATATTGCAATTTTCTCTGCAACTTTCTCCAATACTTTGTTTTCAAATTTCCTCTTTGCTCTTTAAAGAAACTTTACTTATTTATTCAAATATTTATTGAATTTTTGGACAACTTCTACTAACTGAACTAAAATAGGTTGTGTACTATCAACCTTAGTAATTAGTGCATCTAGAAGTATGTTCTTCACATCTACAAGTACTTGATTTTCTCTACTTTTCTCTTCTCTAAGCTTTTACTACCTAGCTTTCTTCTATAATAGTTCACCTATGATGTTCATTTGATCAAGATTTAGAGTAGAGATATCCCAATTTGGGACAACTATATCCTCATTAAGATCAATGTCTTCTTCTTTACTTTTATCTTTGGTTGAAACTTTAGTACTTGGTCGAGGATTTCTCTCAACTCTCTTTATATTTGCTATTTGGATACTTGGAATCATAAAAATAGTAGAAATAGAAGGGCTAATAAAAAAAGTAGATATTTTATTGATAGTAGAAATACCTAGTTGTTGTATAGCCAAATCTAGTGATGGAGGAATCACTAATTGCTTGGTAGATGAAGTGTTGATCAATTAAGTCAGTATGGTACTTAGTTGAACAGGTGCAAAGATTGGTTGGCTACATGGTGTTGCAGTGGTTGCCACAACTAGCTCGGTAGAAGATTTCTTTGAGATTGATGGCATTAAAGCTTTTCTTAGAGATGAGGAAATGAAGCCATAAATGTTGTTGCAATCTTTTCTAGGTCAATTTCCTTAATACTCTAAATCTCAGGGAGATTTTCCTTTGTAGCTTCTTGTTCTTTCTTCTCATCATCTATTTCTATATTTTCTTTATCATTATTTTAATTTTCTTCCTTGTGATCTTCATCATCTATGTCATTATCATGAACAAAAAAATCACTCAGTTGATGAAGCTTGTAAATATTCTTCCACGTAGTTGTAGCTATCTTCACCACATGTTCAATGTCATTTACTAATATCATGCATGTGTTGAATTTTAGAGTGATTTTTTCTTCATTTTTCTTCATGGATTATTTCACTTCTTCATCACTAAGACTTGGCACGAGCTACCTTAGAGTTTTTTCAAATATATCTTTTGCAATTTTCTTAACATTTTCCCATCTTGGCTTGATTATCTACATAAGGTCATTGGTAATTTGTTGTGCAAGTTGATCAGGTGAATATTTCCATTTACCTAGTTTTGACATTATCATATCTTCAACTTTCTTCTTCCCATATGCATTCCCATTCTCACATCTAAGAGATTTGAGGTTCTCCATGGTAGCTCCTACATCAATTTCCTTTGATTTTTCATGAAATATAGGTGGAGGTCTTTTGAAAATAATTTCCTCGGCATCTTCCTCACTTATTTTTAATTTCTTCCTTGATCTAGATGATCTTCTTGTGAATATTGTAGTAGATGATTTGGTGGGTCTTTTTATGATAACATTACCCTTCTTTCTTATTGTCTCTTCTTCTTCAGATTATGTCTCTTCAACTTCATCTTCTACATCGTATTCTTCCATATCATCTCCTTTTCCTTCTATCAATAGAATAGTAGAACTTACTTGCCTTACTTTTGCTATCCTCTTCTTTGCTTTACTGAATGCTTGGGGAAGATTAATTTGAAGTTCTATTCTAGTTTGGATTCATAAAAAGTACCAAAATATGTTGTCTTGGGATCAGCAAGTTCATTCAAAATTTCCTCAATGATATCCTTGGTGTCATCAATTTTAACCTCATAGCTTAGAGGCTTAAGCCCCAACACTCTAGGTTTGACTACTTGAATGTATACTTTGTTACAGTCTACCAAAAAAAACATCATCCTTGTAATCTTCTACAAGTTTCTTTGGAATCCTATATTTTCTATTCATCTTTTCCTTGATTGAAACAAAATAATTATATGTGATACTAACAAATTTCTCACTCATCTCTGCTATATATTCATTAATCTGATATAGTATTTGTACATCTTTTCTCCATATGACTAAACCTTTTGAAGGGAAACAATTTTTCACAAAGAAGAATAAAAAAGTCAAGAGTGAACCAAAATTACATGGTTTGTTCTTTGAAGTCTTGATGCTCTCCATGTTCTTGTTTAATTGATTCAACATTAGCTTGGCAAAGGTCGAAGGACATATTATTCTTCACTACCTTGAGAGTTAGATCAACTACCTCACCTGACATGTTGTTAAGATGAATTGAGCTATATATCTTGTGAGACATCACATGAATTCTAAATTTCAACTCCATCTCAATCACACTACTAATCTTCATAGCTCTTCCATCCCACTCTACAAGGGTTTTTCTTTCTAGTTCTACTCAACTTAGGGTTTTGGTAGTCTTTGCTTTGTTTAACATTGGGAGCCCTATGATTCAATGAATTATTTCATTTTTTATCTGAATAGGCTGCTCCAACCATAGCTTTGTGTTGTGTACATGACTAAGAATAAACCTTATCCATTTTATCTAAAAGTTTCAAGGCATATGCAGAATGTGTGTTAAACCCTTGGTCTCCAAATGTTGATGCTCAGGTTTCAATGCATTATTCAAAAATAGCTTTTTTAGAGTTTCATCCATCTATAGGGTTCCAATATCTTTTATCAAATAGAAAAAATGTGAATGAATATTATTTACAAGTAATACCTTTGGTGGAATCTGTGACTAAGCTCCAATCGGATTATGTCCTTCTGAAATTATCAAACTTATCTTAAAGTCTGGTGCCCTCCAACCAACTCCTCAAACCAACATCTTAGATCCTTTCCTATTTTTTCTACTAGAAGACTCCATCCTTGGTAGGGAATTTGAAAAAATGAAAATATTTAACAAAAAACACATAGATTGCTTGGAGGTATAGAAACTACCCTTTGCAAATAGCACTTCAAAAATTCATAGTGATAAATGAATTTGATTTCCTTCCTCTTAACACATTTTTACTTTTCATTTTCCATAAATGCATAGTATTTTCACTCATTTAGTGACAAACTATCTTCCACTTAGTTCAACCTTAATGCTTAGTAGAGTTATTTATAGCTTGGTTTCCACACAATGTTTTAGTGTATCTTGACCTTGCTCACTAGGATCTTGCAACCTGACCTAGCTCGGTAAGCTCTTGAGTTTTCTGCAATAACTTAGTGATACCTTTGCATTGGAAATGCTGATATGGATATTTTATTCTAGCTTGTTGGAACTAATTTACGCTATCTTCTTTAGAGTCTTAGTTCTAGTCATCCCTTTGAGATATCAAGTTAAAATACTTGAGTCACCCAATTCTTGAGTGACATGTGCTTGATGGCTTGGACTTGCATTCTCATAAGATTTTGGAATCCATTGCTGCTTTATTTGTTTATTGATATTGTCAACTTTGGCTTTCTTTTCATCTTCTATCCTTCCAGTATTCATCTAGTTCTTGTCAAGATGTCAAAGTTCTATATAAATAAAACATCTTCTAGTGGTGTCTCTTATCCTTATGCGAAGTTTCACACAATTTTCTCCAACTTACCCAAATTCTCCACACTAGTGGCATCTACACCATGTGTTGTAATCCCATCCAAATATAACATTCACAATCTATTTTTTGAGGTTCAATATCTTTTATTTGCATTCAAAATATTTTTGTCCATGCTTCCTGCATTTGTGACATTTACCTTCAACTTTAGGTTTCTCTTTGCATTCACTTTCTCTATGACCATGTTTATTGCAATTGTAACACTTTCCATTGAATTTTTATTTTCCATTACTCCAAGATTTTTGATGTGTTACCTAACTTACCACAATTATTTCAAGTAGGTATTTCATTCTTTTTACCTCCTTTCTTGGATGATTCACCTTCTTCCGTGTATCCTATTCCTGCTTTTCCTTTCTATCTATATTGACATCACTCATTCAAGTAATTGATGTCTTGATTTAGGAGCATCAAGCTTAGATTTTTGTGGAGTTATCTTTACATGTTTAGGGATGTTTTGGAGATACATTGTAGAAGCTTTCCTTGTGGTTTCATAGAGATTGTATGGATTGAGTTAAAGTTTGAGTTGTTTTTACCTTGCTACTGAAATTATTTTTTTTGGTTTTTAGGTGCCCATTGCAGACTATGTAACTATTTTTTTGCAATGAGTTAGAGGATAAAAATTTAAATAATTGAAGAGGGCCTAGATTACTATCTTTTATTAAAGGCATAAGTACTAAATTTTTATAAGTTGGGATATTTTGAAATTCTCCTAGAGTATTGATTTTTGGCATTTTGTACGATAGGTTTTTGTGCATGACTTTCATGATGGATGCACAGATATCCTTAGTAAATCAGAATTTTCACCCTTAAGGGGTTTTAAAGGACCAAAAATACTAATTTTAGCTCAAATAAATTTTTTTAATTCAATTAGATCTATGAGATGTCACAATTTTTCTTGGGTATCAATTTTTGGACATTTAATTGCTAATGCAGGCTAACTTGTAGCTCTTCAATTATTTAATATTAGGTTTATTATCATGATGGGTATTAAATATTTGTTGTGAGCTGAATTGTGGCTTTTATATGTACTAGAATCTTATATAAACTATTTTGAAAAGTATTTAAGGGAATGTTGGGTAGAGTCTTAAGTAGATAATTTTTGTAAAGGAGTCTTAGGTGGAGTAGCTTGGATGTAGAAGTTCATATTTGTGTCTAGAGATCTGTTCTTCTTTGAAAGATGTATTCTTCTTGTTAATGGCCATAACCTAGAAGGCCATATAGCTAGGCATGTTGGATGTAAACTTCTTTATCTAAATATATGAAATATTGGCTCTCTGGATCTGAATCTCACTCCTCTTGTTAATTTTTTGTTGTGTGTTGGCTTGCTAGTTTTCTAGATCATCTCATTTTGGGGTACATCTGGATTAGCACTCCATCATTTGGTATCAAGGCCTAGTTATTCCTAAGTGTGCAAGTAGATCACCAAAATGTGATGTATTTAATACTAGGACCTTGATTGGGTGAAGTTTATCAGAGAAGGGTTTTGATTTTAGAAGTCCTAACTAGGTTGTGATTTGGTCTAGGGTGGTAGATCTGTAGATTTGGCTTGCACTTGCAGAGGATTTGTCATTCTTTCTTTATTTGTATGTGTAAATATCATTCAAGGAAGGAGAAATATTGATTTAGAATTATTTAGCATGTTGAGGAAGCTTGTAGCCAAAGTAGAAGCTATTGAGTTAGCACAAAATTTTGGAAGACATCTTGATGAATATGATTATTTTTGGGATGATTGACATGAAAGGATTGATGATCTTGAAAATTTTGATTTGAGTTGGCATCTAAGGATTAAAAAGAAGGTTTTTTAGCCAATTAAAGATATTATGAAGAGAAGAAGGTAGATCATGGAAGTACATGATGATTTTGTTGAAATGGAGGAAGTATATTTTGGTTTTCATGAGTAGATGGATAGATTTGACATGGAAATTATAGAGCATCTTGTTGTGTGCAATGAGATTGTTGAAGTAGAGAGTTTCACTAATATTGGTAAGGAATTAGATGTTGTTATATAGAATGATGTTAATGTTGGAATGAATGTGATTAAGGACTTATCTATTGTTATCGTTACTAATCTAGAGTTATATGTTCATTCTATTATGAATGATGTTGATATGGATGTTGCTTGTGGTAAGAAGATGAATTTACTTGTTGGTAATTTGGTTGAGGGTTTTTGAGGTGTTATTGATGTGGATTTACATGTTTTTGTTATTGTTGATATGGATCTAAACTTATATGTTGCTGCTGAGATCCTAAAGGATATGGAAGTTATTACTAATGTGGATTCTGATGATGCTGTTAATTTCCATGTTGCTAGAAGAATGGATAAATACTATTATAAGTATGAATGACATAGGGTTATTGTTTCATGTTCATAATATGGATTCATTTACTATTTATTTGATGGAGGATTCCTATATTATGGATTTATATGCTTTTTATATTATGGATTTGGGTTTATATATTGTTGATGATCGGGTTTGTGATTTGGATATTATTATTGATCTGGTTTTCATGTATGAGGATGATGTTATGGATAATGTTGATGATAATTTGCATATGGATCATTGTGATTTTTATTTGCATTCGCATGTTGATCTTTTGGATGAGATTCTAATTTTTTAATAGATGAAGCATAGATGGTTGATTTTTAGATTTGTTCTATTGACTTTGGTAAAGATGAATTTGGTTGCAAATCTTTCTTTGGGCATCAAATTATTGGACATACTTTTCTATTTAAAAAGGAGTCTAATGTGGGAGAATTGAGCGTAGATTTTTGTGGAGTTATGATTTTTATGGCTAGGGATGTATTGGAGACACATTGGAGAACCTTTCCTCATGATTGCATAGAGATTGGATGGATTGAGTTGAATTTTGAGCTATTTTTACCTTACAGCTGGAAATGTGTTTTCTGGTTTCTAGGTGCCTATTGTAGGCTATATAACTCATTTTCCATAATGATTTAGAGGAAAAAAATTTTAGTGATTGAGGAGAGCCTAGATTAATATCTCTAGTTAAAGGAAAAATTCCTAATTATTTATAGGTTGAGAGATATGACAATTCTCCTTGAGTATTGATTTCTAGAAGTTTGCATGACAAGTTTTTGTGCATAACTTTTAGTACGGATGTGTAAATATCCTTATTGAATAATCCTTTTCTCCCTTAAGGGGTTGTAGAGGACCTAAAATCATAAATTTAATTTGAAGGAAAAGTTATAATTCAATAGGAGCTATGAGATATCAGAATTTTTTCTCAGGTATCAACTTATGGAGATTTAATTGTCGTTGCAGGCTAATTTTTGGTGCTTCAAGTATTTAATGTTAGGTTTATTTTCATGATGAGTATTTAATATTTGTCATGAGCTGAATTGTGGCTTTTCTATGTTCTAGTTCTATAAACCATTTTTCCAAGTATTTAAGGGGATCTTGGGTAGAATCTTAAGTAGATATTTTTGGTAGGAGTCTTAGATTGAGTAGCTTGAATGTAGAAGTTTGTATTTGAGCTAGAGATCTATTCTTCTTTGAAAGATGTATTCTTCTTGTTAATGGCCATAACCCAAAAGGCTGAATAGCTAGACATATTCGATATAAAATTATTTATGTGAATATATGAAATATTTTCTCTCTAGATTTGAATCTCACTCCTCTTGTTCATTTTTCTTTGTGTGTTGGTCTGTTGGTTTTCTAGATCACCTCATTTTGGGGTATAACTAAATTATCAAATGATGGAGTTATAATTTGGATGTATCCCAAAATGAGGTGATACATAAAACTAGCAAACAAACACTTGGTAGAAAATGAATACGAGGAGTGAGATTTAGATCCAGAGAGACAATATTTCATAAATTCATATCAAGAAGTTTACATCCAACATGCCCAACTGTACGGCCTTCCAAGTTACAACCATTACAAAGAGGAATACATCTTTCAAAGAAGAATAGATCTCCAGACTCAAGTATGAACTTCTACCTCCAAGCTGCTCCACCTAAGTCTCCTCTACCAAATTCGCTCCAAAAATTATATTAAGACTCTACCCAAGATCCACTACTTAAACTAGTATAAGTCACAAGTTGGCCTCCAACAAAAATTAAATGTCCAAAAATTGATACATGAGAAAAATTGCAATATCTCATAGCTCTGATTGAATTGGAACTTGTGCTTCAAATTGTAGGTATCAATTGAGGTCCTCTACAACCCCTTAAAGTAACAAAGGTTGATTCATCAAGGATAAGTGGGCATCCATCCCAAAAGTCATGTACAGAAACCTATTGCGCAAACTGTCAAAAGTCAATACTTTAGGATAATTGTCATATCTCCCAACTTATAAGGAATTAAGACTTGTGCATTTGATAAAAGGAAGTAATATAGGCCCTCTTCAATCTTTGAAATTTTAATCCTCAAAATTGGTGAGAAAAATTAGTTACATAGCCTGCAACAAGCACCCAAAAACTAGAAAACACAGTTCCAACAACAAGGTAAAATGACTCAAACTTCAACTCAATCCATCCTATCTCTATGCAATCATGAGGAAAGGTTCTCCAATGAGTCTCCAACACATCCCTAATAATGAAAAGAATAACCCCACCAAAATTCAAGCTCAATACTCTTGAATTAGACTCCCCAAGTAAATAGAAAAGTATGTCGCATACTTTGATACCCAAAGAAAGATCTACAACCAACTTCATCTTTACCAAAGGCTTCCACTTCATCAAAATCAATAGAGAAAATCTAAAAAATCAACCATCTAAGCTTCATCCATCCAAAAATTAGAATCTCTTCCAACCAATCGACATACTAACTCAGTTGACAATCATAATGCTCCATCTCCAGGTTATCCATAATATCATCCTTATACATGAAAACTAGATCAGCAACAATATCCAAATCACAAACCCAATCATCAACAATATATAAACTTAGATCCATCATAGAAAAAGTATATAAATCCATAACATAGGAATCCTCCACCAAATCAATATCAAATGAATCCATATTAGGAACATGCAACAACAAGCCTATGTCATCCATACTCATAATATATATATGTATATATGTATATATATATATATATATATATATATATATATATATACTTCTAGCAACATGTAAATTAGTAGTGTCATCAAAATCCATATTAGTAGTAACTTCCATATCCTTTAGAATCTCAACAACAACATATAAGTTTAGATTCATATCAGCAACAACAACATCATTTAAATCAACATCAATAACACCTTTGAAACCCTCAACCTTGTTACCAACAAGTAAATCCATCTTCTTACCACAAGAAACATCTAGATCAACACCATTCATAACAAAATGAACATATAACTCCATATCAGCAATGACAGCAACAAATAAGTCCTCAATCACATCCATTCCAACATTAAAATTATTTTTTATAACAACATCCAATTCCTTACCAACATAAGTGAAACTCTCCTCTTTAGAAATCTCATTGCCCACAACAAGATGCTTTGTAATTTCCATATCAGATATATCCAACTACTCATGAAAACCAATAGATACTTCATCCATTTTAGTAAAATCATCATGTACTTCTAGATCTATCTCCTTCTCTTCATAATCTCTTTAACTAGCCAATAGAACTCCTTTCTAATCCTTAGATGTTAACTCAACTTAGAATTTTCTAGATCACCAATCCTTTCATGTAAATCATCCCTAAAGGAATCATATTCATCAAGATGTCTTCCACAATTTTGTGCTAACTCAATAGCTTCTACTGCTATTGCAAGTTTCCTCAACATGTCTAATAATTCTGGATTGACATTTCTCCTTCCTAAAATCATCTTTACACATAAAAATAAAGAACAAATGACAAATTATTTGCAAGTGCAAGCCAAATCTACAAATCTACCACCGTACACCAAATCACCAACTAGTTAGGACTTCCAAAATCAAAACCCTTCTTTGAATTTTTTTTTCCAACCAAGGTCTTTGTACTAAATGCCTCATGCTTAAATGATCTTCTTGCACACTTAGGAACAACTAAGCTCTGATACAACTTGATGTAGGGAGGTATGAGTATCTAGGTTCAATTAGTACACTTAGCTACCCAAGCCACCTTGAAAGAGTTAACACAATGGAAGGAAACACAAAAGAGAATAGCACCATAGAGAGAGAGAGAGAGAGAGAGAGAGAGAGAGAGAGAGAGAGAGAGAGAGAGAGAGAGAGAGAAATATTCTTTATTGATTCATGAAAATATTCATCATACATGTCTAGGTGTAGAGCCTTCTAGATTATAGACAAATATAACATACATTCAGATCCAAGATCCTCCTTCTATCATCCTCTACCTTGAATTATCTACTTAAGACTCTACCCAAGATCTTCTTAATTACTTGTCAAAATGGCTTATAGAATATTCCATAACATATATAAAATCCACAAGTCATCTCTCAACAAATATTAAATACCCATCATGAAAATAAACTTAACATTAAATACTTGAAGAGCAACAAGTCATCTTGCAACAATAATTAAATGTCCAAAAATTGATACAGAAGAAAAATCATGATATCTTAGAGCTTTGATTGAATTAGAACTTATGCTTTTACATAAAGTTATCATTTTAGGTCCTCTACAACCCCTTAAAGGCACAAAGGTTGATTCAGCAAGGATAAGTGTGCATCTATCCAAAAGTTCACGCATATAAAACCATTGTGCAAACTATTAAATATTGATACTCTAGGATAATTGTCATATCTCCCAAGTTATAATTAATTAGAACTTGCACCTTTGATGAAAGGAGTTACTCTAGGCTCTATTTAATCACTACAAGTTTTAGTCCCTAACTCATTCTATAAAGTTAGTTACATGGATCACAAAAAGCACCAAGAAACTAGAAAAACACAGTTCCAACAATGAGGTAAAAGTGGCCTAAA
Source organism: Cupressus sempervirens (assembly GCA_028749045.1). Classification (NCBI taxonomy): domain Eukaryota; kingdom Viridiplantae; phylum Streptophyta; class Pinopsida; order Cupressales; family Cupressaceae; genus Cupressus; species Cupressus sempervirens. Next base: position 766,282,967 of record CM053786.1, on the reverse strand, counting down.
CCTTAACATGATCACTCCAATCTCTTTGTGGACATAGGAAAAGGTTCCCCAGTGTGTCTCCAATGCTCAAAAAGTAGTGAAAGCTTGCAATGCAAGACATTGCAACTCAAAAAACTAGGAAAAATTGAGAACATGTAGGATAATAGTGCAACCTAGGATGCTCCTACATCAAACAACTAGGGTTGGAAGAAATGATTCTCCTAAATCATTGAGATGTCACAACCTGAGCTAAATCCAACTCAGATTAAGAAATCCATGAAGCATCTTCCATTAGTCTATTTTTTCACTTCACCAGATATTCATAATAATATTTTCCCCTTGTGCACTTACCAACTCTCTGATCTAATATTTGTTCAACTTCTTCAATATACTTCTTAGGATAATCCTTTGATACAATAACTTCATCATCTAACTCATTATACTTGTATAAATTAGCAACATTGAATATAGGATATATATCCATGTCATCAAGTAACTCAATTTCATAAGCATTTCCACTATCAAACTTCTTCAAGATCTTACAAGGTCCAAACTTCTTCATCTTCAACTTACTATATGTTCCAATAGGAAATCTTCCTTTCTTCAAATGAACCATCACCTCATAACCAACTTTAAAATCATGATTTCTTCTAGACTAATTGGCATTCTCCTTATACTTCTCGTTACTTTTTTCTAACCTCAACTTCACTTTCTTATATAAAGATTTCATAAAATCAGAAAATTATTCTCCTACAACACTTCTCTTTTCTTCACCAACAATATCTCTCAAATCCGATATACCTCTAGGCTGCATTCCACTAACAATCTCAAAAGGTGTCTTCCATGTACTCCTATTTATAGAATTATTGTATGCAAATTCAGCTTGTGCCACTACCATCTCCCAATTACTTGGCTTATTCCCAACTAAACATCTTAGCAAATTACCCAAGCTTCTTTTCACAACCTTTGTCTATACATTTGTCTATGGATGAAATGTTGAACTAAAGTTCAACTCAGTACCTATCTTTTTCCACAAATTCTTCCAAAAATAACCAACAAACTTACTATCTCTATAAGAAATAATACTTCTTGGTAATCCATGCAATCTCACAATCTCTTTAAAAGAAAAGTTTAGCAACATACTCAACATCTAATGTCTTCTTACATGGTATGAAATGATCCATTTTAAAAAATATATCCACTACAACAAATATTGAATCATACTCCTTCAATATCTTAGGTAATCCAAGAACAAAATCCATATTGTTATCACTCCAAGGTTTCTTAGGAATAGTAATAGGTGTATATAAACTAGTATTTTGACTCACTCCTTTTGCAACTTCACAAACTCCATAATTCTTTACAAATTTTATACATTTGTGGCCAATAATACTTATCCTTTAGCAAAGTCAATGTCTTATAAATTCCAAAATGTCCAGCCAATCCACCACTATAATTTTCTTCAACCAAATTCAACCTCATAGAACTTCTAGGAATACACAACTGAATACATTTGAACAACATACCTTGTTGAATGAAATAATCATCATATGTACTTATGTGATCTATCAAATTTGGTGTTCTGCACTCTCTCTCCACACCTCAAAAAAATCAAGATCAACATCATACAACTCTTTCATTTCATCAAAACCAAGAACTTCATCCTTCACTTCAATCAATATAGAATGTATTTTGCTCAATGCATTAGCAACTCTATTAGTAACTCCACTCTTATGCTTGATCATAAATGTAAAACTCTGCAAGTATTTAATCCACTTCACATGTCTTTGATTCAATTTGTGTTGATTTCCAAAGTATTGCAAAGCTTTATGATCAGTATACAACACAAACTCCTTAAGAATCAAATAATGTCTCCACTTTTTCAACGCTTGGACAATGGCATAAAATTCTTGATCATACATAGAATACTTCCTTTTAGCATGATTCAACTTCTCACTAAATAAAGGAATAGGTTAACCTTCTTGGCTTAATATAGCTCCTATTACATTACCACTTTCATCACATTCGCCCCTAAATTCTTTTTTGAAATTAGGTAAATCCAATACAATTAATTCAAGAACCTTTTGTTTCAAAGTGTCAAAACTCTTATCAGATCCATGTGTCCACATGAATTTCTTTTTATCTCCTTTCATTGTTTTAGTCATAGCATTACAAATAGAACTAAAATTTCTTATGAACTTTCTATAGAAACTAGCCAAACCATGAAAAGATCTTACGTCACCCACATTCTCAAGTGTAGAACACCAAAATTTCTTTAACCTTTTTAGGATACATCTTCAAATGATTAGTTGAAATCAAAAATCCCAATTACACAATCTCCTCTTGCATAAAAGAACACTTTTTTAGATTAATCAACAACTTTTCCTCTTTCAACCTCTGCAATACTTGTCTAATATGTTCAAGATTTTCTTACTTAGTCTTACTAAATATCAGAATGTCATCCAAGTAAATAATCACAAACTTACCCAAGAATGTTTTCAAAACTTCATTCATCAACCTTGTGAAAGTACTAGGTGCATTAGTCAAACAAAAAGACATAACCAACCATTCATACAAACCATCTTTTATCTAGAAAGTATTCTTCCATTTATCACCTTCTCTAATTTTGATTTGATGATAGCCACTCTTCAAATTAATCTTGGTAAAATACTTTGCTCCACTCAAACAATCCATTATGTCATCCATCCTCAGCATAAGAAACCTATATTTCACTCTGATATTGTTAATAGCTCTGGAATTAGTACAGATTCTCCATTCTCCATTCTTCTTAGGTGTTAATACAATAGGTACAATACATAGACTCAAAATTTCTCTAATTAATTCCTTATATAGCAATTTTTTCACTTATCTATTAAGTTCTCCATGCTCTGTAGGTGTCAATCTATACGGTGTTTTGTTTGGCAAACTAGCTCTAGGAATTAGATCCATGCAATGACTTATGCTTCTTACTAGTGGTAAACCATCAGGAATATCCTCAACTACAATATCTTTATACTCATTCATAAATTTTATAATTTATTTTGGTGCTTGGCCACCATATTTTTTTGTCACTTGGTCATTTCCAACTTCTATTGCTTAGTCTTACTACCAACACTCGGTCCTCTAGAAATTAAGACAAAACAAACTTGATTCATCTTCACTTCTTTCTTAGATTTTTTTCCATTAACCATGCAAAATTTTATTGTAGTACAACTAACCTCATGTATAATTTTAGTCAAAGACAACAATATTTTCTTCTTCCCATTCACCCAAAGAGTAAATTTATTCAATCCTTCATCATATTGCTAAGGTCTACCCAACAAAATATGACAACAATCGATAGGCATAATATCACACAACACTTCATCAAAGTAATGTCCAATTTTTAACTCCACAATGCATTTCTCACTTACCAGTATCTTATGCTCATCCCTTATCCACAAAACATGATAAGGTTTGGGATGTTTCAGCCTCTGCAACTATAACTTTGTAACCAATTCTTTTGATGACAAATTAGTAGAACTTCCACTATCAATGATCACCTTACAACATTTTCCAACCATCTTACATCAAGCTTGGATTTTTGTGGAGTTATTATTTTTATGGTTAGGGATTTGTTTGAGACACATTGGGGAACCTTTTCCTATGTACACATAAATATTGGAGTTATCATGTTAAAGTTTGAGCTATTTTTACCTTTTTGTTGGAGATGTGCTTTCTAGTTTTTGGATTCTTGTTGCGGGCCATGTATCTAATTCTGCACAATGAGTTAGAGTGTGAAAATTTTAATGATTGAAGAGAGCTTAGAGTAATATCTCTAGTTAAAGGTATAATACTTAATTCTTTATAAGTTGGGATATATGGAAATTCTCATAGAGTATCGAATTCTAGTAATTTGCACAATAGGTATCTATGCGTGACTTTCAAGATGAATGCACAAATATCCTTATTGAATTAGCCTTTACACCCTTAAGGGGTTGTAAAGACCCAAGAACACTACCTTTGGTTCAAAGAACAAGTTCTAATTTAGTTGGAGCTAGAAGATATTGTGATTTTTCTTAGGTATCTATTTTTGGACATTTAATTTATTTTGGAGGCTAACTTTTGGCATTTAATTTATGTATGAGTATTTAATTTGTGTTATGACCAACTTGTGGCTTAGTTGTGTATAAGTAGGGGGTCTTGTGGAATCTTTTAATCATTAATTAATGGAGGGATGATTAATTAATTTGAACAAGGAGTGCTAAATGTGTGGTAGTTTATAGTAGGATTATGATGGAGTTGTGAATGTGTTAATAAACCATCAGATGTGAGGTAGTTTACACTTAGATCTTAGATAAAGTTTGAGAAGTACTAGTAGCTATAGCTTGGAAAAGAAAGAGATTGCTTGGTTTTCTTACAAGCACAAGTTAAGATTTTTCTTGGAGGTTTCTACCAGAGAGTGGATCTTGACTAGCTAGGGTCTGGATTGGATCTTGAGAGATCTTGTAGAACTATCACTTGCTTTGTATTTGGCCGTAACCGAGAAGACCTTACATCCTAAAAAATTGCATGTAATCAGTTATATCTATGAATAAATTATTATAATCACATCTTGCATTATTGCTTCTTGTTATTTTTTTTTTTTCTATTTGGTTATTTTCTCAAAGCTAGGACATCTCCTTTGGGGATTCTCCTATCTTGCACTGCATTAGGTGGTATCAGAGTGAAGGTTATTCCTAAGAATGTAAATAGATCATCGAAGTTGTGGTAGTTTGCACCAAGAATTGGGTTGGAGAAGTAGATCTAAGTTTATCTTAATTTTGTGGTGGATTTTCTTTTTGGATTTCTAGATCTCTTGGTTGTGAGGTTGTAGATTGTGGTTTTGACTTGTAATTGTAGAGGGCTTATAGATGGATCAATGGATGTGAAGATGGAAGGTTCATCTTGTTGAGGAATGATCCTAGAGAGTTTGTGCATTTTAGATCCATGGTCCTGGACTTGCAATGTGGTTCTTGATTGTTCATTTGAGGTGGCAGGTTGTGAACTAACTTGCAAATAATTAGAGGTTGTCACAAGGAGCATAGGAAGGATTTATTAAAAAGGGTTTATGAAATCTTGGAAGATGGATTTGAGAGGATTAAACCATGAGATGATTGCAAATCTCCATGATGTGCTAGAAAGGAGGTATTTTAGAGATGTCTACTTGAGTTAAAGCTAGTTTGGTTGATCAAGCTAAGGAGGTGGTTGCTTTGTTTAAAACTAGTTTGAAAGATCAAGATAAGGATAGGATGAGGAAGGCATTTTGTAGATGGTTGTGGAGACTGAGTCTATTGATCTAGAAGAGAGTTTCTTGCCAATTAAGAGACTTGTTCATGAGAGGAGATGGCATGACAAGGTCAAGTGGACGAGTTTGGTTTTGCTACTTAGTTTGTGGAGTCTGATACAAAATCTATAAAGAAACTAGAGGTTGTTGCTAAGGATATTCCTAACCTTGTTGATTATGGGATGGACATTGGTTTTTCGTGATCAACCGATTAGGTTTGACATGGAAATTGCAAAGAACTTGGTCATGAATTATCTAGTTTCTATTGGTGGTGACTTTATGTTGTAGAGCACTTGGCTGTGGATGATCTAGTTGTTGTTGATGGTGACTTGTATGTTGTAGAGCATCTTGTTGTGAGAAATGAGATTGCTAGTCTTGTGAGTTTGACATGTGTTGATAAAGATCTTCATATTTCTACTGATGTGGAGTTTGTTGCTACTGGTGTGGATTCACTAGTTGTTGATGTGGATGAGGGTTTGTTGACGAAGCATTATGTTTAGTTTGTTCTTGGGTATGAGCATGTTGATTGGGTTCTTGATATGTATTTGACCTAATGTTTGAATGGATGAAGCATAGATGGTTGATTTTCAGATTTGGGGGTCTTGGGGAGTCTTTTAGTCATTCATTCATGGAGGGATGATTAAGTCATTTAAAGGAGGAGTGTTGAATGTGAGATAGTTTACATTCGGATTATGATGGAGTTGTGAATGTATGGATAAAGAATCAAATGTGAGGTAGTTTACACTTGGATCTTGGATTAAGTTTGAGAAGGACTAGTAGCTACAACTTGGAAAAGAAGGATATTGTATAGTTGGATTATGAGCATAAGTTGAGATCTTCCTTGGAGGTTTCTACCAAAGATTGGATCTAGAATAGCTAGGGTTTGATTGGATCTTGAGAGATCTTGTATAACTATCACTTGCTTTGTATTTGGCCATAACTAAGAAGGCCTGGAAGCTTGACACATTGCATGTAATCAATTATATCTATGAATAAATTACTGTAAATAGATCTTGCATTATTGCTTCTTGTTATTTTTTTTTTTCTACTATGTGGTTATTTTCTCAAAGCTAGGACATCTCCTTTAGGGATTCTCCTACCTTGCATTGCATTAGGTGGTATCAGAGTGAAGATTTTTCCTAAGCATGCAAACATATTACCAAAGTTGTGGTAGTTTGCACCAAGAATTTCATTGGAGAAGTAGATCTAAGTTTATCTTAATCTAGTGGTGAATTTTCTTTCTGGATTCCTAGATCTCTTAGTTGCAAGGTTCCAAATCATGGTTTTGACTTGTAATTATAGAGGGCTTATAAATGGATCAATGGATGTGAATATGGAAGGTTGATCTTGTTGAGGCATGATACTAGAGAGTTTGTGCATTGTAGATCTGTGGTCTTGGACTTGTGATATGGCTCTTGATTGTTCATGTGAGGTGGCAGGTTGTGAATTGAATTGCAAATAATTTGAGGTTATCACAAGGAGCATAGGAAGGATTTTTTATAGAGGGTTTATGAAATCTTGGGAGATGGCTTTGAGAGGATTAAACCATGAGATGATTGCAAATCTCCATGATGTGCTGGAAATGAGGTTTTCTAGAGATGTCTACTTAGGTTGAAGCTAGTTTGGCTTATCAAGCTAAGGAGGTGGTTGCTTTGTTTAAAAATAGTTTGAATGATCGAGATAAGGATAGGATGAGGAAAGCATTTCATAGATGTTTGTGGAGATGGAGTGTACTGATCTAGAATAGAGTTTTTTGGCTAGTTAAGAGACTTGTTCATGGGAGAAGATGGCATGACAAGGTCGAGGTGGAAGATTTTGGTTTTTCTAATTAGTTTGTGGATTTTGATACAAAACCTATAGAACAACTGGAGGTTGTTGCTAAGGATATTCCTAACCTTGTTGATTATGGGATGGACATTGGTTTTTGTGACCAGCTGACTAGGTTTGACATGGAAGTTGTAGAGCACTTGGTAGTGGATGATCAAGTCACTATTGATGGTGACTTGTATGTTGCAAAGAATTTTGTTGTGAGCAATGAGATTGCTTGTGTTGTGAGTTTGGCATGTGTTGATGGAGATCTTCATATTTTTGCTGATGTCTACTAGTGTGGATTCACTAGTTGTTGATGTGGATGAGGGTTTGTTGATGAAGCATTATGTTTAGTTTTTTCTTGGGTGTGAGCATGTTTATTGGGTTCCTGATATGTATTTTATTCTGATTTTATAGTGGGTGAAGCATAGATGGTTGATTTTAGATTTTTTATATTGACTTTGATGAAGTGGAAGCATTTGGTAAAGATGAAGTTGGCTGTAGATCTTTCTTTAGGCATCAAAGTATGCGACATACTTTTCTATTTACTTGGGGAGTCTGATGTAGGAGAATCAAGCTTGGATTTTGGTGGAGTTATTGTTTTCATGGTTAGGGATGTGTTCAAGATACATTGGGGAACCTTTTCCTATGTGCACATAGAGATTGGAGTTATCATGTTAAATTTTGAGCTATTTTTGCCTTGCTGCTAGACATGTGTTTTCTAGTTTTTGTGTGCCTATTGTGGGCCATGTAACTAATTTTTCACAATGAGTTAGAGAATAAATATTTCAAGGATTGAAGAGGGAATAAATTAATATCTCTAATTAAGGGCACAAGTCCTAATTCTTTATAAGATGGGAGATATGGCAATTCTCTTGGAGTATCAATTTCTAATAGTTTGTACATTAGGTTTATGTGCATGAATTTTAGGATAGATGTATAGATATCCTTAAGGAATTAGCCTTTTTTTCCCTTAAGGGGTTATAGAGGACCTAAAATACTACCTTTAATTTAAAGCACTAGTTCCAATTCAATTGGAGATAAGAGATATCACAATTTTTCTCGGGTATCAATTTTTGGACATTTAATTTCTATTAGAGACCAACTTTTCGCATTTAATTTGTGTTATGGCTGACTTTTGGCTTAGTCAAGTATAAGTAGGGGGTCTTTTGTAGTATTTTAGTCATTCATTCATGGAGGGATGATTCATTCATTCGAAGGAGGAGTGAGTGTGGAGAGTAGTTGAAAAGTGATTTTTCTTGAGTCTATGAATAGAGTCTCAAATGTGAGACAATTTAGAATAGGATTATGATGGAATTTTGAATGTGTGGATAGAGTGCCAAATGTGAGGCATTTTACACTTTGATCTTGGATAAAGTTTAAGGACTAGTAGCTACTACTTGGAAAAGAAGGAGATTGCTTGGTGGGCTTGCAAGCACAAGTTGAGATCTTCCTTGGAGGTATCTACCATAGAGTGGATTTGTACTAGCTAGGGTTTTTATTGGATCTTGAGGGATCTTACAAAACTATTACTTTCTTTGTAATTTTCCATAACTGGGAAGGCCTTACAACCTAGCACATTGTATTTAATCAATTATATCTATGAATAAATAATTGTGATTTGGTATCAGATCTTGCATTATTGCTTCTTTTTATTCTTTTTTTGTTGTGTGGTTATTTTCTAGGGGCTAGGACATCTCCTCTAGTGATTCCCCTACCTTGCACTATATCAGGCTCTTGTTCATTTTCCACTATGTGTTGGTTTGCTAGTTTTTTGGATCACCTCATTTTGGGGTACATCTAGACTAGCGTCGCATCATGTTTGCTTGAGATTTCATCATCCTCCCATTGGTTTTCTTTTTAGTGTTTAGATCATTTTTTATTCTTTCATCCTATGATCTTGGATTCCTAATTTCTTCATTTGCATTATTAAGCTGATCAATAAAGCTTGCATGTTAAAGGAATAAATGTTGAGTTTCATTGTTCTTTCCTTCTTTCTCTTCTTTGGCTTTTTCTTTTTCTTCTATGACTTCACATAATTTCACTGATTCAATTTTTTGTTCTCATTTTAGCTTTCTAACTTTTTCTTGAAGATTAAAATTCTTTACTAATAGGTCTCTGATTGTCTCATTAGCTTCATCTAAATTTATTTTTGGATAGGTATCTTCAATTCTTTCTTCAGTGTAGAGTTTTTCATTCATTTGTACTAGAAGATATTTTCTTCTTTTTAAGGATTGAAAAAGTTTCTCCTTTTCTTTCTTAAGTTTCCCAATAGCCATTTCCAAATCTAGCTTTTCATTGTCAATAGCCTTAACTAGCCTAAATACCTCTATTGCCTCTAATATTTTCTCAAGCTATTAAACTTCTTCTTTGACAACCACAAAGGTTTGATACCAATTGTTGGAAATATAGGATAGGCTAGGTTACTAAGAGGGTAGGGGTGAATCAAAAACCAATAAAAATTAATCTTATTACATTAAATAATCCTTCATTTATGTATTGATTTGATTGCATGCACGAATGATTGAAAGCATATAAACATTCATAACATATTGACACCAAATATGGTGACCTTGAAATTGTCCAAATAGAAACTAAAAATGGGGTGGGGATGATATCAACAAGCTTTAGTAGTGTATTATAAAGATGGCCAGTTAAGGCTTAAAATTGATCACTTCTAATGATCTACCCTATTAGGAGAAATAAGGACTGCTAGGTCCATCTTGTTAAAGGATTTACAAAACATACAATGAAGTACGCACTTGGTAAAAATATTTCTAAAAGACTACTAAGTCTACCTTGTGAAATGATTTAACTATTCCACTTGTTAGGATGAACCAATGGCTAATCTTTGATCTATAACTCTCATTTGTTGGTTGAAATTCCTTTAAAGTGTAATGATCACCTTGTTGTGATAGATAAATCTTTTCTACTCCTTATATGCTTGTAGCCTTTTCAATTCACACTTCTGCTCTTATTATTTCTCACACATATTTCTTCATATATTATTTCGAATTTGATACAATATATTTCATATATTTAAATCCAAATTATAATTCATCAAGGTCGGGTACAATACAAGTATCACCAAAATACACAAAATTGGCTCAACTGATGGCACTCGGGTTTTGAGGAAAAACTCAGTGAGTTTTTGATACTCATAAACTATTGCTAACACTCGAGATCGTCATGCTCTTATTGGATGTAGAAGCTTAGTTCATACTAATTACTTGCAAGTAGTCTAAACTTGGTCAATATTTGAGACTCAATAAACTTTATAAAACTCAACATATTAACTGAATCACTTGGTTGACACTACATGACTCATTCAACACTAACACTACAAGCTTGATAAACACTAAATCACTTGGTTGAGACTTCCTAGCTCAATTAACACTATATTCACATTAATGATATTGTAAACTTGGTAAACACTAGAGACCTTGGTTGACACTATGCAACTCAATTAATACTATGAAGCTTGGTTTGCACTATTACTTATCAACTTCATAGATACCACTCGATGTCAACTGAATACTAATTTTGGAATTTAGAACCAACTATAAAAATTGGTAGATCTTGGGTTACTCAATTAACACTATTGACTACAAGATAAGCTCGATAGCTATTGACTATTTGACTAAGTGTGAGTCATTAATAAAAAAAATTGACCATAATGTAACATCAAATAATATTTTTGAATACAATAGTTATTATGGTGGAATAGTTAGAGTTAGCAATAATGCAACCTATCACATAAAAGGAAAAGGATCTATTACACTTTATGGAAAGACTAACTCTAAAGATGTTTACTTTTTGGATAGTTTGAAACATAATCTTTTGAGTGTTGGACAACTTGTTGATAAGGGATATAAGTTATACTTAATAGAGAAGACTTGTATTATCAAGGATAAGAATGGCACATTGATTGGTAATCATATAAGAATAAGACATGCTATATTTTAGTTGAGTCCTATTGAAATGATATGTGTAGTTTCTAAGGTGGATGGTATTTTTTTATGTTATAAGAGGTTTATTAATATCAAATTTGATAACATTGTGAAGTTTAGTACTACATTTTCACTTAAAGACTTGACTAATATTGTGAAACCTGCTAACATGATGTGAAAAAAATGTGTATGAGAAAAACAAAACAAATTTTTTTTGTAAAGCCAAATGTTTACTATTTCAGATAAGTTGGATATTATTCATATATATTTAAGTGGTCTTACAAGGACTAGAGAATTTTTTGAAGAAAGTTATTTTATGCTACTTATTGATGATTTTACTAGAATGATGTGGGTTTAATTTCTTACAAATAAATCCGAGACTTTTGAGAAATTCAAGATATTTAAGAGTAGAGTTGAGAATGAATTTGGTTTAAAGATTAAATTCTTGAGCTCCAATAGAGGAGGGGAGTTTATTTAAAATGAGTTTAATAATTTTTGTGAAGGTAATATTATTGAAAAAAATTGATCAATTGTATATTTTCTTTGGTGTTAAAAAAATGTCATATGTTTACTAGTTAGTGTATGTTGAGCTCACTCAGGTGATGAAGGAATTTTTATGTGTCTGTTGAGAATTCCATTGTTTTTCCAAGGTCAAAAGATAGTGTCTATTGAGTTCACTTCGGTGTCAAAAAGAAGGTATGATGTAATGGAGCCTAGTGGGATGAAAGTGTCTTGGAATGATGATCCAATGTATAAGTACCAATCATAAGTGCTTCAAGAATGATATTAGGTTATCATAGTCACTCATCTAAACAAGGAAAACCTTAATCACTAGGGAACCATACAAACAAGATAACTTATGACAAGTTGGTTAGAATGCACAAAATGATCCAATTTGGTAAAACAGCCCTAAAATTCATGAAATGACTAGGGGAGACCCATCCTCATGGAAATGGTCTATTTAGGTCGTAAATGAAATGAATCAATGACTAAAAACCAACTATGCAACTTCTAGCATATGTTTGCTTTGTTAAGCCACAAAACAAGGCTAGTAGCCCTTTTTGATGAAAATGTAGCTTGAAAGGAAATATCTCCAAAAAAATTAAGGAAAAAATTTCACTCTTATACTCCCTTTTGGGAATTACAAAACATACTAAGGCACCAAGGATTTTTTGATTAAAAAAATGGGCTTTTTGTTCAATTTCTTGCCTAGGCAATCATGGTAATTATGCCTCCATTTATAAATGAAATACATGATATAAGACTCCAACCTAAAAAAAATGATGATAACATGTGAGGGAAACCATATAAATGTAACAAACATGATTTCAAGTCTTGATGCCAAGCCTAGTTGAATTTGTGGGAGATGTTGCATCTTTTTCCTAGCATGCGCATGGGTCTTGCATGCCTAGGGCAATAAATAACTCATCGGTCCCTACAAGTACAAACCCAAAATTTCTTGCATCTTATCATACATCTTGAAAACTAGAATTTCACTAGAGGCCATTAGATTCTTATAGTGAAATCCCTAGTTATGCTTGAAAATGCCTGGAAATCCTAGGTTAGCAACGTTCTAAACCACCTTGTGCAAAAATAAGGATAACTTGAGTTAGGTGATAGATGGAGACTTCAAACCAGATGCATTGGAAAGATACTTCATCCACCTATCCATAAATGTTATTTTTAACACTAGATGAATCTATATAAATCTATATAACACAAGACAATATGCATATTGCACTAAAATAGGGTGTTTTTATTCATTTGAAAAGTGAAAGTACATAATTATTGTCTATCACTCACCTAAAAGGGCTTATTATAGGCCTTAAAAAGGTAATAAAAACATTTTAAAATTTTTTTATCTATTGGGGAAATTTTTACAACATTTTGTAAAAAGTTGCTAAAGTTTCTTGACAAGGTATTAGCAATTTTTTGCATTTTGTGCAATTTTTTCAAACTTACAAGTAGGACAAATAAAACTTAATCAGAATGACCCAAATAGGTCCTAAACATGTAAAATAATGAAATAAATAAAAATACTAAGATTCTAAGCCCTATGATAATGTTGGACCAAGGGCTTATAACTGTGCCATTCTTGGAACTAGGTTTCACAATTAGGTCTAGGTGCCTCATTCATTGATCTAACCTATTCTAGGTGTTCTTAGGACCTTGATGATTCATCATTTATTTTGGGTGCTCCTACACCATACCCCCCTTGATTTTTTGAGCTTAATTTTCTACTTGAGGTTAAATGCTCCACAAAAGTGTCATGTTGTTTGATTTGGTCTTTTTTCATCCAAGTTGCATCAATATTGGGGAGCCCTTTCCACTTGACTAAATACTACATATATATTTTGGTTCTTGTTTGTGTCAGAAATGTGGTGTCTAAAATTTATTCTAACTCCACTGGTTTTCTTTGAGGGTGATTAGTTGCATAGTCTTTATCCTTTATGTCTTCCTATTCACCTTGCTTACTTGTTGAATCTTTTATGCCTTTTTATGGGGTGAGGTTTGCAACATTGAATACTAGATAAATTTTCAAGGTAGGGGGAAGAGAAATCTCATATGCATTTTCACCCATCTTGTTGAGTATATTGCATGGTCCTACTTTCTTCATCTAAAGTTAGAAATATCTACCCTTAGGTAGCATCTTTTTTCTTAAGAATGCCCAAATATTGTCTCCAACTTTGAAGTGGATTTCCCTTGTTTTCTTCTTAGCATCTTCCTTGTATTTCTATTTCGATCTTTGTAATGCTTACCTGACCTCATTTTGCACTTTTGCAAAAATTTCTCTTAGTTATTCTCCTTGAGCACCAATTTTGAAATCAGATGGTAGTTATAGTAGGTTGAATGGTGCCTTGGGATGAAGGCCATACACTATTTGGAAAGGTCTCTTGACTATTGACCTATTCATCGAGTCATTACATGAAAACTCTTCTCAAGGCAAGAGTAGAACCCAACTCTAAGCATATTATTTGGTTATGCATCTTAGGAGATTTTGTAAGGATCTATTCACCACCTTAGTCTGCCCAAAAAATTTTTGGTGGTAGGTAAAACTATAGGTAAGGTTAGTACCAAATTTCTTGAAGAGTGTTTTCCAAAAGTGGCCTTGAAACTTTACATCGTTGTTAGATACAATAGTTTTTGGTAAAGCATAGATCATAACTACTTCCTTAAGAAAAAGATGTGTAATATGAGAAGCATCATTTTTGTTTTTATATGGTATAAAATGGACCATTTTGCTAGATCTATCATCTATCACAAAAACATTATAAAAACCTTGCTTTATTCTAGGTAGCCCCATGATAAAATCCATTGAGATATATTCCCAAAGTCTTGTGGGGATTGGTAAGGGTTGATATTGATATAGGAGAATCCTGGGTTGACATGTTATCCTAATGATATTTTTCTGATTCTACAAATTGTTTCCAAGTTTCATTCATTGTTGAGTTATAGCAATTGATGAGTTGAGGTTATTTCACATCATGTTGACACTCAAGTTATCATGTTATCCCATCTCACTTTACAATGTGTGTCGAGTTCCATAGTGCATGCTAAGTTATCCTTCATGTGACAAGTTACTTAGTGGATGTTGAGTGATCCTTCATGTGATGAGTTATTGTATTGATGCTGAGAGTTAGTATTTTGGATGCATTTTCTACCTTATTAGTGCAATCTAACTTGCGAGATTTCTTTTGACCATGACATTTATGTTAATATATTTTCTTAGGATGTATTTAGACTATTGTTCAGTTAGATTTTCTATTATGTATTGATCTAGAACATTCTGTAGCTTATTTTGGCAAATATAAATAGAATATTTAGGCTAAGAGTTAATGCAAGTTTTTGGAGAGATTTCGGTAGCTCAATTTGGAGTAGAACCGAAAGTAAAAATTTGAATCTAGATCTCTAATCTTGAATGTATTTTGTACCTAGTCATAACCTAGAAGGGCTTATAGCTAGGCATATATGCTAATATTTTCATGAATTAATAAAGTGTTTTGTTCTCTCTCCCCCTAGTCTCTCTCTCTCTCTCTCTCTCTCTCTCTCTCTCTCTCTCTCTATCTCTCTCTTTTTGTGGTGTTGGTCTCTTTTTGTGTTAAATTTACAAGGTTGGTTTGGATTTCTTAGTGTACCTTTGGCACTAGTTGTTTCCCTATCCTCCTTGCATTAGGTGGCATCAGTGCATGGTTTTTCTTGAATGTGCAAGTAGATCACTGAACTATGAGGTAGTTTGTACCAGCATCTTGGATCATGTAGAGCCCTAATTCAAATTCTATTGTACGGTTTTAGATCTACAAATTTAAGCTATAACTTGGAGAGGGTTATGATCTTGTAGGAACCTAATCTATAAAGATGGTTCATGATAGAAGAAATGCTAATAATGTTATATTGGATCAGTTGAGACAAGCTATAGCTAGATTAGATGTTGTAGAGACAACCCAGAGGAGAGGAGAACATCTTGAGGATGTGAGTGATGATGAAATAGTGGTACCAAACCCTAATCTAGATCCTAGAGAAGATCAAGATGAGGAAATATTGTTAAGAGTATTGTCTAGGGCACATTCAAAGCTTGATATAAAAGTTGTTCCTTATGATGGAAAGTTTTACATGAATGTTGTGTTGGATTGGATCTCAGATATGGAGAATTTATTTGAGTATGAAAACACTTTGGATAATAGGAAGGTGAAGAATGTAGTTACTAGGCTGAAAGGTCATGGTTCACTATGGTGGGAGCATTTGCAAACTGATAGACAAAAGAGAGGAAAGGAGAAGATCAGAAGTTGTGTTAAAATGGTGAGCAAGGTAAAGAACAAATTCCTTCATACCGATAACCAAGTTATCTTGTTGAGAAAGATGCAAAATTTGAGATAAAAAGACATGACTATGAAAGAGTATAGTCAGAAATTCTATAGATTCAACATCAGATCTAGATATGTGGATGATAATGTTGAGAAAATTGTAAGATGCATAAATGGATTAAGATCTGGAATTCAAGATGAGATAAGTTTTTTGAAATTGGAAAGTGTGGAAGAAGCATATCAATAGTTGTTAAAATCTGAGGAGATCTTGGAAAAGAAGCATGAAAAAAGAAAAAGAGGTAGAGGTGGTAGATTCTAGAGAGGCAGAAGTAGATATTATGGTGAAAGTTGCAGATCTGATAGTTTTGTTGAAGATAAAGGAAAATCTAAATAGAAAAATGATGACAAAGACAAGACCAAGTGGAAAGGTGGTAGTTCATACCGAGGAGGTAATTATAATTATAAAGGTTGTTTCTATGGTAATTGTTTCATATGTGGTAAAGAAGGGTATAGATCCTTTGAATGTAGATCTTCTGAAAGTGGACAGAATAATAAAAATGTTATGATTTAAGGAAAGATTAAGAGTTCACCAAGTGGATCTGAGGCTTGAGAAAATTTGATGGTTAGAAGAACCCTATGTAATAAGGGAAGTGATGAGGAACCTATCATTAGAAGAAGTATTTTCAAGACTAGATGTAAAATGGATGGAAAATGTTGCAATGTGATCATTGATAGTGGAAGCTCTACTAATTTTTCATTAGAAGAGCTGGTTACAAAGTTATAGTTGTAGAGGCTAAAACATCACAAACCCTATCATGTTTCATGGATCAAAGATGAGCATAAGATATTGGTAAGTGAGCAATGTGTTGTGAAGTATTGTGTGATATTATGCCTATAGATTGTTGTCATATTTTTTGGGTAGACCTAGGCAATATGATAGATATGTTGTACATGATGGAAGATTGAATCAATACACCCTTTTAGTGAATGGGAAGAAGAAAATATTTTTTCTTTTGATTGAAAGACTAGATGAGGTTAGTTGCACTGCAATAAAATTTTCCATGGTTAATGGAAATCAATTTCAAAAACAAGTGAAGATGAATCAAGATTGTTTTGCCATAATTCCTAGAGGACCAAGTGTTATGAGTAATGACCAAGTAGCAAAAGCTGGTAATGACTGAGTGACAACAAATAGTGGTATTCAAGTACTAGAAGAAATTATAGAATTGTTGAATGAGTATAAAGATATTGTACATGAGGATATTCCAAATGGTTTACCACTAATAAGAAGCATAAGTCATTGTGTGGATCTAATTCCTAGAGCTAGTTTTCCAAACAAAGCACCATATAGATTAACACCTATAGAGAATGAAGAACTTAATAGATAAGTTCATAAATTGTTCCATTAGGGATTAATTAGAGAAAGTTTGAGTCCATGTACTGACCTACTATATTAGCATCTAAGAAGAATGTAGAATGGAGAATGTGTATTGATTCCAGAGCTATTGACAAGATCATAGTGAAATATAGGTTTCCAATGCTAAGGATGGATGTCATAATGGATTGTTTGAGTGGAGCAAAGTATTTTACCAAGTATCATCAGATCAAAATTAGAGAAGGTGATGAATGGAAGACTTCTTTCAAGATAAAAGATGTTTTGTATGAATGGTTGGTTATGCCTTTTGGTTTGACTAATGCACATGAAGTTCTAAAAATATTTTAGGGTAAGTTTATGATTGTTTATTTGAATGATATTTTGATATTCAGTAAGACTAAGGAAGAATATCTTCAGCATGTTAAATAAGTATTACATATATTGAAAGAGAAAAAGTTGCTAATTAATCTAAAAAAGTGTTCTTTTATGTAAGAAAAGATTATGTATTTGGAATTTGTGACTCTAGATGATGGTTTGAGAATGGATCCAGAGAAGGTTAAAGAAATTTTGGAATGGCCTACACCTAAGAATGTAGGTGAGGTAAGATCATTTCATGGTTTGGCTAGTTTTTATAGAAAGCTTATAAAGAATTTTAATGTTATTTGTAATGTTATGATTGAGACAATCAAAGAAGATAAAAAGGAATTCAAGTGGACACATGGAGCTAATAAGTGTTTTGAAACTTTCAAACAAAAGGTTCTTGAGTTACATGTATTGGCATTGCTTGATTTCAATAAGGTATTTCAAGTTGAATGTGGTGCAAGTGGTAGTGCAATAGGAGTTGTATTAAGTTAAGAAGGTGAGCCTATTGCTTCTTTAGTGAGAAGTTGAATGATCCTAAAAGGAAGTATTTTGTATATGACCAAGATTTTTATGCTATTGTTCAAGCTTTGAATAAGTGGAGACATTATTTTATTCCTAAGGAGTTTATGTTGTATACTGATCATAAAGCTTTACAGTACTTGGGAAGACAACATAGATTGAACCAAAGACATATGAAGTGGGTTGATTATTTGTAGAGTTTTACATTTTTAATTAACCATAAGAGTGGAGTTATTAGTAGAGTTACTAATGCATTGAGTAGAAGATGTTCTTTGTTGATTGAAATGAAGGTTAAAGTTCTTGGTTTTGATGAAATGAAAGAGTCGCATGATGTTGATCTTGATTTTTCTAAGGTGCAGAGAGAGTGCAAAGTATCAAATCTGATAGATCACATCAGTAATTTTGATGAATATTTTATTCAAGAAGGTATGTTGTTCAAAGGTATTCAATTATGTAGATCTAGAAGTTTTATGACGTTGAATTTGATTAAGGAAAAGCACAGTGGTGGATTGGCTGAACGTTTTGGAATTGATAAGATATTGAGTTTGTTGAAAGAGAAATATTATTTGCCATAGATGTATAAGGATGTTCAAAAATTTGTGAAGAGTTGTGGAATTTTTCACGTAGAAAAAGGTGTAAGTCAGAGTACTAGATTGTATACACCTTTTTTAATTCCTAAGAAACCTTGGAGTGACATTAGTATGGATTTTGTTATTGGATTGACTAAAACAACATAGGGGTATGATTCTATATTTTTTGTTGTGGAAAGATTTTCTAAATGGCTCATTTTATTCAATGTAAGAAGACATCAGATGCTGAGCATGTTGCTGAGATTTTTTTCAAAGAGATTGTTAGATTGCATGGATTACCAAGAAGCATTAGTTCTGAAAGAGATAGCAAATTTTTTGGTTATTTTTGGAAGAATTTGTGGAATAAGATATGTTCTAAGTTGAATTTTAGTTCTACATTCCATCTATAGATGGATGGAAAAATAGAGGTTTTGAATAGAAGCTTGGGTAACTTGCTGAGATGCTTAGTTGGAGATGAAACAAATAATTAGGAGATGGTATTGGCACAAAATGAGTTTCAATATAATAATTTTGTGAATAGAAGTATAGGAAAGACACCTCTTGAGATTGTTACTGGAATGAATCCTAGAGGAGTATCATATTTGAGGGATGTTACTGGTAAAGAGAAGAGAAGTGTTGCAAGAGAAGAATTCACTAATTTTATGGAGTCTTTGCATAAGGAAGTTAAGCTAAAGTTGGAACAAAGTAATTAGAATTAAAAAGAGAATGTTGATAAGTCTAGAAGACATCATGATTTTGAAGTTGGTGATGAGGTGATGGTTCATTTGAAGAAAAAAAGGTTTTTGGTTGGAACATACAATAAGATGAAGATGAAGAAGTTTGGACCTTGTAAGATCTTGAAGAATTCTGATAGTGGAAATGCTTATGAAGTTGAGTTACTTGATGACATGGATATACTCCTACAATTTTGTTGATCTATATAAGTATCATGAATCAGATGATGAAGTTGTAGTACTTGATGATTATCCTAAGAAGAAGATGGAAGATGTTGAATAGATATTGGATCACAGAGTTTGTAAAAGCACAAGAGGAAAATACTACTATGAATATTTGGTGAAGTGGAAGAACAAACTAGATGAAGATGCTAAATGGATTTCTCAATCTGAGTTGGATTCAACTTATGTTGTAACATCTGAATTATTTAGGAGAATGATTTCTTTCTACCCTAGTTATTTGATGTAGGAGCATCTTGGGTTGATGTGTTATCCTTCTCATTTGTTTTCATTTTGCTAGTTGTTGTTGATTTTTAGTCATTGTCGAGTTACAACAATTGTTGAGTGCCAGTAATTTTATAGTTTAAGCTAAGTTGAGGTTATCCCACATCATGTTAACATTCAAGATAACATGTTATCACATCTTTCTTTGTAGTGTGTACTGAATTCTACAGTGTGCGATGAGTTATCCTTCATGTACTGAGTTACTTAGTGGATGTTGATTGATCCTTCATGTGCTGAGTTATCCTATTGATGTTGAGTGTTAGTAAATTGGATGCATTTTCTGCATTTTTGGTGTGACCTAACTTGTAGGATTTCTTTCAACTATGAGATTTGTGTTAAGATTTTTTCTTTGGATGTGTCTAGAGAGTTGTTGGGTCTGCCTTCCTATTATGCATGATTTCTTTCCACTATGACATTTTTGTTAAGATTTTTTCTTTGAATGTGTCTAGATAGTTGTTGGGTCTACCTTCCTATTATGAATTGATCTAGGACATTTTTTAAGCCATTTTGGCAAGTATAAATAGAGTATTTGGGCTTAGAGTTAGATAAATTTTTCGAAGAGATTTTGGTACCTCGATTTGGAGCAGAACTAGAAGTGCAACAACTAGAAGTGGTTTCATTCAGTATCTCTAACTATTGTTGTCTATTAGTATCAAACACTTAGTCATATATTAAGAAGAGTTAAAAGGTCAGTAATGTAATCAAGCTACTCTATATAGGCCACGTCATATATATACTTATAAATAAACATGTAAAAATTGAGCTCTATAAGAGCTAAGAAAGTCATTGGTCACTAAGTATTTTCAGTATAAGCCATTTCTAATGTTTGCTAAGTAGTTGTAGAACTGGAAGTGTTTTCATTTGGTATCTCTAACTATTGTTGTCTATTAGTGTCAAGAACTTATTCATATACTAAGAAGAGTTAAAAGGTCATTACTATGATCAAGCTACTCTATATAGGTTGAGTCATATATATACTTGTAAATAAACATGTAAAAAGTGAGCTCTCTACGAGCTGAGCAAGACATTAGTCACTGATTATTTTTAGTATAAGCCATGTCTAATGTTTTCTAAGTAATTCCAACATATTAATATTGAGTTACACATAAGGTGTCACGTACATTATAGACGGAGCATCATAAACATGTACAATGAATGTCAAGTATCAAAGACAATTATTTTTTAGCAACACATAATTTCCATTCAAGTTAGGAATGATATAAACTTTGAGGTAAACCATTTTAGGCTAAGATTAGCAAGATATTTAATTCTTGCAGAGGTTATTATGCATTTTATGATGCGGATCACATATCCCTATGTGTTGTGATTAATAAATGAGATGAAGAGGAAAAATAAGGAAGCATTCAAAAACATATTTATGAAATCTTTAAATAAAGAAAATCTAAACCTATTTAGATATATATGTAGATAGAGGATGTTGTATGTGATAGTGATGAGAAGAAGCAAACAAGCTATTTGTGTGATTCAAGTATGAATGTGTAGACATTTACAAAGGAGACAAAAGAGTTTTGTTATTACTAAATATAGCCAGTGAGCTTGTCAAAAAAGTGAAGGATAGTAAAGCTATATTAGATTAGATTAAAGAGAGGAGATCCAAAACTAGCTTATTAGAGAAGATCGAGGATTAGGAACTAAATCAGTTTTAGTAGATTGAGTTAGAGATGATCTCTTAATAGAGTGGTCTTAATAGATATTTCTAAATCTCCTAACACAGTCCTTAATTTTTTGTAAGTGTATAATCCTCTAATAGGGTAAGACCTTATAGTTTTAACAACGTTTAATAGGGTAGATCCCTCACATGGTAGATCATTGAATATGGTTAAACATTGTAACCCTAATAGGTTAACTTTATTACTATAATAGAGAAGATTTTTTGGTGTCATCCCCACCCTAGGTTTACCTTCACCTTGGAGTGTTTTAGGGTAACAAATATTTTGTTATGTGTTTATGTTCATGTATGTGATAGATCAGATTTACATGTTACAACAATGTTTACATGCACAAGATAACTAGTGAATGTGTGAATGAACTATTGAAAAGTAAAAGTGCTTAAGATTTTGATTCACCCGCCCCCTATATTAGTATCTTTTTATCTTTCTTATACTTCCATCAATAAAAAATTGGTATTAGAGAATTGGTTCTCTGAGAGAACCTTAATCACTTCAAGAATAGATATTGGAGATGGAGGCTTTTAAATTAGACAAGGAAATTGATAATTAAGTGATTGACATCCAACTCATACTGCAAAAACTTGAGAAAGAAAGACAAGATCTAAAAAAATCCTTGAAAAGAAGAAAGGAATTGGTTATCCAAGATAAATAATTTTCCTATGAAGTAGTTAAGACTAAAGGACTATTTGAACCAATCAATTCAAATGACAAAGCTTTTGCATATCTACTTGAAAAGAATAAACTCCTAAATTAAGAAAAAAGAGAACTATAAGAGAACATGAAATTCAATCTGTAAGATTGTGTGAAATGACTAAACAAAAGAATAAAGCTGATGAATATGGGACTATGACTGAGGAAGAAAAAAGAGTAAATGGCTACTAGACTTGATAAAAGGATATTAGATGTGCAGAATCTCACAAAAACTTAAATAGAAATAATGAATGAACTAATGCTTGCAAATTAGGAATTGAATCATAAGGATGTGGAAATAAAAAATCTCAAATCATAGAAGGGCATACTAGAAAATGAACTAAAAACTAAGAAAGAATATATGGAGAGATTCAACAAACCAAAAGAAGCAATGAAATACTTTGAAAAAATTATGAAGTCATCTTGTAGTATTGAAGGCTTAGGAAATTCATAAACTAAACAAGGAGAAACATCAAGGAATGGAGAAGTAAGGAATGCAAAGTGAAAGGACAAACAAACATGTTATCATTGTGGATAACTTGGTTGTACTACAACAATTTTTTGAAGAAAATATGGTATACAAAATCCTAAACCTAAGTTCATTGGTTACTATTTCTACTACAAGAAACAAGGACATCAAATACATGAGTGTGTTGGATATAAAATAGGGAAGTAAACTTTGGGGGCAGGGGGGGTGTATAAAATAGTGTTATAGTTGTTTCTCAACCTCTAAAACTATTCACCACACATCCATCTCACAATCTATGGATATAAACTGAAATAACAAATTGAGCATATATATACATAGCATTAAAGTAAAATATTATACACATGTATGACACAAGATATTTGGTTACCTAGAAACCCTTCAAGGAGAAGGTAAAAATGGGGTGGGGATGACACCAATAAATCTTCACTACTACAATAATAAAGTGTATCTAGTGAAGGTTACAATGTTTAATCAATAAACATGATCCAACCTATTAAAGGCTTACAAGATTTTTAGATCTTACCCTGTTAAAAGATTTAAACACCCAACTAAAAGTGTCCCTAGTAAAAGGAATTTAACTTATAATTAAGTAAGCACCCTGTTAAAGGATTTACAACAACATGTCTAGACTACTCTATTAAGAGATTTAACTGATTCACCTGTAAGCATGTCTTAGCAATGACCCTTTGGTTAGCACTTTGTTTCTTGATGTCTAATCACCTCTATCCTAATGTATACTTGATCCTTTCTAATTAGATGTATCTCTATTGTCATCTAATTCCTTTCCTTTGTTCTCCTTTAACTGATTCTACAATATAACTCAATCATAACACTTTAGTCACCATGAATGTTTTGTATGTGCATGCAAACTCTCTTTAATTCTCCTTAATCATTCTTATAAATTTTAGGGTTTATGTTTCTTAAGAAGACCTAGGCGACTTAGGGTTATGTATGAATCAACAGTAGTGATTCGTCCATATTGTTGCTTAAACCTTACCTTTTTCTGATTGGATGCATGTAATTCACAGGGATTCACAATTAGGATTTTTTCTTATCATCAAAGATCATAAAATAATCCTTAAGTTGGCTGAAAAATGATTTACATAGAAGTTTGTGCTATTATAAAAATCTATGTCAAAACTATGTAACTAAACACTTGAAGTCCCTAATGCTTGGCAACTTCAATGTTGTAACTTGGCCTTTGAATGTCTCTACATCCACTGATCACTCGACATCTAAATATCTTGGTGCACAGAATCTACTCGATGCTCGAGTGACTTGGCACTTGCTAGTTACTCAGCTCACACTAAATATCTATTGTTCGATATATACTATTTGACAACATATGCTTGGCATATATTACTTGTTCATCATGAGCTAAGTAAATTACTTCACTATATTGTCACTCATATGTAGAAACCAATCTTAGATTAACAATCTCCCCCTTTGACATGAGTGATAAAATACTTGATCATGTATGAATAACCTTTAGCCTCTCAAGAATAATTGAAATAATATCCACATACATACAAAATTTCAAAAAACTTCAAAATTTTGAAAAAGCTTATGAATCATTAGTCATACCTCAAAATTCAATAACACCCCCTAAGTTGATTATTTTGTTTTATATCTAAACTCAAAATTACTCCTCCTATTGAGTAGAATTTTATTTTGATCTGTATACTTTATTTTTTATTTTGCAAAAATGGTATCTTCCTCAAAAATATTATCTCCACCATACTTCTTATTTCTTTCTTATGTATCCCCCTGTTGGCTCCTAATTTAACAGTGTTTAAACAACCAAGTATGCAAGGAAAGAATGTGTCTATGGGTAGCTATCTCCAATAATGGACACACTTCACCAAGAACCTGGGCCAACTATAAGGCTAGACCCTTCTTCTTCTTTAGGCTCTGCAAAACCTAGGCGGATAGACCTATAGATTCTTTATATGGTACCAGTTATCAAAGCATACACTGAATCTAATGTAAAGCAGATAAAAACCCCTAAATCTTCTATACTTAACCAAGAGTTAAAAGCATGAAATAGCTAAGAACATACTTCATGAAACTAGCAAGCTAAGTGCAGGTTAACATTGAATAGCTTTCAACATAAAAGGGAAAAAATGGTTTAATATGTTGATATCAGCAAGACCCAAGTATGAGCAACAGAACTTAATGATCCTATCTCTGATTAGTGCCTTATCTATTGGGCAATTAAATGAATCATAAATATACATCTCCTAGAAACCTCAGACATATCTCTACATCAAGATCCCTGATCTATCTTTCACCTTGTGAATAGACATCTGCTACAGAACGAATCTCATACTCAGAACATCCTATCATGAAATCTGCAAACCCCGTGACAAACATCAAGCAATTACATGGTTCTTTGCCCCACCAGCAAGACATTTTAATCACATACACTCCTAAACGAAATGCAACCTTATCTATGCTCTTTGATCTCAAATTAGAAGAAATAATAGATCCATAATTAGGAGACAAGATTCAGACTGAACTTAAAACCTTTGCTACTCTTTATTTTCTTTCCTTGAAACCAAATACATGAAAGATATACAGAAATGACTCATGAAATCATCTAACAGGCAAGAACTATCTACATAAAACATAAATGTTGCTCAATACAAAAGAGAAATGTTGGGTTTGTGGCTTTGACAGCCTGAGCAGAGCTCCAAGAACTGAAAATGAAAAACCAACCAACAATGTGTTTCAGAGAAGAAGAAAGAATATGTATGAAGAGGGAAATTCTCAGATTGAATTTGCAGTCGACAAGTGTCCCTTCAGAATCCCCCTTCAAGAAGATGAAAAAACCTCTCTCCCCCTTCTCTCTACAACTGCATATCATATCTAATCCTCATCATTTGGCCTCTACCAGGCAAAAATATCTCAAAAATTTGATGATAAAAAGCATGTAACTGATCCTGATGTAAACGTGAATTCAAGGTAAAAGTAACGAATCAGTTGAAAATGCCTTGAGAAGACAAGAAAACAACCTCAAGTTGATTTTCTTCACTTTCAAATTGCAATAGACCTTTAAAACCATCCTCTAACCAATCTTAATCATCATTGAAGAACTCAGCCTGTTCTGTCGTCAATGCCTTTGATTTCACAAATTGTCCTATAACTTGAACTAGGAAGCACCTGTGCAAAAACAAACTCCAAATTTGAAAAGTTCATGTTTTTTCTGGTTCCATCAGTATATTGGAGTGCCCGATTCGATTAAAAATTTCCCCAAATATGGCCATTCAAAAATTAGGCCTCTAGTCATAGGTTTGCACATTATTTTGCAAAAATTAAAACCTTTTATATAGTTTAAACTATATTAAAGTTTCAAAAATTACTTAAATGGGAGAAATAATAAAATATTTAAATTTGAAATTTCTTAAATACTCCACCATTTTCTATCCAGGTCAAACTTTGTTGATCGACCTTGACACGTGGCATATTCTGATTTGCTCCTTCCATGCACAGCTGTTAGACACCTCCAATTGGGTGCCATGTGTCATCACCAGATTTCTCAATCTCATGGCCATGTCACCAGTTGCCATGTCATCATTTCTACGTCATAGTTACTATGTCATTGTAACATGTCAACATCTGCCATGTCATCAACGACATAGTGACCTCGCAACACGTGTCACCCTCTACCATATCAGCACCTTGGGAAGTGTGCCACATCAAGAACCATTTGCCACATGCCACCTTTTGGTTCAATGCTCCATATCCAAGCAAGACCCACGTGCTCATTTTACCTTTTAGCTAGATTTGAAATTTTTCGGCAAGTAACCAAGTCGATAGCTAGAATTTTTGAGATTTTTCGGCAACTGCCATAGTGACCTGCCGGATTGTTGAGCTTTCCCGGTCAGATTTGCTGACATCATCCTTTTGTGTGCACTTTTTCTTCAAAATTCTATCTGTTTCTGACCAACCACGAGCTCACCTATGCTAGGTTTGGCTTTTCAAAAGCCTTTGTCTTGTTGACACAAAGCACTGGTAAAGATTTGTATTTAAATAATCAAAACCTCTTTCCCACAATGAATATGGGATAAAATGACTTGAATTCTTTTTGGTTGTAGTGAACAACTCCCTTGTTCATACATGGATCATGTGCCATCTCTGATGGGCCTCCCCATTGTGTAAATTTCTGCACTTATCCTCACATGGCCCTGTTAAAAATGTGCATTGCTGCATTATTTACTGCCATGGACTTGCCTTTTAATCGTGGGGCTCCATTCAGTGTGTGAGATGTATTTTTCATGGTCCCTATGCCAAAACATGGAGCCTGTTCCTATTGCCTCAGATAGTGGCATTTCCCTTTGTAAGCTTTATTCTTCTCTTTGGATGCCTTACAACATATGGATGCCCCAAAAACATGGGCTGCTCTGTGATTTGCTCCAACACATGGAGTTCCTTGCTGGTTATCTTCTTTAAAATGTGAGACTCTCAGCTAGTGCTTCCCTTCTTCCTTGCTTGTGGATGAATGACTCTTTTCCTAGTGATGCCTCTGTTATGGCACGAAATCCCTCTATTTTGCTCAATGCATTTGCACATTTTCTTAGTTTTCTTCTTGTGATAAAACATTATATTGTCAAAACAAATAGCCCTTCACATTTATTCGATTCCTTTATCATTCAAAAAAAAGTCCAATCTCATACATTTAGTAAACTAAGATAATGGCAATGACTATAGTGAAGCATTGTAATGATTGGATGTAAAAAATCACTTTAAAATTTCATTTTAAATCATTTCCACACTAGTGTGAAATTTGTGTCTGAAGGCCTGCCAGGTGGTCATAAAAACTAACTCAATCAAGTAACCAGGCCATGAAAATTGGCATGAGTGTTCAATCCTGCATACTCTATCACATTGCAAATTTTCAACCCCTGATGGATTTCTAGTCAAGAGATTTTAATTGCCGAACATCCATACTTCAATTACCCTACAGGCAAACAATGTTAAAAAACATAAACTGGGCTCAAGTTCAGCATTATAAATTGGGTTATTGATCACTTTGGGTTTTGAAAACTAGGATATAAGTTCTTTGCCATGGAGAGAATATAATTCCATGTTTTGGGCTCATGACGAATCACAGGGCACATTTGGCGAATTTTCGAAAATAGGCACTTGGAAATTAACTGAGAAATGTGTCAAAAAGTAATTTTTAGCAAATGTATGGACATGTGAAAGTATATAGAAAGATTCATCATGACTTAAGAACTGGCATACTTCAAGGATTTTCAGGACAAAACATAATGGTACAATTCACTTAGGCTTACCAATCACAAGATCAAAGTTATAACGTGCCGAACAGGGGTACGGATCAATCAGGATACTTTAGCCGTAACAAAATAATATAAACTGGGTTTTTAATCATCTTAGTAACTTGATCAAATGGATTCTTCATGATCTCAAAATTGGAACATATGAAGTGTCTAACCCCTAGAACACAATGCAAAAAGAATTTTTCATTTGGGTCAACTGGGTCAAAGATATGATTGGTCAAACAGGGCTTCCCAGAATTGTGAACAACTAGTCAAATGCACAAAACAGTAAATGACCAACTTTGGGGGGTGCAAAACCTAGTCAAACGGATTCAAAATGACTTGAAAATTGAAACATATGTTCTTTGATATGCATGCTAAACATCCCCAAAGTGGTGAGCTATGAAACATTCTGGGTAAAAGATATTCAAATTCAAACTGGGCCTTCGATCGCTATTTGACACTTGGGCAGAATTGCAAATTTTGACACTAGATCAAAATGGGACTTCGCAGAATGGTTCAAAATGTCAGTTTAACTTCATAGAACACATAGACTCACTAAATGAAAGGTGTTAGAAACATTAAACACCTCTTAGGCCTAAAACTGACAACCAAGTACAATCTCATTTAAAAGCATTTAAGGGCTTATTTTTTCAATGGTTCTTAAAATTGACCATGCAATTTTTAGTCCCAATAGTGGCTCTGTCTGGGGATGCATGTCCCTTGTGGTTATGACAAGATTTCAGATCTCTGGGAGAAGTAGACCACACACTTGACAGCAAAAACTTCTCGAACAGCTTTATTGAAAACAGGAAAACTACTCTTAACTATGTACAAGAGATGGCCCTAGGCCACTAAAAAGTTTTAGAACTTTTTACCTCTATCATATACCTTATTTTCATTCACATTCTCCTAAGGCAAACTAAAACTCTCATTCTTCCTTGTCTTACCCAACACATCATTATTCACAATCAGCTCAATATGTAAAACAAGACTATCATCATCTTCATAGTGCAAATAAAAATCAGACATACTTTCTTCATCTTGCCCACTATGAAAAAATGGATCAGCATGACCATAACAACTAATATCAAGCTGAAACTGATCACTTCTAACTGAATCATGGATTCCTTTAACCGGAAACACAAAAGCTTGGTACTCTATTTCATTCAACGCGTTACATGAATCAATTTGTAACTCACCTTGTGCCTCTGGGTGTGAAGAGTATGTAGAATATGATTTCTACCTACTTGCAACCATGTTACTCATCAAGTTAGATTTATCATTTGTTGAAACCTCTTCACATTCTTCAAACAACTGATTAGTCACCAAAATTGAAAACTCATTCTGAAAGTGTTGATCTAAACTATGTTGACCAATATCATCTTCTTCATCAAACTGAAAGTTAAAATACACCTTGAACTTATCTTCACAAGACTTATCAGCATATAGAGAAAAGCCATAATCTAATTGACAATATTCACTATTTTCCTCTTCATCACATGAAAAATCAAAACTTATTGTAGCATAACCAGCGTGGAAAGAATCTGAAACAGCATTAAACTTCCCTTCACTAACATAATCAGCATTCAACAAATCGTCATGTGCAAAGACATTTGAGGTACTATCATCTACACCTCCAAAATCTGATAAGGATTGTTCAGATTCTAGATCTTTTTCTACATCAAACTGTGGGGAATTGATTTGACTTAATGAGAAAGTATTATGAAAAAAAATATGAAGATCCTTAGAAATACTTACGTGCTTTTCAAACTCACGAGCCAACAATTTTGAGATTTCATCAGAGCTCAAGAAGATTGCCTCACAAATCTTCTCTCAGCTGTGGTTATCATCTGGATAACATGAAGAACTTACAATAGCAAGATCCTTAGTGTAACAATATGGAAAATCAACATTATTACAACATTCTTCCTTATCATGGAAATCACTAGATCTATTGTTGTTACAACTTTCTTCAACTTCATATGTATTGTAACAAGATTTATCTTCTCTTTTATATCCATCTTTTTCATGCTGATCGCTATTACTTGACTCATTAACATTTGAATCCACCTCTTCACATTTGGAAGACAGATTACCTTGCTCTACTGACTCATTATATTCATTACTATCTTGGCTTTCAGCACACTCATTATCATTAGAAGATGTGTCATGAAATCTATAATCACTGCTTTCTATCTCCTGAATGAATCTTTCAATTTGCAAAAATCTTTGTAATCTTATAGATGCTGGCCAATTCACTTAATCGGGTACTAGAACATCAAGGAAAACACTAGGTAGGGAAGATTCTTTAGGTCTACAATGAAAAGACATCTTACTGATTACTAACTTAAGCCTTAAATAACATTGTTCAGCACTTAAACCTTGAGTACCTCCTACTTGAATTCTCATAAGATTGACAATCCTTTTGTAGACCAGTCTATTCAACATAGCAATGTTATTATTCACAATTTTCAAACTCTCAAAATTTGGAAAACTAATCTCAAATCTGAGATCTAACTCCATTATAAAAATAAATTTCTACCTCTTCTTTCTAGTGCTGAAAATCACTGAATAGAGGCAACTTTTTTAAACACTTGACTTCCATGAAAAGAAGCATGAAAATCAAAATAACTCTAGTGCTGATACTGAACTTCGATCTACTAATTTGGCATAGGTGCAAGACTGGAATTCTTTATGCCACTAATCAAACTTTGTAGAGTCGCCACCTCCCTTCAAGAGGATAAAGAGATCACTGCTATGATCTACTTTTTACATTTCAATTTCTTTATAACAGTAGATTTCGAACAGCACTTTAAAACTTATCAAGAATTTAGAATTCCTTTCCAAGAGACATCAACAGTTTTAGATTTGCCCATACAATTGAAAGTCCTTCAAAAATTTGTAATGAAATCAACTAGGAACAAACTGGTATAGAGATTTGAGAGTCGCCACTCACACTTGGTGAGAAATAAACATAATTTGTCACTTGACAAATCTGAACCAGACCTTCAATGTAGGAGAAACTTGTAGATCACTGACATCCTGAAAAGAATTTACACTTTATAAAAAAATTCTTGACTCTAAAACTTTCTCAACAGTATTTGCAAATTGGACTGATTGAAGATAGACCTATGACAGTCATAAAACATAATTTTCATCTAGTTTCAACATACTGCTGATAATGAATAAAGCTTAACTAGGGAACATGAAACTTTAGCAAGGAAAAGGGAACACATCTTGATCTAGATTTTCTATATCCAATCTATTTCATGGTAGAGATTTTGGTTCTTTGTATATGCAACTCCCCAGCAGAGTTGCCATTTTGTTGGTGATTCAGATGGGCAAAACCCAATTGAAAATAGGACTGAAATTTTCAATGAACATTAGAGACTCTTGTCCTTTCAACAAAATGGATTGCCATCTTATCTCCCTAGCAGAGTCGCCATTTTGTTCGTGACTCAGATGGGCAAAACCCAACTGAAAATAGGACTAAAATTTTCAATGAACACCGAAGACTCTTGTCCTTTCAACAAAATGGATTTACATCTTATCTCCCTAGTAGAGTCGCCATTTTGTTTGTGGCACGAATGGGCAAAACCCAACTGAAAATAGGGCTGAAATTTTCAATGAACACTAGAGATTCTTGTCCTTTCAACAAAATGGATTGCCATCTTATCTCCCCAGCAAAGTTTCCATTTTGTTGGCTCCCAATTTAACAGAATTTGAACAACCAAGTATGCAAGGAAAGAATGCGTCTATGGGCAGCTATCTCCAATAATGGACACAATTTACCAAGAACCTGGGCCAACTATAAGGCTATACTCCTTCTGCACTTCAGGCTCTACAAAACCTAGGTAGTTGAACCTCTTTAGATCTGACATATGGAACCAGTGTAATAAACATAATAAGGATCTATGATAGCAGATGAAACCCCTAATTCTTCTATGCTTAACCAGGAGATCACAAGCATGAAATAGCTAAGGACATGACTCATGAAACTGGAAAGCTAAGTGTGGGTTATACTTTGAATACCTTTCAACATAAAATGAAAATGATTTAATAGATTGATGACAGCAAGACCAAGGTATGAGCAACAAAATTTAATGATCCTATCTATGATCAGTGCCTTATCTATTGGGAAATTAAATGAATTATAACCATACATCTCCTAGAAATCTCAAACATATTACTACATCTAGATCCCTGATCTATCTTTCACCTTGTGAATAGATATCTACATCAAAATGAATCTCATACTTAGAATATCCTATCATGAAATCAGTAAACCCTGTGCTAAACACCAAGTGGTTACATGGCTCTTGGTTCCATAAGCAAGGTATTTCAATCACATACATCACTAAATGAGATGCAACCTAATCTATGGTCTTTGATCATAAACTAGAAAAGATTACAGATCCACAAATAGGAGACAAGATTTAGACTGAATTTGAAACCATTGTTGCTCTTTATTTTCTTTCCTTGAAATCAAATACATGAAAGATGTATAGAATACTTCATAAATCACCTAACAGACATAAACTATTTGCATAAAACTCAAAATGTTGCTCAATACAAGAATAAATGCTGAAGAATGGTCTCTCAGTGCAAAAACTGGAACCCTTACAATAGAGAAAGAAAAGAAAGATATATGAGAAGTTAATTCTTGGATCTAAATCTGCAACTGACATCTGTCAACCTAGAAAAACCTTCTCAATAGGTTCAAAACAACTTTCAAATCTTTTCTCTCAAATGCTAAATCAAATCCTTTTCAGTTATGGCCCTACCAGCAAAAATATCTAAGATATTTTATTCAACCTTGTAACTGATTTCTAATTCTAAAGTGCATTCATGGTAAAAGTGAAAAACCAATTACAAAGTGACTTCAAGAAGCTAATATAACGTTTCTTGTTTATTTTCTCCACATCCAAGCTTCAAAAAGTATTCAAATCTACCTTGGAACCCACTTTTATGCTCAAAGATCAAATCTGCTTGTTCTGTTGCCAATACCTCAGATTTCACAAACTGGCCTACAACATGAACCGGTGAACACATGTGCATAATCTGACTCTAGAAATGAAAAATTTAGCTCTTCTTGATTCCAACGGTATATTGGAGTGCCCAATTTAGTTAAAAATTGCCCCAGATATGGTCGTTTGAAAATTAGGCCTCCAGTCACAGGTTTGCACATTATTTTGCAAAAATTAAAACCTTTTATATAGTTTAAACTATATTAAAGTTTCAAACATTACTTAAATGGGAGAAATAATAAAATATTTAAATTTGAAATTTCTCAAATTCTCCACCATTTTCTATCTAGGTCAAACTTTGTTAACCGACCTTGACAGGTGGCATATTCTGATTCGCTCCTTCCATGCACAGCTGTTAGACACCTCCAACTGGGTGCCATGTGTCATCACCAGATTCATCAATCTCATGGCCACGTCACCGGTCGCCATGTCATCATTGCGATGTCATAGTTGCTATGTCGTTGTAATATGTCAACATTTGCCATGTCATCAATGACATAATGACCTCGCAACACGTATCACCCTCTGCCACATCAGCACCTTGGGAAGCGTGCCACATCAAGAAGCATTTGCCACATGTCACCTTCTGGTTAGATGCTCCATATCCAAGTGGGACCCACGTGCTCATTTTACCTTTTAGCCGGATTTGAAATTTTTTGGCAATTCGCCAAGTCGCTAGCTAGATTTTCTGAGATTTTTCAGCAAGCGCCATAGCTACCTATCGGATTGTTGAGCTTTCTTGGCCGAATTTTCTGACATCATCCTTTTGTGTGCACATTTTTCTTCAAAATTCTATCTGTTTCTGGCCAACCACGGGCCCACCTGTGCTAGCTTTGGCTTTTCAAAAGCCTTTGTCTTGTTGACACAAAGCATTCGTAAAGATTTGTTTTTAAATAATCAAAACCTCTTTCCCACAATGAATATGGTATAAAACAACTTCAATGCTTTTTGGCTGTAGTGAACAGCTCCCTTGTTCATACATGGATCATGTGCCCTCTCTGATGGGCCTCACCGTTATGTAAATTCCTGTACTTATCCTCACATTGCCCTCTCAAAAATGTGCATTGCTGCATTATTTGTTGCCATGGACTTGCCTTTTAATCGTGGGGCTCCATTCAATGTGTGAGATGCATTTTTCATGGTCTCTATGCTAAAATGTGGAGCCTTTTGCTGTTCCTATTGCCTCAGACAATGGCATTTCCCTTTGTAAGCTTTATTCTTCTCTTTGGATGCCCTGCAACATATGGATGCCCCAAAAATGTGGGCTACTTTGTGGTTTGCTCCAACACATGGAGTTCCTTGTTGGTTATCTTCTTTAAAATGTGAGACTCTCAGCTGGTGCTTCCCTTCTTCCTTGCTTGTGGATGAATGACTCTTTTCCTATTGATGCCTCTGTTATGGCATGAAATCCCTCTATTTTTCTCAATG
This sequence comes from Cupressus sempervirens, assembly GCA_028749045.1. Taxonomy (NCBI): domain Eukaryota; kingdom Viridiplantae; phylum Streptophyta; class Pinopsida; order Cupressales; family Cupressaceae; genus Cupressus; species Cupressus sempervirens. Next base: position 766,248,447 of record CM053786.1, on the reverse strand, counting down.
CATCTACACAATTTTTTAGTTTTCTTCTTGTGATAAAACATTATATTGTCAAAACAAATAGCCCTTCACATTTATTTGATTCCTTTATCATTCAAAAAAAATTCCAATCTCATACATTTAGTAAACTAAGATAATGGCAATGACTATAGTGAAGAATTGTAATGATTGGATGTAAAACAATCACTTTAGAATTTCATTTTAAATCATTTCTGCACTACTGTGAAATTTGTGTTTGAAGGCTCACTAGGTGGCCGTAAAAACTAACTCAATCAAGTAACCAGGCCATGAAAATCGGCATGAGTGTTCAATCCTACATACTCTATCACACTGCAAATTTTCAACCCATGATGGATTCCTAGTCAAGAGATTTTAATTGCCGAACATCCATACTTCAATTACCTGTAGGCAAACAATGTTAAAAAACATAAATTGGGCTCAAGTTCGGCATTATAAACTGGGTTATTGATCACTTGGAGTTTTGAAAACTAGGATATAAGTTCTTTGCCATGGAGAGAATATAATTTCATGTTTTGGGCTCATTACGAATCACAGGGCACATTTGGCAAATTTTCGAAAATAGGCACTTGGAAATTTTAACTAAGAAATGTGTCAAAAAGTAATTTTTAGCAAATGTACGAACATGTGAAAGTATATAAAAGGATTCATCATGACTTTAGAACTAGCATACTTTAAGGATTTTTAGGATGCAACATAATGGTACAATTTACTTAGGCTTACCAATCACAGTATCAAAGTTATAACGTGCCGAACAGGGGTACGAATCAATCAGGATACCTTAGCCGTAACAAAATAATATAAACTGGGTTTTTAATCATGTTAGCAAATTGATGAATTGGATTCATCATGATCTCAAAATTGGAACATATGAAGTGTCTGACCCCTGGAACACAATACAAAAAGAATTTTTTCATTTGGGTCAACTAGGTCAAAGATATGATTGGTCAAACAGGGCTTCCGAGAATTGTGAACAACTAGTCAAATGCACAAAACAGTAAATGACCAACTTTGGGGGGTACAAAACCTAGACAAACGGATTTGAAATGACTTGAAAATTAAAACATAGGTTCTTTGATATGCATACTAAACATCCCCAAAGTGGTGAGCCATGACACATTCCTAGGTAAAAGATATTCAAATTCAAACTGGGCCTCCGATTGCTATTTGACACTAGCTCAAAATGGGACTTCGCAGAATGATTCGAAATGTCATTTTAACTTCATAGAACACATAGATGCACTAAATGAAAGGTGTTAGAAACATTAAACACCTCTTATGCCTCAAACTGACAACCAAGTACAATCTCATTTAAAAGCATTTAAGGGCTTGATTTTTTCAATGGTTCTCAAAATTGACCACGCAATTTTTAGTCCCAACACCCCCATTTTGAAATTGATGTCAAAGGTTTATACATTTATAGTGTGTTTGTCCAAAAATTATTTGTGGACCTCAAGCATTATTTTCAATGTTGCATCCTAGTTATCACAAGTTATCTCAAATGACTTGATCTAGAGGGCTAGCTTGGTAGCAAGGTTAACTAAGCCTTCATGAGTAGAGAGATGCAAATCTTTCTGCATGAGTGTTTTAGAAAAGGCTAGTTCCTTGTACAATATCTCCATATGTGTAGATAGAATGGACTAGATGTTGATCACTTTAGCCTTGATATTTGTTTCATCTATGTGTAATATTGCTAACTAACTCTGGAAGTTCAAGAGAGTCCTAAAAATTTTCTCACTCTGAGTTGGAGACTTTGGTAGAGTTACATCAGATGATAGTGTAATATTCTCTACAAAAAATATTCTTCAAGTAATCCTTTGTGAGGGGATTGATGTTCTGAGTGATAGTATCAAAAACAAACTTAATATATATAGTATCAATTTCTATATTCACCTCATGTAGAGGGCTGGCACTTAGAACTAGTATATCTTGTACACTCTATTCTACCTATTGTTTCTCATCTTTATCCTCACCTACCTCAATAGGTTCCTACATCATTGTCATGGATGTTGTCAAAACATATGGGTAAAAGCACAAACCTATGTCACCTTTTTGTAAAGAAAAATGCTAAAAAAAGTATAATTGTTCACTTTCATTGATAGAAAATTGGTTTTATTATTTTGAATTTGAAAATGAAGTAAACTAATGAAATTTGTAGAAATAGATGAAGTTTAGGATTATAATTTTTAATAATTATTTGGAATAAGAATCGATAGATTTTCCTAACTTTTATACATAATATTTTAGCTACTAAAAATGATGAAAGTTAGGGGTCTAGTTACCACTAGAAAATTATATGGAAATAAACTTACTTAAATTTGATCTTAGACAATCTTATAAAACTATGTTATAGATAACATACTTAGCTAGAACATTCAAAAAATAATAATTTGTCTTTACACCTCTATTTTCTCTTTTATAATGATTTAAATTTCAACTCGCCTAAAATCAATAGTTTTCATCTCCCACTAGATTTTTCAAAACAAATGTATTCTAACCAAGACAAAAATTATATATTCTAGAAGAGGACTCTCTCCTCTAGAAAGTCATATAATTTTTAAATTTTTTTGATATAATTTAATATTTTTTTCTTTGTCAAAATTGACATCTTTTTGAGTGTTAAAATACATTACTATAGAAATTTTTAATTAAAATTTACAATATCTAATTCAAACACTATAAAACTCATATGAGAATTTTCTTGACTCTGAGCTCTATAAAATGGTATTTATACGTTATTAAAATAAATCATAAAAAATAGTAAGAGTTATTGAAATGCCATTTTTTTTGAAATAATTTAATTTTTTTAGTAATTGGATACAAACTAGTATAAAACATGCATTTAATAGACATTTCCAATTGAAAAAGTGTGAGACCATATCTAACTTAGCTAGAATGAATTTATCTAGATCATATGTTTGAAAAAAAAAAAGTTTTTTAGATGTAAATACTCAAATTCCATCTTTCTAATAAGTTAACTTAAAAGGTGATACAACTTTGTACTTTTACCCATATAATTATTTCTAGATCAAAGTGGTATTTTGCACAACATCCTCAACCATGTTCTGCAATATGTTGAATGTGTTGTATTTTGGTGCAAATTTTCTAGTATACTTCTTTAATGCCTTGGCCATTATTTCTCTAACCAATTTTGGCATCACTCTAGCAAGTGTAGTCTCTTTGATTTGTCTTTCTATGTTTAGACTATATTGCCATTTTTGCTCAACTCTATCAGATAATTTATTTAGTAGAGAGTCGAAAATCTCAATTGGAGTTTGTTTAAATGTTTCCATCATGGCATAAATTGACTTCTCTACTTGGTTCATCTCAACTTTTCCATGTGTGTCAAATTTAATATGTACAAGACCAAATAAATTAGTATTTTTCCTAATGTTCTCAAATATATTGTCTAAATATGAAGAAGGATAGTGACTTACTACTTGAGATTGCCTATTGTCATTAGATTTAGTTCTCTCTACATTAGATTCAACTAGAGCTATGTATTTTCTCTTTGATTTCTTCTCAGGATCCTCTTCATTGCTAGCTAGACTAGCTCTCTTCTCTTTTGGCTTGACTTCTTCTTGAGCCTTCTTTGTAGTAGCCCTTTTGCTTACTCTTATATATGGAAATATGGGCTTAGGTTTTGCAACCTTCCTTGGTTTGCTAGAATTTGGGGTCTTAGCTTTCCTCTTCTTTAGCTCGGGTGCTCCATTGTCTTCTTCTCCCTCAACACCTTCTTTACTTTCCACTGTAGAACCAGAATCAGTATGCAAAGAACATTAACAAATGAAGTAAACATTCACAAACCAAAAACTAAATTCACATATATGCTTAGACTAAGAAAGAAAATAAGAAGTGCAAACCTCACAAGAGAAAACACTCCATGCTTTCTTGATTCTGTAGATGTGTCCTTTTGTTGTGGATGTATGCTCAAGATGCTCAAAAACTGCTTCAATGGAGATGGGTAATGGAAAATTGGTAGCTTTGTGAGCTCTCAATTTGGCATTATAAGGGTATGGTTGATGGCTTTGGTTCTCAAAATAGCATGGTAACTTTAGCTCAAAGATTGTTGATGAAATGGCTTGGGATGGGATTCAATTTATAGGCTAAGGGGTAGAGGGATGGAGGGCTTAGATGCAAGGATGGATGAAGGCTTAAGGAGGGCTAAGATGCACTCAAAGGGGGGCACATGGATTGTGCTTGTTTAGCACCAATGGGAATGTGACACTTGTCACAAGGAGGATGAGTGTGAGAGGGTAGGGTTAAGGGTTGGTTAAAGTCATGATGAGTGGGGTTGAGTATGTAAGAGGGATGTAAGAGGAATGAGTGTGGAAGAGGGAAGAGTGTGTAAGATGGATGTAAGAGTCATGAGTGGGCTTGTAAGAGTCTTTATGTTTTGTAAGAGCACTCATGACTTAGTGGTTGGGTTTTTTTGAGGGGAGACTTTGGTTTGGATTAGGAAAGTCTTAAACTTGTTTAAGGAATGTGACAACATTAGGGGGTGGATTAGGCTTGGGTTTAGGATTAGATTAGGGATGTTAGAGATGTGCAAGTGGATGGCATTAATGAGGGTGGGTGAATTAGTGGCTAAGCTTGGTTAGTATGGGTGGATGGGGTGGATTAGGCTAAATGGAGGATTAGAAATAGGTTAGGGGTTTTTGAATTTGAGGATTTCATTTATCAAATAGATTTATTTAATAAATGGGGATTTTTGGAACTAGATAGAAGAATAGGATTTAATTGATAAATAATAGATTATTTGATTTATCAATTAGAACTATAGATGATTAATTAAATTAATCAACTAGGGGATGACAAAGGATTAATTAAATAGAAATTTAATTAATAATGCCTTTTTAGATAACTAAATAGGATTACTAAAATAGCGTAATCAAATTTAGGTGTCTACATCCACTTCTTTTTCTTGGTCTCCTCCTTGACCTTGAGTCAAGGCCAATGGTTCTTGAATAGGTATATCTTCTTCTTCTTCTTCATCTTCCTCTTCTTCTTCTTCTTCTTCTTCTTCATCTTCATCTACCCCTTCAAAAAAAAAATGTAGCTTCTTGATTTTTTTTCTTCTTCCTAATCATTGACACAGTCTTTAAATCCATAGTTATCTTTGATTTAGCCATGTCATAGTTTCCAAAGGCAATAACCTTATCATGTACATCTTGTGCAAGTAATGTTGTTATTGCTGCAAAGGCTTCATCAACATTGATTTCATAGCCTAGTGGCCTTAGCCACCTTACCCTTGGAAAAAAATCTTAAAGATATGTATAATAAGTGTCAACTAGAAAGAAAACATCATAGAAATGTTTCTCAACTAGTGAAGCTAGTATCCTCAGTCTCATCTTAATTGATTGATTGAAGTCCTCAAAGGAGCTAGTCATAACTAACTCAAAATTATTCCCAAGTTTCTCAATAAACTCACCTATATGTATTGCAATAGATCTATTTGTTTTCCACGATACTTTACCAAATGTGGAGAATGTATTTTGCACATAAAAGAACATACAATTAGCATGAATGTTGATGCTATGGGGAAGCATTATAGAGCATTGATGTGACATTTTAATGATTTTGTTTTTTATTGATGACAACATAGTTTAGATGCTCAAAAATGGTTTGTGTCTATAGTTTCATCACTTCTTCATACTAACTTGTCTCATTTTCTCATTCAACTAACTTTGATCTTCTAGCCAACTTGATCATATCTCAAGAGTGTCTGTATCATTCATATCCTCTTTCACATCAATTGTAGATCATTTTGGAATCATTTGAAATCAACTAAGAAACATATCAAATCAATTTAGAATCATATCACATTAACCCATAATCACCCCAAATCAACCTAGAATATGTCAAACATCACAAAGCTATCATCATTTGTCAAATCCTAGGCATTTTTATGGCTTTTAGTACCTCAAAAAACTATCAATCTATCCAATGTATCAATATGACCTTAATACTATCATGGCTCTTACTTCTAGGTCAAACCGTCATTCTTTTCATTTGATCATGGACATTGTCAAGTCCATTAGTGTTAGATTAGGACATCATCAAACCATCTTAATAACATTGACAATGTTCATTGATGTTATTATGATCAATCATATTAATCAATCTCAATCCTATAGCATTTACGATGCCAGTTAAGTTGTTACATGTCCTTAATTTATGTCATGTGTCCTTGGTATTTTATCAAATCTCAATCAATCAAACAATTTGACCATGGCTTTGGTCTACTCGCTATCATCCTAGTCAATCTGCATTATCATCAAATTTTATCAAAGGATATTGTTGCACTTATCTAATCAGTTTGGCTAATCATCTACTAACTCTCTCTATAGGATTAAATAACCCATAATTTAATCCTATGTTAATTCTCATGTTTTTTCATCTTGCATTACTAATTATTCTTCCTAACTAACATTCTTAGTTAATTAATTTTATTAATCAATTGATCCATTATTCATGAACCATGGAAATTCTCAATTTCGTAACTCATATTTTCCACAATTAATTTCATTTTTTACTAATTTCTATGTGTGGAATAATAGATTTTTAATTCAAATATTCCACATAATATTGACATCATCATGACACATGGGCATGACATATAATGGATTCTCCATTTACACTTGGCTAAGATATGCCATAATCCATATATTCGTATCCCTTACATGCATCCATATTTGGCTTCCATTGTCATATATTCTTGGCTTTAAGTGGGTTTGAGGTGACATATGATGTGTCATAGATCCTCTTCCATTTATAGCCATGTTTGACTTCCAAAGCATCATACAATCCTAAATTTGACATCTTGTCTTAGCATGTTCTAATTTGCATTCTACATCTACTAACCTTGATTTTCATCATATAGTTCTTCATTCCTTAGGTCATATCCTTTATTATACATCTCCTATCCCACCATAACATTGTCCCCAACATCCTAGCTCTCTAGTATAGGAACTTGAAAATCACCCAACCTAGAATTAGCAACCATTCAATTCAATCTCCCAACTACATCGTGAAACTACCAACTATGCCCAAACTAGCCCCAAGTGAACCATAGGCAAAGTTGGTGTTGTTGGAGCACACTTGCTGCTGTCAAAGTATAGTTGGATACATGCATGACCATTCTGGGATCCTAAAATTGTAACTAGGAGCCTCTGTAGGTCCTCAGCCTGAACAAAACCCAATACTTCATTCTTCACCAAAAACATCATTTTTCATCATAGGGCCTTTGCATATTGCATATCCAATCATCATAACCATCATTTTGAGTCTCCTAAATATCATTTTGAACCCAAAACCTTTGAATTTAGTCAAAAATCTAAACAAAAGTATGAACCCTAAAGCATTTCATTGTGTCAATGGATAATGAACCTTGACCATCATCATTTTGTCATTTTTTTATCATTTTCTTTAGTCAAACTCTGTCTATGTCAAGATAGAATTGACATTGTCATTTTGATCTTTTTACTTTGTCTCTTTTTGGTCAAGATCTAAAGTCTTTTGTCACAACATTAAAATCTTAGGTTAATACCTGTCAATGATTTCACCTAAGTTCAAAACCTTGCATATACCTTTACCACAAAATTTTCATATTCCTAGTGTCCCCAAATGTCATTTTAACTTACCCTAGTGGTATATCCCCCTTAGCTTGCATTGTTAAAAACCCTAGCATCATTCCCATTATCAAACCCTATCAACTTGTCTATCAACCAACTTGTCTCCTTGATCATTTAACCTCATTTTGCATAACCCAAATGTCATTATCAACCTTAGCACACCATCCCTTGCATAATCCACCTTACATACATCAACTTCAACATCATTTCCAAGTCCAAATCCTAACCATAATCATCATTTTGTATACCATAGGGTCATTTTCATCTCCTTTGGTCAAACTTCAAAACACCATTTACATTTGTATTTGCATCTTTCATATCAAATCCCTAGTTCATTTGGCACTTCCTTAGGTTTCATAACATCCTTCAACACCTAAAAATCCAAGAAACACTCATATCTTGCACACCCACTTCCAAATTTCCAAGTTTTTCCCTATTTTATTAATTGCACCCCTATTTTACCAACTGCACAATTCAAGTGCGTAGTTGGTAGTTTGAGTGCATAGTTGGTAGTTTGAGAGTGCACTTGGTAATTAGGGATTGCTTGTTAGGTTCTAGAACCTTAATCTACACTTCCATAGCTTGCATTACATCCCTAAACCTTAGAAAACACTCAAAATCACTCAAATCTTTCATAGTTTGCATTTTAGTCACCCTAGCACCTTTATTTACCAACTAAATACCTTATACTTACCAACCACTTACCTTTAGTGGCCCAAGTGCACCAAGGGCACATTTGGTATCTTTTGAGTATAGTTGGTAATTTGGGTGTGCACTTGGAAGGTAGGGAGTCTATTTAGGTTTTCTTCCATAGCATCTGTATCCTTAGGTATCATGCCAGCACTCACAACGACACAATCAGCTTAGGAACCCGAAGAACTATACCAACCCTTATTTTCTAAAGCATGAATGTAACCAAAATCTCATCAAAAACTAAAGAAGAGCGAGAAACCCCAACAAACATTTGACGAAGACCAAATTCAAACATCACAACCTTTACTTGTAGACTACTTGAACATGTATTTGCAAGACCACAATAATCAAGGGATGAGACAACCCTAAGAAACACACTTACCATGAGGTTTCCTTCCAACACTTCTCCTATACATGGGATTGTTCAATGGAGTCCTAAATTTGAACCAATATTTGTGCCGATACCACCCAGAGGTGGAAGTGTACCAACCACACTTGAGGATGAACAAACACACTCCTTCGAATTTAGTAAACCCAACACAAGTACCTTCAACTCGAGTACATCAAACACACAAGGAGGAATTGTACACTTAAGTGATGACTTTGCCATTGATTCTAGCATCACTGATGAAGAAATGGGTAGGGCATGTCAAGACAAAATTTTTTGCAAAAAATTCAAACTTTTGGCAGCCCAAGAAATTGTCAAGTTTAATCCACACTTGGAGGGACTTGTTGGTCTAACTTTTCATTTGATAGAAATCCTTTATCCAGCTGTAGAAAAGTCAGATTTTTCATTTTTAGTGGTGACTAGGGTTTAGGTAAGTCATTCGTTTGCTCCCTTTTTTAAAAACTTTATGAAAATCCTATGTTTCTCTCCATTTGTAAATTGTTAGGCACAAAGTGTTTAAATTTTAAATCGGGAAAATATTCTTTTCCTTTTATGTCTTCTGCACCCCGAGCTATTTTCCCTCTCAATTTTTCTCGGTTGTCTGATCTAAGTAAATCCACCATTGTTGTTTCCTCGCTATGAAAACATGGACACTCTTTATGTATAGCGAGGTAGCGAGTGTCAAAAAAATGTTGAGACGGGACCACAAAATGAAGACATGACAATCAGATTTTTTAAACTGATCATTTAGTCATAGACACTTGGCCAATGTTGTCAGAGCCAAAAGAAGGACCTAATTAGAAAAAGTCAAAGGTCGGCGTCGGAATGAGTATCTTTTCAACTCTTCGCTACCTCGCTATGAAAAATCTTGAGCATCTCACCATTAGCGAAGTAGCAAGGCACCGTAAAATTGAAGAGTTGGTGACCTTGAAATTTATCGGTACCATGATTAGTCCAGGTGGCACGACTAGTAATAACTACCATTGTAAGAAGTAGTTGATAGCAGAAATAGTGATTTGATGGATCCTTGTATTTTATGAAGCCAAGATTTATTAAAGTTGTTGAAGCTCACTACCTCACTATCAGTAAATTCCAGCATCTCACCGTTAGTGAAGTTGCGAGATGTCGTAAAATCAACAGTTGGTGGAACCTCTAGTAACATGGGATGATGACTAGGACTAAAGTAAAGTCTTATGGGCTACCAACTATGCAGAATTTCATACTTCATCAATGCTCTAGACCCATGCTCCATTGATCAAATGTGTGAGAGATCTTGAGTGTCTGATTAAAACAGAATCAATAGTCCTCACTATCTCGTGTTGGAAAGTTGCATGTTGTTTAAGCTATGTGATGTAGCGAGTATAGGGCCCACCATTTTTCAAGAAACTTCATGCAACCTCCCCAACTTGATTCAATCTCAGATCAAGGACCATCATCTTCTCTCTATGAAGAGTTGCTAGGGAGATACGTATAGTGACATAGAAAATAAGGGCCCACTGCCATCTTTCTGAGCAAGCACAATAACATATCATCTGCTGGATTATGATCAGATCAATGGTTGTTGTTGCTTCGCTATGGCAAGGTACTCGTTCTTTATGCATAACAAAGTAGCGACCTACTGACATGTGTCCTCAATTGCCAGTGGGTCCAGATAGAAGTTCCATCAAGGAAAGAGTTATGTACGTGGTAAATTTTCATTGGATCAATTAACCAACATGTCAAGTGCAACGCCTAGTTGTTTTTCTCCGTATCCCATGATCGTAGGATTTTTGAAGATCGATGACACAACTTTAAACATAGAATATGGTGCAACTATGTGTATTAATTAGACAGCAAAGCATTGCACGTGAGAAAAATAGAGTATAACACAGAAGATTTCATCAGTTTCATTTTACGTGAGAAAAGATTCTGAGCTATTCCTGAGTAGAAGCAATTACTGAAGGAAATTGCGCTGAAGTTTGGAAAAATTTGTGAAATAGTCTGTTCGTAGAAAGTTTGCAAAAATACAAAGGAAAACAAAGACAGAATTCAAGTAAGTAGTACTACCATAATCTCTATAGGTTTTTTAGTTCTGTAAAATATAATCCAAGATGCCTTCGAAGAAGGGATTTTCAGGTCAAATAAACTATTTGTATACAAATGTGCATGATGACTTGCTTGAGTTGCTCCCAGAGTCTACTGTAGAGGCAATGCAAGTTAAAAGGTTAAGCTCATTAAACCCTAGTCTAAGGATAGCTGATGGATTGTATAATAAGGTTAATTGGGTCCAGGATGCTCAAACTTCACAAACTAGTTTGAATTTGTTCAAAAAATGGTTTGCAGAAAGGAAATTGTATGCCCTAAATGCCAATATATGGAATTTTGATCTAGGAAAGCTAGTTGTTCCCAGTGTGTTTATGGATTATGACCTTCTTGAGGCCATGGAAAAAAGTTATGATCAAGCCACTAGGGTAGTGAGAAGAGCAAATGGTGAAGTTTTAATCACCATCAGTTGATAAGTGATTAGGGAAGTGTTCAGTTTTGGACCTCTCACTAGGTATCATGTGCCCATTGATTTGACAGAATTAGAAAAAAGAATATATGTCAAAAAGGGATGTAGTTGGACAAGGTGCACTGAAGGCCCACATAGGTGGAATTGGAAACCTACCAGTAATAACATCATCTTCTAAAGAACCTTTCAAGAAATCATGCTTCAATGCCAAGGTAGTATAGATATACAGGACCCTATGCAAAGTCTTTGGAGAGGGTGAAGAAGATTTTATTCCTGTGAGTTTCATGTATATGATCACTCAAATCTCCTCTTTTGGTGTAGAAATAATTTTTGATTTTGCCTCTTACCTGGCTAATGAGATTCACAGTGGATTGGTGGAGATTGTAAAGGGCAAGGTGGAGAAGGTTTGGAATTAGTACTCCCTATTAATGCATATGTTTTTGTTTAAAGGGGTTACTTGCTTTGGTAAAGAAATGGTATTGAATAGGGAACAAGAAGGGGAAGCACTACCAGTTCAATTATGGCATGTAGACATGACTGGGGAAGTAGAAAATGCTAATTTTGTTAGATTTGATAGGCACTTTGATTTCAAACTAAGGTGCCTCATATTGAGTGACAATCCTAGAATTCCTAAGGCACTAATGCACCTTGTTAGGCCTATGGACAAACCACATAGTATAAAAGTTTCTCATAATTGGGGAGATATCATCCCATATCTGGTCTCAACTGTCATTAGAGTTTATGGATTCAAAAGGACACCCCATGTACTACCTTATCAGGTGCCTTTAAAGGTAGGAGTGGCTGAGTTTTTATTGCAGTTGGGAGGAGTGGAGGAGACCTTTTTGCACAAAAGGGGAACAGGATCAATTTTTCCTACTTGCATCGTAGCTCACCAGTTTGTAATAAATAAGGACGGATGGGTCTTCGCCTACAAATTTTTGGATTAGTAGAAGATGGCAATATCTCAGTCTCATTTTCATGATGCAGAAGATTTCTTTAATTCTGATCCTAGGCATAGAATCAAGCTTCGTCCAATTCAGCATCAATTTTATTTCCCTGAAGATGTAATAAGGAATGAGTACTCTCTGCAAGAGCAAGAAACAAAGAAGGAAAAATGGAGAGTCTATTCAAAAGTTTTGGAGTTTATTAATTGTTTTGACAAGGATTACAATCCTCTTAGTAATGTTGTAACTAATGTAGATAGAATAAATAAGCTTATGAGTACATTCCCCAAAATAATGGAGGTAATGAATGAGAAGAAGCAATATTTTATTGATTCTTCTCTAGACAAAGCCAGGGAAGTAATGAGGAAATTGGGTTTCACCCCTAGCATAGGGGCAAGCCCACTGGTTGTGCAAAACAGGACAAGATATATTGTCAGTCGGGGTCAGGGGCCCACTGTAAATAAAGGAAAGCAGATAATTGAATCCACTAGTGCTGCTTTTAAAGAAAGCCCCCCTAAACCCTCTCCCAAGAGAAGAAAAATAATAAGGGAAGAGGAATCACATGATGAAGGTTACTCACCTTCCCAAACTCTTATGAGAATTGAGGAGGAGCAACTCACCAATGAGAAAATTGAACAAATGGGATCACAAGGAGGATTTTTTGTTACCTAGGAAGAAATTGATGAAGGGAACCCCCAGGAGCCTCTTGTGTCGAGTTTTGAATTAACTATAGAAAATTTTAGGGGAAGGTAATTAGACCCTATTTTGGAGGAAGCCAGTCAGCTATTTTTGTCTGATAATAGTTTTGTAAAATCTAAGGCTTTCCATCAGTTTGCATGGAGGGCAAACATGCACATTTTTGAGGAAAGATGTAGGAATATGAAAGTAGAGCATCCAAAAATGGATGAAGCCTCTACTCAGAATCAAATAAAGGAACAAATGATACAAGAGTTCCAAAATATAACCCTTGAAGAGGGGAGAAAGATGGTAAAAGATGTAAATATTTTATTATTGCCCAATTGGGACATTGTTGATGCCTTAATTTTTAATTCTATGTCAAATAATTTGGGATTACAAGATCCAGATAAAAAGGAATTCTTGGGAATAGAATTCAGTAATGACCAAGCTGCTCTTGTTATGTGGTCATTAAGAAGAGGATCTAGGACTAACAGGGAGTATCATTGTGAGGAGAGTTGCTGATACTTCACATGTATAGGCAGCCCACATGAATGTGGACTATTCTCAATTTGCCTTGGCCACTACAGAAAAGGAAATCATTGAGCTACAGAGCAAGTATGAAATAGTGGTGGGCCACCACAACAGAAGAAATGGTGAAGGCCCAAATATTCTTTGATTCTTTAAAACAAGAATTTGTTACTATTAATAAGGTTGTTGAATATGTGCTGGAAAGATAGAGGGATATTTTATAGTTCAATTGGCCAGATGACACATTATTTGACAAGTGGATGGCGGAAATGGCTCCCGATGAATAGTTTGATGAAGATGAAAATGATAGTGATGAAATGCAAGGTGAGGAGATCCAAATCATTGATCTTGTCACTACTTAGACCCAACCGAAAGAAGAAGACAAGCATAATCTATTGCCTTCAGTTATAGACCTAGGACCACAAGATGCCGATACAACTAAAGAAAGGGAAAAGGTAGAAGTTAGTCCCCCCATACAGGATAAAGATGGTGAAAGCCCATAGGAGGAGGTTGACATGCCATCATCAGAACAAACTTCATCATTGATTAATTTGGCTGTTGTATATGAGGGAGGATCAGAATAGCAACCAACTTAGCAACACAAGAGCGTGTGACAAAAGGGCCCACGAAAGGAATGTTTGATGTAAAAAAATTTGTTGTTACTCACATTTTTGTTATCTTGTGACAAGTATATGTAAGTATCTTTTAAAGGACACCTGTCACTTTCTTTTAGCCTGAAGCTTGTTGCATCTCACACTATTTAAGTGAGATTCCAAGGCTAAAGAATCGTCCGAATTCTATTTTTCTAAGTAATATGATTAGTCTATTTTTGGTCCAAATTTTGAAAGGAATTTTATGATGTATTTTCTTTGTCAATTCTCTAAAAATACATGAATATAGAATGAGCTATGTTTCTTTCTGAAGGTCATTCTGAGTCTATTGTAAATGATATACCATTTTCAAAGAAAATCAATACAAATTGTGAACTGTCCCCATATCATTTCTCTGTAGATCTTGTCTACTTCCAATTACTTGGTTGTCTTGATATTGTATAAGTAAAGGCTTGTGCAATTGAATGCAATCTAGTTAGTTTGTATATCTATTTATCACTACTGTTAATTCAATGGATTAAATAAAAGCTTTGATGAATGTGATAAGGTTTCTTTAGTAGTGGAAAGGATTTTGAATGATGAATTTTGATAAGAATTGCTGATAGAATTTGTTGTAAGGCAACAAACTAGATCTAAAAACTTGCTATAGACTTTGAACCCCAATGGATTAAGCACTGATCAAATTGATTCAGCTGAAGGAGAAATATATCATAAATGATTATCAAAATGCAGCATCAAATCAAATTTTACTTTTATTTCCTGTAGATCTTCAAAGCTGGCCAGCACTTGTCTGCATAGAATGTTTTAGCTTTAGTTAGCCATTATTGTTAAGAACATCTGCAAATCTATAGAAGAATTCTTGGCCATATCTATTTTATGGGATGTGTTTATCAAGTAAGTATGAATTATGTATATGTTTGAGGATTTTGAAATGAGAATCAGAATGAAACAAAGATTAATCCTCATATAGTTGTTCTAGTTTTGAGTCATCCCTGGGTATACCCACCCTGGTTTTATAGAGCCAAAAGAGTAGAAAACCACCTTTGGTTTTGTAGAAGTTGGATCCAAATGTTTTACACATGCAATTGTTAACAAGAATTGGCTGACCTTTAGATTGTATGAGTATTATCATCTTGGTATTAATCATTTTGTTGCTTAGTAGTTTTAGTGCATTTTAAAACACCAACAAAATGGTGACTCTACTGGGGAGTTGTCCAACACATCTATGAAAAGTACTGCAGTTTCTTTGGTCCTGCTATATACGTGTGTATCATGTTATCTAAGTTTTGCTTGTGGTTATAAGGGAATATTTTAGTGACAAACCTTAAGAATTTAAAGAAGATAAAGCCCAAGTACCATTGCTACACACTAATGTATCCAACCTATCCAAGTGTCTTATCTAACAAGCAAGAGTTGTAGTCTTTCGACATCAGTGATTGGTCTATCTATGCCAGATATTTTGGTTTCTACTTGTGTATTATTTTCCTTGAGTCAACAATAAGTGTCATTACATATTTTCCCAAAATAGGGTGGTGACTCAGTCAAGGTTTTGAAGCTAGTGCTTATTGTAACTAAAAGTGAATATGGCTGACAAGAGAAAGAACACAAGAGCTTACATAAGAACCAATCCTGATGTATCAATGTATACTGATCTACCCCAAGTTGGTAGGAAGAACCAAAATAAGAAAAAGATAGATCCAAATCCCACTTGGAAACCCAAAGGTAGTGCATCCGTCAATTCCCATTATCAACCAATAGTAGGAAGAGAGTCTTCTTCGCTTAGTTCTGAATCTGAAACTACAAGACTCTTAGGAGGCATTTTTAGTACCCCATTACCAGATGAGAGAGTCTTTCAAGACAAAGACGTGTCTACTATGGGAATTTCTTCATTAAGGTTAGATCCTGTAGCAGATATGAACTATAGGCTAGGATTTAGGAATTCATTTGATAATCTTTTTAATCCCAGAGTAGCCCCTTATGTAGAGCCAAATCTTATAGATGTGGACAACCTTGCTAATTCAGAGGCAACTTCTATAGATCCTAAAGAAGTGCACTCTGAAATAGGATTTTTGAAGAAATGGATTGTTGAGGAAGAAGCTAAACACATTCATCTTGAAAAAGAAAAGGAGCAAGCCACCTTGGATGCCATAATAGAAAGGGATGCTTTGCTAAGAAGGATGGCTGCTTTGAAGGAGCATAGTAAAAAGTTAGAAGAAAATGCCACAACTCTCCATAAGGATGTTTTTGAGATGTTGATAATCTAAGAGCTAAAGTTTAGGAACAAGAAAAGTGCCTAAGTCAGAGGCAAGAACCAATTATTGCTCAAGTCCAAGCCTATAAACCTATTCAAGTTGATCCTATAGAGCCCATTGCAAAAGCTCCAGATAAAGGGAAAGGAAACACTACAAGAATCCAAATAAATGAGCCTCAAGCTATACCAAGCAAACCCATACAACCCTCCATGTCAAAATTAGATCTAGATCTAGAGAGGGCTCAAAAAGAGAGGGAAGATCTTGCAAAAGAACTTGAGAAGGTTGAGAATGAAGCTCAAGCTGCAGAAACTAGGAGAAAAATCTAATTCATAAAATATAATTCTGCATTGGCTTCATGGCCCACTTTGTCTATCCCAACTACAATTCCTACACCAGCTAGTGGTCCAATAATCTCAACTCAGGGAGTACCCCAATATACTCCTACCTCATCTTCCACTATTGGCACCCAAGTCCCATTTGTCCCACCTCAACAATCCCAAGCTGCTCCTCTGAGTCAAGCTAATATAGCTAGTACCTCAAATGTTCTTGGTTTCCAAAAGAAACTTGCATACTTTGAAAAGTATAGACAAGTATCATTTGCTGGTATTCTTGGTGCTCCACATCCCATATCATTTGATTTAAGAGATAAAGTGGTTAAGTTCTCTGGGAATAATGCTGTTACTGGTGAAGAACATTTGAGAATTTTCATTGATATGTTGAATGATTATGAAGTTGAACATGAAGATATGGTAATGAAATTGTTTGTGCATTCACTAAATAAGGATGCAAGGGATTGGTTTAGGAGGTTGCCTGATGATAGTATTACCTCATGGAGTGACTTGGAGAAATTATTCAAAGAGCAATATGGAGACAACACTAATGTAGGATTCATGTTAAATGAATTCAAAAACATCAAGAAGAATCCCAATGAATCCACATTTGATTTCAATGTAAGATTTCAGAAAGGTATGTACGAACTTTTTCAAGTTATGAGGTTAAATGAGGATGTCTGTCTTACAACATATTTCAATGCTTTTGATAGCAAAATGACTTATCAATTAAGGGATAAGGATCCCAAAACTTTAAGGGATGCCTATAAAATTGCAGTAAATATAGAGAATAATAGGAAGGCATATGGAAAACTAGGTAGGAGGGATGATCCAAAGCTTTTTAATCCTAAGAACAATAATAAAAGAGAGGCTGACAAAACTCCTATAGGAAAAAAGCTAGAAGAACCTACTATAGGCCAAGTTTTGGAATTGCTCAAAAAGATGAATCCCACTAATTTTAATAAGCCAAATGTTGCTAAGAGAACCCCTATGAATAAAAATAGTTTCAATAGGTAGCCTAGAATGCAAAATTATCCTTACACCACCCAGTGGAAAGATGGTAAGCCAGTTCCCAACTAGACCCACAATGTGAAGGATAAGGGTACTCTAGATCTCCTGCAAAGGAACACTGCAAATATGAATGATGATGTACCATGGTGCATTATATGTCAATCACCTCATTCTCCTAATTATTGTGTTGTTGCTCAATCATTTTCCCAAGGTCAAGGAGTTCAACCTGAAGAAGAAATTGAGGAGAAAAGCCATGATGATATAACTTGCAATATGGTAAGCATGTGTGATGATTTGATAGATTTTGATTCAAAAGAGCCTGAAAATGATATTACTAGCCAGAGAATTTATTACCATCTACATCATCAGCAAGTGCTTTCTGATGATGAAGGGTATGATACAGATAAGGTATGTAGTACATTTTTTGATGTAGGTCTCACAAGCTTAAGAATGCCCTCCAAAGAGGAGATTGACAAAAATACAACAGAAATGATTTCACAAGTCCATAGTAACTACAATTTGAGAAATAAAGTAGTAAATAATGATGCAGGAAAGTCATCAAGTATATTCATCAAAGATATCACTCATAAGATGAATGATCAAAATAGGAAAGTTAGTGTTGATATGCCTAAGATCAAGGACAATAAGGGTAATAAATGGGAACCAAAGAAGAAGGTTCAATTTTAGATAAGTGAAGGAACAAAACCGGTTGTGCAACCAAAGAAATCAGATCCTAATATTATCAAGCAAATAGTGGTGCCTGCTACTCAAAAGATTTCAACTCCATGTACTCTTCTAAAACCCACTATTGTTGAACCTATTGATATGATATCTATGTTATCTCAAATTACTATAAAAGTTCCCTTATCTGAACTTCTTAGAATTGAAGAGCATAAGAACAAGGCTTTGTCATGGTTGGGTGGAATAGGAAACAAGAATATTGTTGTAGATCAAACTGTGTCCCAACAAACCCCATTAGTAGTGGAGGAAAGTGGTACCATATCCCAGATTCCCCAGATGTTTTTAGATGATTCCTCAGTGGCATTTATAGAAGATATTGACCCGTTTTTCCTCAGCCTGATCATAAAGGGGAAGACCTTAAAAAATTGCATGATACTTCCAACACTATAATGCCTTTCAAAGTAATGGAAGCCTTAGGTTTGAAGGTGGATACCAAGCAGGGAAGATGTAGAGGAATGGATGCTAGGGAAGTCCCAATCATAGGTACCATAAATGCCTTACCATTAAAATTGGCTACATATCCTAAAGTAGAATTAACCATGTCTATCATTGTGGTAGATATACCTCCACACTATGGAATGTTACTCTCCAGGAAATGGAGTGCTGTCATGGGGGGAAGCCTACAATGTGATCTGACTTATGCCACTTTCCACATAGGGGACAAAGTTGTCAAGGTAAATCGAGAGCCAAGGGTTAATCACATTTTAGGGGAAGAAATTGACAAAGATGCCACTTGTTTCTTAGATATTGGGATCAATGCTTTCAGGGCTGAATTAATTATTCAGGAAGTTTAAAATTTACTTGCTATCATTGAACATTAAGTTGAATGTTGCATGAACTCACCAAAATTATGGAAAATGTTCTTTTATGGGGCTAGTTCTAAAGAGGGTGCAGGGGCAGGTGTAGTTTTTGTGTCCCCTGAAAATAACACTTTTAGGTATTCATTCACTTTGAAGTTTTCCTGCACAAACAATATTGTAGAATATGAAGCATTGTTGCTAGGATTGAAAATTTCCACACATCATAGAATTAAGAAATTATGTTGCATTGGGGATTTTGAACTAATTATCTCTCAGATTAAAAGAACCTACTCATCCAAGAATAAGAGATTGAAGCAGTATAGAAATGTAGTTTGGGATTAGATAGAATTTTTTGATGCATTTGGGATTTCATGGAGATATAGGACTCAAAATAAGATGGCTGATTTGTTAGTGAATGTAGCAATCAAGCCAAAAGAGATATCATTTGTAGGAATCTCTCAGATTGAGGTACAAAATAGACCTTCCATACCTGATAACATTGAAAATTGACAGGTCTTTCAAGATGACAAAGATATTGCAATTTTTTTGTTAAATGAAGACAAGTACCACGGTCAGGAAATAGATTGCAGTGGACTGATTGAAACCATAAATGAAAAGGAAACCATTTTGGGTCAAGAGATTATGCAATTGAAAAAAAATAAGGTGCCAAAGGGGTTAGTAGTCTTGGATAATATTTTTGATAACCAGGACAAAGTAAAATCAGGAGTAAACAACCCCAAACCTTAGTAGTTAGAAGAGATAAATTTGGGTACTAATGAAGTTCCCAAAAGGGTTTATATTGGCCAAAATCTGCTTGTTAAAATTAGGAAAACATTGATTGACCTACTTAGAAAATACAGACATATTTTTGCTTGGTCATATGATGACCTAAAGGCTTATAGGGAGGATCTATTCCAGCATGTCATACCATTAAAAGACAATGTAAAACCTTTCAGGCAAAAACAGAGACCAGTGAATCCTAACTTGGCCCCAAAAATGCAAGAAGAGCTGATGAAACTAAGGGATGGCAAGATAATCAAACCAATCAGACATTCCACCTGGGTTTCAAACTTGGTTCCTGTCAGGAAGAAGAATGGAGATATTAGGCTATGCATGGATTTTAGAAATTTAAACATTGCATCTCTGAAAGACAATTATGGGTTATCAAATATGGAAGCCATGTTGCAGCAAGTGACTAGCTCTGAGTTAATGTCAATGATGGATGGTTTCTCTGGATATAATCAAGTTCTAGTAAAGGAAAGCGAATAGTTCAAGACAACCTTCACAACCCCATGGGGAACATATGTATATGTGAGGATGCCTTTTGGCTTCATTAATGCAGGAGCTACCTTCCAAGGAGCCATGGATGTAGCATTTCATGATTATATTGATAAATTTATGGTTGTTTACTAGGATGATCTTACAACATATTCTAATAAGGTTGAGGATCACTGCAAACATTCGAAAAAAATCTTTATCAAAGCTCTGGAATGTGGAGTATCTTTAAACCCAAAAAAATGCACATTTGGGGTCACAAAAGGCAAATTACTAGGACATATAGTGTCTAAGGATGGGGTGAAAATAGATCCTAAAAGAGTAGCAGCTATTGATAAAGTCCCCAAGCCAAAAAATGTAAAAGGAATTCAATCCTTCTTTGGCCAAGTCAATTTTCTTAGGAGGTTTGTTACCAATTTTGCTAAAATCAATAGACCTATCTCAAAGATGCTCAAGAAGGGAGCCACTATAGATTGGAATGGTGAGCCTTCACAAGCATTCCAGGATATTAGAATTGCAATAAAAAATTCTCCAGTACTAAGAATCCCAGATTATTCAAAACCCATGCATATTTTTTCTTTTGCATCCTTCCACACTGTGGCTACAGTCTTATTGCAGAAAAATCAAGAAGGATATGAGCAGCCTATTGCCTTTTTCAGTAAGTCACTGTAGCCTGCTGAACTGAAGTATGAAATAAATGAAAAGCAATTATATGCTTTATTAAAGGCTATAAAAGATTTTAGATGTTACCTGGTAGGTGCTATTGTTATCACTTTTGTACCTAGTGCTGCAGTCAAGGATATATTTTCTCAACAGGAAGTATTAGGCAGGAGGTGTAGATGGATCAATAGAATCTAAGAATTCAACATTGATATATAGATAAAAAAGTTAATGAGGGGTCAAGGTTTGGCCAAACTCATGGTTGAAGCTAATCTAGAGGCTAATCAGATAAATCTAGTAAATGATGATCTCAAAGCTTACTTATGTGACATGGACTAGTGTGATTGGTACACCAATGTCATATATTACTTGCAACACATGGAAGCTCCTCCCCATTTGCCTAAAAATGAAAAGAGGAATAATAAATTGCAAGCCATCTGGTATGTAATTGTCCAAAGCAACCTATGGTGGAGAAATTTTGAGGGAGTATTGTTGAAATGTGTTGATAAAGAAAAGACAAAAGAGGTTTTGAAAGAAATGCATGTTGGATTGTGTGCGGGACACTATATGGCCAAAACTATTGCATGTAAGATAATGAGGGCTGGATTTTGGTGGCCTTCCATTTTCAAGGATGCCCAAGTTATGGTTAGGAAATGTGACCTTGTTAGAGGTTTTCTGGAAAACTAAAGTTCTCAGGAAATAATCCTTTGAAGCCAGTAGAGATTCAAGCACCTTTTCAACACTGGGGTCTGGATTTCATAGGAGAGCTTTTCCCCAAGTCTAGCACTAGCTATTCTTGGATTCTGGTGGCTACTGACTACTTTAAAAAATTGGTAGAGGCTATCCCCACAAGAAATGCAACAAGTAAAGTTATCACTAATTTCCTATTGAAAAATATTATTTCTAAATTTGGCTATCCACAAAAAATTGTAACAGATAATGCTATGTACTTTAGGTCTGAGGAATTCATTAAATTTTGTGATAAATATGGAATAACAAGGTCATCATCTACTTCATATCATCCACAAGGGAATGGACAAGCTAAGTCCACCAATAAGAGCATGTTGAAGGTCATTAAGAGAACCTTGGATGATAATAAAAAGGCATGGGATTCCAAGTTATAGTTGCCAATATGGGCTGACAGAGTAACTGTAAAGAAAGCCATTGGTATAGCTCAATTTGATTTAGTGTATGGAATTCAAGCTAGAATGCCTCAAAACAACTTGATGGGACTCTACAATTACATCTAGTTGTATGATGAAGATACTACAAATGAAATGCAAGAAAGAATGGATGAATTGGTAAGACTGACAGAAACCAGAAGAGAAGCATCTCTAAAGAACCTAAAGTTGCAACTGCAAGTTAAGACACTCTATGATAATAGAACTATAAGTAGAAAGTTTGAAGATGGAGATTTAATCTTAATGTGGAATGCCAGAATTAAGGATAAAGGAAAACATTGCAAATTTGATCATATTTGGTTAGGCCCATATCTAATTGAAAATACTTGGGGTGAAGATTCTTATATACTCAAAGATGTATTCGATAGTATTCTTGAATTGCCAGTTCATGGACAGTTCTTGAAAAGGTATTTTTCTTGAAAAACACTTATTTTCTCCATGAACAGTAGTTTTAGGGTTTCCTGTTGTTTTGTACATTTTGTATATTCTGTAAATCTCTGTTACTATCCTTGTGTAGTCTAGTTCCTTGTTTCTATGTGTTGCTCAATGCTCTCTGAAGAAGTTGTCATTTTTATGAAGTATGAGATCTACTCTCCTATAGATTCTAAATTCTTGCATAGACTCAAGTAGTCTATCATCCCCAGATGGAGCCACTGTTGGTATGAATTTTTGTTTCATAGAAATCCTTTGTCTAGTTGTAGAAAATTCAAATTTTTCATTTTTAGTGGTGAATAGAGTTTAGGTAAGTCATCTGTTTGCTCCCTTTTTTGAAAACTTTATGAAAACCCTATGTTTCTCTCCATTTGTAAATTGTTACGTCCAAAGTGTTTAAATTTTAAATCGGGCGAATATTCTTTTCCTTTTATGTCTTCTTCACCCCGAGCTATTTTCCCTCTCAATTTTTCCTGGCCGTCTGATCTAAGTAAATCCACCGTTGTCATTTCCTCACTATGAAAACATGGGCACTCTTTATGTATATCGAGGTAGCGAGTGTTAGAAAATGTTGAGATAGGATCAAAAAATGAAGACACGACAATTAGATTTTTCAAACTAATCATTCAGTCACAGACACCTGGCCAATGTTGTCAGAGCTGGAAGAAGGACCTAATTAGAAAAAGTCAGAAGTTAGCACCAGAATGAGTATCTTTCCAACTCTTCACTACCTCATCGGTTGGAGGGACCTGTTGGTCTGACTTTTTGTTTGATAGAAATCCTTTGTCTAGTTGTAGAAAAGTCAAATTTTTCATTTTTAGTGGTGACTAGGGTTTAGGTAAGTCATCTGTTTGCTCCCTTTTTTAAAAACTTTATGAAAACCCTATGTTTCTCTCCATTTGTAAACTATTAGGCACGACGTGTTTAAATTTTAAATCGAACAAATATTCTTTTCCTTTTATGTCTTCTGCATCCCAAGCTATTTTCCCTCTCAATTTTTCTCGGTTGTCTGATCTAAGTAATTCCACCGTTGTTGTTTCCTCGCTATGAAAACATGGGCACTCTTTATGTATAGCGAGGTAACGAGTTTCAGAAAATGTTGAGATAGGACCACAAAATGAAGACATGGCAATAAGATTTTTTAAACTAATCATTTAGTCACGAACACTTGGCCAATGCTGTCAGAGCCAAAAGAAGGACCTAATTAGAAAAAGTCAAAGGTTAATGCTAGAATGAGTATCTTTTTGACTCTTCCCTACCTCACTATAAAAAATCTTGAGCATCTTGCCGTTAGCGAAGTAGCGAGATGCCATAAAATTGAAGAGTCAGTGACATTGAAATTTATCGGTACCATGATTAGTCCAGGTGGCATGACCAGTAATAACTACCGTTGTAAGCAGTTGATAGCAGAAATAGTGATCTAATGGATCCTTGTATTTTATGGCACCAAGATTTATTAAAGTTGCTAGAGTTTGCTACCTCACTATCGGTAAATTCCAACATCTCACCGTTAGCAAAGTAGCGAGGCACCATAAAATCAACAGTCGGTTGGACCTGTAGTAACATGGGATGATGACTAGGACTAAAGTAAAGTCTTATGGGGTGCCAACTATGCAGAATTTCATACTTCATCAATGCTCTAGACCCATGCCCCATTGATCAAATGTGCGAGAGATCTTGAGCGTTAGATTAAAACAAAATCAATAGTCCTCTCTATCTTGCATTGGAAAGTTTCATGTTGTTTAAGCTATGCGACATAGCGAGTATAGGGCCCACCATTTTTCAAGAAACTTTGTGCAACTTCCCCACCTTGATTTGATATCAGATCAAGGACTGTCGTCTTCTTGCTATGAAGAGTTGCTAGGGAGATACGTATAGTGACATAGCAAATAAGGGCACACTGCCATTTTTCTGAGCAAGCACAGTAACATATCATCTACTGGATTACGATCAAATCAATGGCTGTCATTGCTTTGCTATGGAAAGGTACTCATTCTTTATGCATAACAAAGTAGTGACCTGCTGACATGTGTCCTCAGTTGCCAGTGGGTCTAGATAGAAGTGCCATCAAGGAAAGAGTTATGTACGTGGTAAATTTTCATTGGATCAATTGACCAACATGTCAAGTGCAACACCTAGTTGTTTTTCTCCGTATCCCATGATCGTAGGATTTTTGAAGATCGATGGCACAGCTTTAAATGTAGAATATGATGCCACTATATGTATTAATTAGACATGAAAGCATCACACATGAGAAAAATAGAGTATAACACAGAAGATTTCATTAGTTTCATTTTATGTGGGCAAAGATTTTGAGCTATTCCTAAGCAGAAGCAATTACTGAAGGAAATCGTGCTGAAGTTTGGCAGAATTTGTGAAATAGTTTGTTCGCAGAAAGTTTGCAGAAATACAAAGGAAAACAAAGATAGAATTCAAGTAAGTAGTACTACCACAATATCTATAGGTTTTTCAATTCTATAAAATATAATCCAAGATGCCTCAAAAGAAGGGATTTTCAGGTCAAATAAACTATTTCGATACAAATGTGCATGATGATTTGCTTGAGTTGCTCCCAAAGTCTACTATAGAGACAGTGCAAGCTAAAAGGTCAACCTCATTAAACCCTAGGCTAAGGATAGTTGATGGATTGTATGATAAGGGTAATTGGGTCCAAGATGCTCAAACTTCACAAACTGGTTTGAATTTGTTCAAGAAATGGTTTGTAGAAAGGAAATTGTATGCCCCACATGCCAATATATGGAATTTTGATCTAGGAAAGCTAGTTGTTCCCAGTGTGTTTATGGATTATGAACTTCTTGAGGCTGTGGCAAAGAGTTATGATCAAGCCACTAGGGTAGTGAGAAGAGTAGATGGTGAAGTTTTAATCACCATCAGTCTAGAAGAGATTAGGGAAGTTTTTAGTTTGGGACCTCTCACTAGGTATCATGTGCCCATTGATTTGACAAAATTAGAAAAAGAATATATGTCAAAAAGGGATGTAGTTCGACAAGGTACACTGAAGGCCCACATAGGCAGAATTGGAAACCTACCAGCAATAACATCATCTTCTAAAGAACCTTTCAAGAAATCATGCTTCAATGCCAAGGCAGTAGAGATATACAGGACCTTGTGCAGAGACTTTGGAGAGGCTGAAGAAGATTTTATTCATGTGAGTTTCATGTATATGATCACTCAAATCTCCTCTTTCGATGTAGAAATATTTTTTTATTTTTCCTCTTACCTAGCTAATGAGATTCACAGTGGATTGGTGGGGATTGCAAAGGGCAAGGTGGAGAAGGTTTGGGGTTAGTACTCCCTATTAATGCATATGTTTCTATTTAAAGGGGATACATACTTCAATAAAGAAATGGTATTGAACAAGGAACAAGAGGGGGAAGCACTACCAGTTCAATTATGGAGTGCAGACATGACTGGGGAAGCAGAAAATGCTAGTTTTGTTAGCTTTGATAGGCACTTTGCTTCCAAACTAAGGTGCCTCATATCGAGTGACAATCCCAAAATTTTTAAGGCACTAATGCACCTTGTTAGGCCTATGGACAAACCCCATGGTCTAAAAGTTTCACATAATTGGGGAGATATCATCCCATATCCGGTCTCAACTATCATTAGAGTTTATGGATTCAAAGGGACACACCATGTACTACCTTATCAGGTGCCTTTAAAGTTAGGAGTAGCTGAATTTTTATGGCAGTTGGGAGGAGTGGAGTAGACCTTTTTGCACAAAAGGGGAACATGATCAATTTTTCCTACTTGCATTGTAGCTCACCAGTTTGTAATAACTAAGGAGGGGTGGGTCTTCCTCTACAAATTTTTGGATCAGTATAAGATGGCAGTATCTGTATAAGATGGCAGTATCTCACTTTCATTTTTGTGATGCAGAAGATTTCTTTAATTCTGCTCTTAGACATAGAATCAAGCTTCGTCCAATTCAGCATGAATTTTATTTCCCTGAAGATGTAATAAGGGATGAGTACTCTCTATAGAAGCAAGAAACAAAGAAGGAAAAATGGAGAGTCTATTCAAAATTTTTGGAGTTTATTAATTGTTTTGACAAGGATTACAGTCCTCTTATTAATGCTATAACTAATGCAGATAGAATAAATAAGCTTATGAGTACATTCCCCAAAATAATGGAGGTAATGAATGAGAAGAAGCAACATTTTATTGATTCTTCTCTAGATAAAGCCAGGGAAGTAATAAGGAAATTTGGTTTCACCCCCAACATAGGGGTAGGCCCACTGGTTGTACGAAAGAGGATAGGATATACTGTCATTCGGGGTTAGGGGCTCACTATAAATAAAGGAAAGCAGATAATTGAATCTACTAGTGCTACTTTTGAAGAAAGGCCCCCTGAACCCTCTCCCAAGAGAAGAAAAATAATAAGGGAAGAGGAATCACATGATGAAGGTTACTCACCTTCCCAAACTCCTATGAGAATTGAGGAGGAACGGCTCACCAATGAGAAAATTGAACAAATGGGATCACAAGGAGGAGTTTTTGTTACCTAGGCAGAAATTGATGAAGGGAACCCCTAGGAGCCTCCTATGTCGAGTTTTGAACTAACTATAGTAGATTTTATGGGAAGGGAATTAGACCCTATTTTGGAACAAGCCAGTCAGTTATTTTTGTCTGATAACAGTTTTGTAAAATTTAGGGGTTTCCATCAGTTTACTTGGAGGGAAAACATGCACATTTTTGAGGAAAGATGTAGGAATATGAAAGTAGAGCATCCAGATATGGATGAAGCCTCTATTTAGAATCAAATAAAGGAAGAAATGATACAAGAGTTCCATAATATAACCTCTAAAGAGGGGAGAAAGATGGTAAAAGATGCAAATATTTTATTATTTCCCAATTGGGACATTACTGATGCCTTAATTTTTAATTCTGTGTCAAATAATTTTGGATTACAAGATCCAGATAAAAAGGAATTCTTGGGAATAGAATTCAGTAATGACCAAGCTGCTCTTGTTATGTGGTCATTAAGAAGAGGATCAAGGACTACTCCATTACAGCCTGATGATTTAGGACTAATAGGGAGTATCATTGCGAGGATAGTTGTTGATACTTCACATGTACAGTTAGCCCACATGAATGTGGACTATTCTCAATTTTCCTTGGCCACTGCAAAAAAGGAAGAAAAGGAAATGATTGAGCTACAAAGCAAGTATGAAACAATGGTGGGCCACCACAATAGATGAAATGGTGAAGGCCCAAATATTCTTTGATTCTTTAAAACAAGAATTCGTTACTATTAATAAGGATGTTGGATATGTGCTAAAAAGATAGAGGGATATTTTATAGCTCAATTGGCTAGATGACACATTATTTGACAAGTGGATAGTAGATATGGCTCTCGGTGAATAGTTTAATGAAGATGAAAATGATAGTGATGAAATGCAAGGCGAGGAGATCCAAATCATTGACCTTGTCACTACTTAGACCCAACTGAAAGAAGAAGAAAAGGATAATTTGTTACCTTCAGTTGGAGACCTAGGACCACAGGATGTTGATACAACTAAATAAAGGGAAAAGGTAGACTCCCCCTATATAGGATAAAGATGGTGAAAGCCCATAGGTGGAGGTTGACATGCCATCATCAAAACAAACTTTATTGTTGGTTAATTTGTCTATTGTATACGAGGGAGGATCAGAATCACAACCAACTTAGCAACACAAGAGCGTGTGACAAAAGGGCCCACAAAAGGAATGTCTGTTGTAAAACTTTTTGCTATTAATAACATTTTTATCATCTTGTGACAAGTATATGTAAGTATCTTTTAAAGGACACCTATCACTTTCTTTTAGCCTGAAGCTTGTTGCATCTCACACTATTTAAGTGAGATTCCAAGGCTAAAGAATGGTCCAAATTCTATTTTTCTAAGTAATATGCTTAGTCTATTTTTGGTCCAAATTTTGAAAGGAATTTTATGATGTATTTTCTTTGTCAATTATCTAAGAATACATGAATATAGAATGATCTGTGTTTCTTTTTGAAGGTCATTCTGAGTCTATTGTAAATGATATACCATTTTCAAAGAAAATGAATACAAATTGTGAACTGTCCCCATATCATTTCTCTTTGGATCTTGTCTCCTTCCAATTACTTGGTTGTCTTGATATTGTATAAGTAAAGGCTTGTGAAATTGAATGCAATCTAGTTAGTTTGTATATCTATTTATCACTGTTGTTAATTCAATGGATTAAATAAAAGCTTTGATGAATGTGATAAAGTTTCTTTAGTAGTGGAAAGGATTTTGAATGATGAATTTTGATAAGAATTGCTGATAGAATTTGTTGTCAGGCAACAAACTAGATCTGAGAACTTGCTATAGACTTTGAACGCCAATGGATTAGGCACTGATCAAATTGATTCAGCTGAAGGAGAAATATATCATAAATGATTATCAAAATGCAACATCAAATCAAATTTTACTTTTATTTCTTGTAGATCTTCAAAGTTGGCCAGCACTTATCTGCATGGAATTTTTTAGCTTCAGTTAGCCACTGTTGTTAAGAACATCTAAAAATCTATAGAAGAATTCTTGGCCATATCTATTTTATGGGATGTGTTTATCAAGTTAGTAAGAATTATATATATGTTTGAGGATTTTGAAATGAGAATAAGAATGAAACTAAGAATAATCCTCATATAGTTGTTCCAGTTTTGAATCATCCCTAGGTATACCCACCCTGGTTTTGCAGAGCCAGAAGAGTAGAAAACCACTATTGGTTTTGTAGAAATTGGATCCAAATGTGTTACACATGCAATCGTTAACAAGAATTGGCTGACCTTTAGATTGTATGAGTATTATCATCTTGGTATTAAGCATTTTGTTTCTTAGTAGTTTTAGTGCATTTTAAAACACCAACAGGACCTAAGTCCAAACATCAAACCAACACAATAATTGAAAATGTACAACCCATGATCAATTTGGACTTAGATAAGTGAAACAACCTGTAGATTTTTCAAACACAATAATGGCATCTATAAGGTCCCATCAAGAATCAACCATCAAAATCCTCCAAAGTACATTTGAACTCATCAACATTATTCCCTTGTTTGATGAACCACAACGAATAAAGTGAAACAAGATTCTTCCTAAATATCTTGAAAGGATGTTAAGACTTGATCTCAATCAAATGATGTAGCAACAGGTTGTGCCTAAAGGGAATTGTACTCTAGGAATGCCAAACATACCTCCTTTGGAAGAAAATCAACAAAGCACACCTTTGCTCCTAACTCTACCAAATGTTATGACATCAAATGTTATGGAGCCTCCAATGAGTACACCATGTGAAATTTATTTTGCAACAATCCCTATTGACATACAAAAGGAAAAGTCTTATCGACATTACACCCTTTCCCAAAAGGAACATGTCACATTGTCAAGTAAATATGATTTCACAAGGAGAAACCTCTAACACACAAAGGTACCAAAACAACAACCCAAACTGCATGATGATGAATTCTCAAGGATACAACCAACTCCCCCAACAACATCAGCCTATAGTAGTACAAGGACTTAATGTTTCCAACACACATTTGATATATCAACAACAAAATCAACAACAAAAACAACAACCTCAAGTGGTGCAAGCATCCAACATCCCTAATATGTAATCCAATATAAACCCACTTGACTTACATGCAATGTACCAACAACAATTCCAACAACAACAAACCATGTTTGCTAAACAAAGAGAGAAACTCAAAAAATAGTTGGAATACCAAAGATGCCTCAAGTAATAAATCATGTATTAACAACATTTGTTACAACAAAAACATGTGCCACAACAACCTTAATAGATACCTCTACAACAACAATCACATACATGGTCCCACATGCAACCAATAGAGGTATCTCAATAACAACAACAGCAAATGACACAACAACAACACATGGTACAAAAATCACAACCAATACTGCATTAAGTACCACAACAAGTACCCCAACATGTACTACAACCAAGAGCCTTTTGTCTTTGATGTACTAACATACCTCCCCCACCTAGCAACACATCATCTGATTCTTTAGACACAAAAATGTTAGAATTGAGTAGACATAGTTCTCAACATAGCAAGTGATCTAGTCATAGACACAAAAGACTTGAAGAGAAAGCAATTATGTGAACCCTAATGAATAATTACTACAAAAATTCAAACAACTTTCCAAACAAGTTGAGTCATTGGGAGTCTAGAAGAAATAGGCTCTATATACAGAATGAGACTTATGTCCTAATCCATTTGATAAAAGTCTTTATATGCCTCCATTCCCAAAACACTTTGAGGCTCCAAGATTCAAAAAATATCAAGGAAAAGGCATCCCCACTGATCACATCCAAGAATTCTATACCTCTTGTATTGAAGTCAATGATGAGCCCACCTACCTCATGAGATTGTTCCCTCATTCTCTAGGTGGACCCGCACTTGAATGGTTGTCCAAACTTCTTAGTACTATCAAATCTTAGTAAAAAATGGAAGACAAATTCATCTCCCATTTTTCCTTTAACATTACAAATGAGGTGACACTCTCTAATTTATGCTCAACTAAACAAAAGATAGGAGAACCATTTATCACATTCTTACTATGTTGGAGAAGCTTAGTCAATCAATTCTCATTAAAAATTCTTGAAGAACAACAAGTTAACCTATGCATTGAAAATGTAGTCCCTAACTTAATGTATTAACTCAAGATAAAGAGTCCAAGCACAATTTCCAAAATGATGAAAAAAGGGCTAGTATTGAAGATGCTCTTATCTATAAGGGAATCATCAAGACAAACAAGGAAAACACAAACACCAACTCATCTAATGACAAGGAAAATTTTATCAAATCTCAATCAATCAATAAATTTGACCATGGCTTTTGTCTACCTACTATCATCCTAGTCAATTTTTATTATCATCAAAGGATATCATTGCACTTATCTAATTAGTTTGGCCAATCATCTACTAACTCTCTCTATAGGATTAAATAACCCATAATTTAATCCCATGTCAATTCTAATCATTTTTAATCTCATATTACTAATTTTTCTTCCTAACTAACCTTCTCAGTTAATTAATTTTATTAATCAATTGATCCATTATTCATGAACCATGGAAATTTTCAATTTCCTAAGTCATATTTTCCACAATTAATTTCATCTTTTACTAATTTCTATCTATGTAGAATAATGAATATTTAATTTAAATATTCCACATAAAATTGACATCATCATGATGCATGGGCATGACATATCGTGGACTCTCCATTTACACATGGCTAAGCTATGTCATAATCTGTATACTCTTATTCTTATACACATCCATATTTGGCTTCCATTGTCATAGATTCTTGGCTTTAAATCGGTTTGAGGTGTCATATGACACATCATAAATTGTCTCCCACTTATAGCCACATTTGACTTCCAAAGCATCATACAATCCTATATTTGGCATCTTGTATCATATGTGTCATGGACTCTCAAAGGAATATCTTGCCAAGTTGCATATCAAAGGTGACAAATTCAATGCTCTCATCTTTCATATTTATTATAAAATGAGCATTCTTCTTCTTATTTCTAATCCCTATGTCCTTGAGTCCTTGAGTACTTCAAGGCCCCTAGCTTATTAGTCTTTTTCTCTATCTCTCAAGCTTAAATTGCATCTAGTATTTTCATAGCATTATCATTACCATAGGTTTTGCTTCCAAATTGTGTACACTATAGAGAAATAGAGCGATATCACATGGAGAGGAAAGAAGGACATGGGAGCTAAAAATGAAAGAGGGGGTTTTTTAACTTTGTGTTCTTTGTTTTTGTTTATTTGGCTTTCATGGTAGACTAGATGTTGTCAATGTATGTTTATTTAATTTTTGATATGCTCATAGTATGTTAGAAATAAACTCATTTCCTAGTCCTACACATAGTAATAGGCTTGTAAAAGACTGAAAGAGAAATAGACTGTGATTTTTGTATTGAGATTATTATATTACTTATCTGATGATGTGCAGTTACCAGTGCATGCTATAGTGTGTATTTGTTACATGGGAAAGTGCATAGAACCTAATGTAACAATGTATGGAAGATATGATTGATCTACAAAGAACCATATAAAAATAGAGTATTAGGAAGCAATTCCTATTTTATGATTGCTACATTTTATTACAATTATAGTGAAGGGTTGTACAATTAGCTGGAGATAGTATACTGACTATTGATGATGTTAGAGAGCGTGCATGTATGGAAGTCACATATGTGAAATTTTTTGAATAACTATAAGCTAAAAACATTAATTAAATTTGAATTTTATTTAATTAACATGTGGAAAGCTGACTCAAGGATTTATTATTAGGCATGGTATAAAGGAAAGATGTTTTCCATGTTTTACATATTGAGAGTAGAGAAGACTTACAAATTACTAAGAAACAAAGTGATATAAAAGCAAAGTAACCTACCTATGTGTGTAAGTGACTTTAAGGGTTATTTTTACTAAGTTTAGAGTTCCAGATATAATTGCATGATCTGAAGGTGAAGGAGTTTGACATACTAGATAGAGGAAGAAGTAAAACCTTGTTACACATCTATAATTTAAAAAGGAATAGTACCAAGGTCAATTGGATAGTGGGTTTATTGATATAATCATGAAGCTATTTGGATAGTGGGTTCAACTACCTTCCACAACTCCTAATGGGGTTGGAATCTCCTAATAGGGATTCAAAGTCTCCTAATAGGGACTCTTTGTACTAAATCTTGTAATAGACTCCTAATAGGTGGCATCCTCTAACAAGAAATATTCATATTAGTACATTATTTTGTGGGCATCATTCCCATTGGGGTTTTCCCTCTAATCAAGGGTTTACCTAGTCAACATATCTGGTGTAATTTTTTATGTGCATCTCTTTATGATTGTTGTTTACTTTGGTTGAATGGTCAAGATTTTTTAGGAGGAATTTTTTTTAAAATTTTTATATAATTGATTCACCTCCCTTTCCCCCCCCTCCGGCTTAGTTATATTGGTGGACTATTGTTTCTAACAATTGGTATTAGAGAACCAAGTCCTTGAAGAAAAATTTTAACAACTTTGGCAGATCCATGGCAAAAAAGTTCAGAAAGGAAAGTCTAAGATTTGATGGCACAAATTATGATAGCTAGAAGGATAAAATGAAGACTCATGTTTTGTGCATGGGTTTAGGATATTGGATTGTAACCAAGGCACCTAGAAACATTGTGGAAGAAGACAATCTTGAAAGCTACACCAAAAAAAAGAGAGAAGTATTTATGTGCAACATAAGGGCAAGAGAAGCAATATTGTCAACTCTACCTAAAAAGTAAGTATAGCTATGTAAAAGAGCTCAAAACATCTCATAAAATTTGGAAAACCTTAGAAGCTAATTATGAGGGTGATACACATACAAAAAGAGTTAGATTACAAAATTTACATCTCACATTCCAAGATGCTAGAATGATGGAAGATAAATCTGTAAGAAGCTATATTGGCAGAATATCTAAGATTGTTGTAGGAATCACATCTCTTGGTGGAAAGAAATCTAATGATGAAGTAATATGGAAGATCTTAAAAAGTCTGACATCACCTTTCAAGACAATAACATAGATGATTAGGGTGATGATACCCTGTACTACTAATTTCACAAAAGAAACATTGCTTGGTAGATTGGAAGCTGAAAATTTTGATATAAAATAATCTAGGGAATTAGCAAAAGTTGAGACAACATTTGGTGCATTAAATATTAAACCTATTCTAGCAAGGAACACAAAAGTGCAAGGAGACATTGCTAGCAGCAATAAGTCTATTGAGGAAAAGATCTAGGAAGGAGTGGCTCTTCTTGTGGAAAGAGGAAAAGATGGTAAGAATATCTTTAAATGTTGGACATGTAATTAATATGGTCATTATGCATCTAACTATCATAAAGAGAAAGGAAGTATAAGGAAAGATTCAAATCTAGAAGACCTAGAAATTTTTTATATGCTAATGAAGAAGAAGAAGAAGAAGAATCAAATCAAAACACAAGTGAAGATGAATTAGGATTTGTAGCTATAAAGGAGGATGATCTTGGTAGACAGATTAGAGAAGAAAGTGTGTTGATTTCACAAGTTGAAAGGAAAGATTGGATCATTGATAGTGGTTGCTCACATCATATGACTAGTGATATGAGAAAATTTGTCAAATTCATAAGCCATGATGGAGTAATTGTCAGAGTAGGGAACAATGCAACCTATCATATTATAGGAATCGCATCTGTCTAACTTGATGGTAAAACAATTACTGATGATGTTTATTTTGTTGATGGAATGAAACATAACTTGTTAAGTGTTGGAAAACTTATAGAAAAAGGTTACCAATTACAGTTTGGTAATGGTACATGCATCAGCAAGGATAAGAAAGGAAAATTTATTGGGACTAGCACAAGAACCAGAGGTAATGTATTTTAGTTAAACACAACTGAAATAATATGTTTGGTATCTAAAGTTGACAATAGTTGGTTATGGTGTAGACACTTAAAATCATCCCTAAACACTATATTAATTAATTTTAATATTTTAAATCTAATTTAAATACTTCTAGCCTTAATGTGTTAAATTAATTTAACATATGATCCTCCATCATTCCCCATTTTTAAAGAAATTTTATTTATTTAAACCCTCACATCTCATTAATTCCTCTAAACCCATGACTGAATTAAATCTCATTTCATTTAATCTTAAGCCTAACCTAGAGCCTAGCCTATAACCATCATTTTCATCCTCTTAAACCTACTTCTTCTCTAATCCCACTTAATCATTCCTAATCATCTCTCTAA
This sequence comes from Cupressus sempervirens, assembly GCA_028749045.1. NCBI lineage: Eukaryota > Viridiplantae > Streptophyta > Pinopsida > Cupressales > Cupressaceae > Cupressus > Cupressus sempervirens. Next base: position 766,212,958 of record CM053786.1, on the reverse strand, counting down.
TCCCCCTCATTAGCCTAAGTGTGCTCACACATGTGTGAGATGGCATGCCTACACAATCCCCTTTGCACTCTTGTCTCCCACTCTTCTTCTCAAGTTTTCTCACACATGTGTGAGAAAAATTTGAATTCTTGACCATTTGCATCGCTTTCATGTCACCTTATGTGTCATCTACATGAATGCCACCTCACTAAGCCCTCTCTGAGCTTATAAATAGAGGCCTTGTCTCAAGCATTTGCATCTCCCATTATTGCATTGTTACCATGCCATTTTGAGTCTTGAGTTTTTATGCTAGGGTTTTCATTGTAGTTTGAGTTTTTATAGAGATTTCTAGGTGAATAATAAACATTTGGTAATTGGTTTTGCTTTGCATTTGCATTATTGGTTTACTTTACATGCATTTTTTCATCTCTATTTCATTTACATCTTAGTTTTACTTGCATATCTAGATAGTTTCTTTGTTTCATTTCATATTCTCATCATTGAATGCTTTCAAGTATGGCTTTCTCCATATCCATTTCTTGAAGTGTTCTTCACCTTGTATAGTTTATGGTTCATATTGCATCATCACTCACATTTTCACATTCATTCAGGAGATTCACTCTGTTATTGTGTTTGGGAGAGCACACCAAACATACCCTCCATCTTAGCACACCAACAAGGCCTCTCATGGGTGCCTTTTTTGATTTATAGAGGTGGCTAGAAGACTTGATTTGTTGGTTTCTTTGAGTTGCAAAACTCAAGCAAGAATTAGTTTAGTTTTCCTTCATTTTGATGAATTCTTGTTACATGTTTTGATTTGAAGTAATGTTTGCTTATTGATTCATACACTTAATAGGTCACATTTTCTAGCACACATTTTAGCATGCCCAGTGGGACCCACATCCCTGGTTTCATTTCAAAAATTTGCAAACAACCCCGATTCAGTTGTAAAACATTACATTGTCATCTACGCAGGCTGTAGCATCATTTGCAATTATCGTCTGTGCAGACCAGCATCTTCATTCTCAAATGTCTCTAAAAACCCTACTTTATCACTTGCTTTTCTTTTTTAGCATCTCTGTAGAAAACCATTCTTTTTTTTAGGTTATTAGGCTGTCATCTTTGAGGTTTATCCTATCGTCTGTGAAGTTTCTTCTATCATCTGCAAGGAGTAGTTTTTCATCTGTGAAGTTAATTTTGTCATCTGCGAGGTATACTTTGTCATCTTTGAATACATTCTATCGTCTATGTTGTGTGTGATTCTTTGTTTGTTGTCTCTAACTTTTGACATCTCTGCATTTCACATTGTCATCTGTGACTAAAAACATCTTCTATTGTCTGCAATTTTTTAGTGTTTGCGTAGTTTGGCATCTATGTTGTTCGTCGTCTTCACAGACTAGCATTTGCATCTGCATTTTTTCATCTCCAATTTTTAGCAAAATTGTGCAATTGTGAACAAAATTTTTGCTAACATATTGATTTGTAGGTCTTTAGTGACAGTTTGTGATGCAGAGAATTAACCTTGAAAACCTAAAAAGTAAAACCAATAGTGATTTTTATCACTAAAGAGGATTTGTAGTGTTTTTTATCACTTAAACCTTAAGGGCTAATGAACTTGTATGGATTAAACACTTTCATTTGAATGCATGAATTTTTAGGTTAGCCAACATTTGGACTTGGTGCTTAAAATTGACATGAATGTTTAGGTTAGCAAACATTTGGACTTGGTGCTTAAAATTGACATAAATGTTTAGGTTAGCTAACATTTGGACTTGGTGCTTAAAATTGACATGAATGTGTAGAGTAGTAAACATTTAGACTTTGGTGCTCAAAATGGACATGTATGCCTAGGCTAGATCACATTTGGATTTGGTGCTTAAAATGAAGTCATACACTCTTGAATGTCCTAAGGTAAATTGACTTTATTTTTTAAATTTTTATTTTTAGCATTTTATTTTCACACACTCGCTTTACTTTCTTGTTGACAAATCTGCATTTTCATTTATGTTGGTACTATTTCAAGTTGGAAAGAACCTTGTATGTTTTAATCATGAGTGTCTTCAAGTACATAGAAAACTTAAAGCTTTATTGGGAAAGAACAAGTGTCTTTTAAACCCCAAGACCACTTACGTATTCTCTCCCCTTGCACCTTCGGGTGATCTTGGGTGTACAAGAAATAAGTGGGTTTTTTTTTTTTTTAGGAGGCCTTCTTAGGGATTTCATCACCCCTTGGGACAACCTCAACTCTAGTGTTCTGATGATGTATAAAAATTGGGAGGTGAATTGAAAGACACCTCTCTTGTATGTGGAATATTGTCACTCTTGGCAAAGCCCCAAAGAACTTTATACCTTTGGGAAGTGAATGAGGAGATTTGGGTTACCATCTCCCCCTGACTCTATGGCAATATTTTCTTTCATCTATAGATTTGGGCCTCGCGTACCTTGTGTATATTGAGGATGCCCTTTAGATAAGCCTTGTTCATTCTAGAGATTGCCTTATTAGGGTTGTTGGTGTGTTCAACATGCTTGTTCAAACATTCAAAAACCAAAGCCAAAACATCAAACAAGTTCTGAAATGAGTGAAATTGTGAGGTAACCTTTGATTGAGTGAGATAGGCTAAGTGAGGTCTTCTTGACTCACGATTACTATTGGTAGTTTGCATTTTGAAATTGGTTGAGTCTAGTCACATCTGATTGCAAAGTTTTTGGGTACTTGAAATTTGGGTCTTGTTTTATTCCTACCATGACCAATAAAGTTAGCCAAGTCAAACATAAGAAAGTGAAGTTATCCAAAACACCCATCTACAAGGAAAGGAAGAACCTAGCACACAGTGATAAACAATTTCGATACACAATCAAAGACATTCAAAAGGAGGAAGCTAGGCAAGACCATTATGATAGAATTGAATACAATGGAAAACTTTGAAACTGGTCTACTTTCCCAAGAGTGAACCCAAGTTTTTTATTTCCAGTAAATGAGGATTGATTTAACTACATTAGTTACCACAACACTTTCATCTTTTCATATCTACCTCCATTTTTCCAAACTCCTAGTCTTCCATTTTCAAATTTTCTTCTAGAGAGCTTAAACCTTAAAAAATCTTTTGACATTGCAACATTAGACCTTTCATCCATAAGAAAATATTTATCCTAATTACACTTACTTATTTGGGATCACAAGTCCATCTCCAAATAGTGAGCAATCAACTTGGTGTCCTATCTTTCCTAAAGATCACTTGACTGTCCTTAGTAGGAGAAAGATACTACTATCCTGTAATCAAACTTTTTTTTCTAAACCAAGGTCTATTGTTCACACTTGGGTAGTTGACCCTTTAATACCATAAGGTTAATAGGTCTCATCCTCATTTTCATTTTCTTCCATAATCTTCCACCCATTGGCTTGGTCACTCTTGTATGGTAGACACACAATCAGGAAGGTTCACGTTTAATCCCATGTCACATTTGTGGGAATCATTGAGGCAATCAGAGATGGAGAATCCTTTTCCTCCACTCACAAATTCATTAGGGAACATAATTCCCTCTAGTTTGAACCTTGGTATGCCTAACTCAACATCCACACAAGAACTAGAAGATCTCTTCCATAACACAACTTTGGGGGATAATGACGAAGAAGTATACCAAGATGAAGATCCTATTGACCCTAACAATGTACCTAGTGATGTCAGGGCATTCCTTGTAGACCCCTAAAATGTGGAAATGATGGAAAAATCCATTAGGTAAAACAAAACTGAGATATTCCTAAATTTGGTCAAGGATGGTGTTAATGTTCCCCCAAGCTTTGACAAGAACACTTTGTTTAGAAAAATTACAAAAGGTGGTGCTCTCGTATTACCCACTTCAAATGCAGCTTTGACTTCTAGCAAAGGGAAAGAAACCATGGTAATAACTAGTGTTATGCCTACATCTAGCACTTCAACATAACCCACATTTCAATTGAGTGTAGAACATATTCAACAAATCATTAGTGGCATGCCCAATGTTACCACACATGCTAGTATTCCACAATCTACCTTGACAACCTCAACTGTGGGATGCTTAGGCATTGGACAAGTGCCTACTCAAGAAATGGCAATTCCAACACAACCTATGCACTCCTCTTATTTACAAGTGCCAACCACTATGGTAAAGACATCCATGCCAATTCCAACAACTGCATACCAATACATTGGCCAAAGTGGAGTACCTCCACCACCTCACACTACATTTGGGACTCCCTACGATTTAGGAGGTGGATTTGTGAACTCCCAACAATCACAAGTGCAACCTAATCAAGATTTGGCTCAACAATTCCAAGAATTGCAAAATTTGGTCCTTAATGTGAATAACAAAGGGGTGAAGGATGTCTCTTTTGAAGAAATTTGTCCTCTTCCATTTGATAAATCCATTAATATGGTTCCATTTCAACTCAATTTTCAAATTCCTAAATTTGAAAAGTATACAGGAGAGACATGCCCTGTCACCCATCTCAAGGAATTTTCTATTTTGTGCCAAGAAGTAGCCTACAGTGATGACTATCTTAAGAGGCTCTTTGCACGAAGTCTTGGAGGCCCCGCACTTGAGTGGTTAATGAATTTACCTAAGGGCTCCTTTAATTCTTTCAATGATTTGACAAGCAAGTTTATAAGACACTATTCTCTTACAACATTGAACATCATGCCTCGTTGAGTGACTTGTGCGACACAAAACAATGAAATGGGGAAACTTTTGCTAACTTCCGACAAAGGTGGAGACATCTTGCCAATCGTATGCCATATAAAATTGAAGATTCCCATCTTGTGGATATATTTATCAAGAACTTGATACTTGAAATGTCTTTTCACATGAAAATAGCTAGCCCCGAAGACTTTTCCACTTTAGTCAAAAAGGGCAAGAATATTGAAAATGGACTTTTGGAAAAAGGTACCATTAAACATTATAGTTCATCATCCTCCAACAATGAGTCAAACAAAAATAGCAAACCCAAATTCTAGTCCAAGAATAAGGGTGTTACACATGATGGTATTATTGATGTCAAAAATCTTCAAGGAGGGAATAACAACAACTACCACAATCGAAACAACAACCATTCGAATCATGACAATCAAGGCAATCAACAATCCCGTAATCAAACACAATTCTTTCCATGCAACAACAACTACAATTGTGACTATGATTGAAATAGAAAGTTCACTAAATTTTGTGAACCTTTGGAGGCCATCTTTTAAAAATTAGTGGATAACAACTTGATGTTGTTTCCTAACACATGTCCTTTTGATGAAAATCAACCAAAGTGAAAATGGTATAGGGAAAATGAATATTGTAAATATCACCATATCGAAGGACATGACACCAAAAAAAGTATCAAGCTCAAAGTTTTTATCCAAAATCTTGTTGATGATGGGAAAATTGAAGTAGAAGGAGGTCCAACTCCTAAAAATGCTAAATTAAAGATATTTCAAAAACCATTTCCCGATCACAACAATGATAACAACAATACCAACAATGTGAATCAAGCTTCCACATCAAATGCATTACCTTATGATTATTCTACTAACCACATATCAGGGTTTGACTCCTTGTGTGGTAAGATAGAAACCAGTGATATATGTGGAATTGACTCTTGGTGTGGTCACATTGAAGAGGTAGACACTCATGTGAATACCCTTGTCTTACAAGCAACTGATTGTGATGCCACCACTCGACGAGGAAGGCTCACTTTGCAAGCTGCCACTCCTAGTAATGCTAATCCATCAATGCCACATGTGCCTACTATGCCATCCACCTCACAAAGACCTACTTCTCACTATGATGTGTTGTTCTAGCTAGGTAAGATCTTGCAAAAATATCTATTCTTGAGCTTCTAACCACATCAACCATCCATAAAGAGATCTTGGAGAAGGCTCTTTTAGAGTCTCGTGTTGCTAAAATCATTAATGCTTCCCAATTCATCGCTTGATTGGAAACCCTGCCACCCAACAACACCTTGTCTTCATAGATAAAGATTTTCAAGGTCCTAATCACCACCATAATTTCTTCCTCCACATTAAAGTCCTTATACAGTGACATAAGATTAAAAGAGTCCTAATAGACAATGGATCCAGTTTGAACTTTTGTACATTGAAAATGATTCACTTCTTGGGACTGCCAGAGGATCTTCTAGATGTTAATAAAAGGATCACAATAAAAGCATATGACGAGAGGGAAAGAAAATCAAAAGGGGTTATCATGTTGCCTCTAAAAGTTGGACGAGCCATCATAAATACTATATGCCATGTCTTAGACTTGGATTCACCATATAACATCTTGCTTGGTAGACCGTGGATACATACACTAAAGGTGGTCCCATCTACCTATCATCAATTCTTGAAATTTCCCCACCAAGGAAGAGAGATCACAATCCTAGGGGATCCCACTCCTTTTGGATTTTGTAAAAGATTGGAAGGTGCACTAGTAATTTTTTATCCAATAAGTGAGTTTGCCAAAGTTATACCTAAGTCTCTCACCATAATAGAACCACCTTCCACAATAGTACCAAAATTAGCTAATGAGGATTCAAATTCTCACAAGGGAAAATAGAAGGTTGAAGATACTAAAATTAACACCACCGGGAAGAAGGTTACTTTTGCTAATTTAGGAATGGGAGAGTCTAAGTTTGAAAATGCCTTGTGTGTTGGACAGCTACCACTCTCCCCTCGTTCCTTTGGAAAACCTTCTCAATTATCACCTTCTACTAATAAGGAAACCATGCAAGTTAGTAAGACAACATTTGAGCATTGGGGTTCACTTAGTGATGAGCACATGGAAGATAATATCCTAGATTGGCTATATTATGATGGAAAAGATGAACTTGTGGAGTTTCCTAAGGATAAATATGTTAAGGCACCTCCAATTATTGAAAACATGGGATATCATGGTACTGGCCTTGGACCAAAAGAAGATGGAATTAGACAACCCTTAGAAGCTAATAGTTACCCTAAAGGACATGGATTGGGCTCCATTAAACTTAAGGTATCATTTGCTGATAACTATTGTACGATTGAACCTGATTCTGAGACTAAAGAGGAGAAATTCTTCGAAGTACCTTTCAAATACATTGAAGATGACCTAGATAACTATGTGCATGCCATTACCATAGATGACCTTTTATCCATTAACCTACCTCTCACCAATATCGACATGATAGACTGGGACTTTCAAGATACACCACTAGCTCTTGACATTTGTAAGACTGATGAAGCAGTGATGGCACTTTTTGGCCTTAAGAATCTTTGAGATTATGAACATGAGATCCAGTACAATAAGGAAGCCTATTTTGGTAGCCAAGTCAACTCTCTTAGTTGAAAAAGTGAAAAAGAAAAAGAAAATGGAAAAATAAAAGAAACATCCTCTAGTGAAAACTCCTTTGGGGCACTTCTAGATGAAGAAAAAGATAAAATAAAGGACACATCTTCTGGTGAAAACCTCTTAGAGGTGCTAGAAGAGGGAGAGATTAACTTGCCATTTAGATCCTTGCCACTAGAAAAGTCACCTATTTTGAATGAAGACACAATTCCAATCAATTTGGGAATAGAGGATAATCCATAAATCACCTACATTGCTGCTACCTTAAGTCTTGAGGAACAAAAAGCCATGACTAAATTCTTGAAAAAGGGAAAAATTAATTTTTCATGGACATACAAATACATGCCTAGCTTAGACACAGATCTTGTTGTGCATCATTTGATAGTTGATCCCAAGATTAAACCAGTGAAGTAAACGTTGCACAAAATGGACCCTAAGGCAGCACTCCTAGTCAAAGTAGAGTTGTAGAAAATGTTAGAGGTGAAGTTAATCTGTCCTATTGACTATCCTATGTGGGTCTCCAACATTGTTCCTATAGGGAAAGTATCTAGGGGCATTTATGTTTGTTCATATTTTCAAGATTTAACTCTCGTATGTCCTAAGGATGATTTTCCACTTCCTAACATAGATATCATAGTGGATTTGAATGCTAGACATGAGATGTTGTCTTTGATGGATGGATTTTCTAGTTATAACCAAATCATAATTGTAGAAGAGGATCAACATAAAATGGCATTTATCACCCCATGGGTAACCTTTGGTTATCAAGTCATGCCTTTTGGCTTGAAAAATGCCGGTGCCACTTATCAACACTCAATGACTACCATATTCCATGATCTTCTACATGTCATAATGGAGGACTATGTTGATGATATCCTAGGAAAATCTAATACAAGAAAATCCCACATTCATGTCCTTACCACTATTTTTTATAGGTTGGAGAAATACAAAGTGTGCCTTAATCCTAAGTCGTGCATGTTTGGGGTCAAATCAGACAAATTGTTAGGCTACATTGTGTCAAGAAGAGGTATTGAGGTAGATCTAGAAAAATTGAAGGCCATCATGGATATGCCTCCACCTACCACATTAAAACAACTCCATAATTTTCAAGGAAAATTAAAATCTATTAGGAGATTTGTGTCACAACTAGCAAATAAAGTCCATTGACTTCAGCATTTACTTCGCAAGCAAAACAAGTTTCAATGGGATTGTCTATGCCAAAAAGCATTTGAACAAATTAAGACATATTTGGCTAATCCTCCAATTTTAGTACCTCTAGTTGCAGGATGACCATTGATTCTATACATTTCAGCTACTTAAGTTTCCCTAGGAGCACTTTTGGCACAATTAGATGACAATGGGAATGAGCAAGCCATATATTACCTCAGTCGAACACTAGTTGGCTATGAGTTAAAGTACACTACTATTGAAAGAGCATGTTTGGCTGTAGTCTTTTGTACACAAAAACTATGTCATTATATGCTTAATCATACTACATATCTCATCGCCAAGATAGATCCATTCAAATATTTGTTATCAAAAGCTGCCCTCACTGGTCGAGCAAAAAAATGGGTCTTAATTTCAAGTGAATTCGACATTGTTTATAAGGATCATAAGGCCATTAAAGGACAAGTAATTGCATATTAGGTTGTTGAAGCTCCTCTTCAAGATGATCATCCCATTGTAGCCAATTTTCTAGATGACACAATTATGACCCTAGCCCCTACTAAACCATGGAAATTATTTTTTGATGGATCTTTTACACAAAAGGGATCAGGGGCATGAATTTTGTTTGTGACACCACAAGGGGATCTCATTCCTAAGTCTTATAAAATCTCATTCCCTTTTACAAACAATATAGCTGCGTATGAAGGTTTAGTCATAGGACTATGTCAAGCTATCAGATGGAATATCAAAAACCTTCTTGTCTTTGGAGACTCACAATTGGTCATTAAACAAGTCACAGATGAATACCACACCAAGGATGAGAAATTGTTGCCTTACCACAGAATAGCGGAGAATCTTAAGCAGCATTTTATAGAGATTGTTTTTCAGCAGATTCCAAGGGCTAATAATAAAGTAGCAGATGCCATGGCTACTATTGCCTCTATGATTGCCATGCCAGAATATAGTCCTAAATGTGAGTTTATTATTGATAATCTTTTTATTCTTGCTTATGAGCAAACTGATTCAGAGTTGGTGTGTGAGATTTTTTGTCCTAAGTCTCCATGGTACACTCACATCTTTTCCTGTTTACATCACAAAACCATTCCCATAATGCTCACCCCAAACCAAATAAAAACCTTTGTTCATCAAACTGCCTGATATACCATCCTAGGTGACACATTTTTGAAAACACTTTGATGGAACCCTCCTTCAATGTCTCAATTTAGATGATGCCAGAATGGTGTTAGAAGAGGTTCACCAAGGGATTTGTGGTGCCCACTCTAGTGGCCTTATGTCAACAAAAATGCTTCTTAGGATAGGTTACTATTGGCCCACTATGGAAGCAGATGCATAGTACTTCACAAAGTGGGTGATGCTATTCCCTTAACCTACATCACTGGAAAAAAAATTTCAAAGTTCATCTTGAACTACATTATTTTTCATTTCGGTATACCTCAAGATATCATGACTGATAATGGAACCCCTTTCAAAAATTAGGAAGTTGCCACATTGTGTAGAAAATTCAAAATTACCTAGCATTTTTCCACCAGATATTACCCCCAAGGCAATGGCCAAGCTAAAGCTACCAATAAAACTATTTTGAAAATCCTAAAGAAAATCATTGATGCAGTTGGTCATGATTGGCACATCCAAATTGCTCCTGCCCTTTGGGCCTATTGCACCTCCATCTATACCCCCATAGGAGCCTTCCCATTTTCTCGTGTTTATGGTTCTAAAGCCATCTTGCCCATTGAAATTGAGCTCCCTTCCCTCAGAATCTCTCTCAAGAATTTGATATCTAAAGAAGAATACTGAGTTGCTTGCTTGTAAGATCTGGCACTCCTCAATTCCCTAAACCACCTTTGTGTGTATCAAAATTTCCTTCAGCTCTAGTATCATAAGAGAGTCAAGCCATTGGAATTTGAAGTGGGTGACTTAGTTTTGCAGCATAATATGAAGAATCTCCAGAACTGTGAAAAGAAACAAAAGTTTGAGGCAAATTGGCTAGGTCAATTTATCATTATAGCCAAATATGGTTCTAGGGCATATCAAATTGCCACTCCAAAGGGAGATCTACTCCCAGAGCCTGTAAATATCTAGCATCTCAAGCGGTTCTATGCTTGAGCCTTTGTAGTTCTTGTATAGTGTTTATAGTCCCGCAAAAAATTTTAAAAATTAGAAAATCAGAAAATTCAAAACAAATCATAAAATGTTCCTAAAAAAGTCCTAAAAAGCAAAAAAATGTTCTTGAAAAAAGTATGATTTAATCCATTGTCTATAAAGATCATTTTGCTTCACTCCATTCCATCATTTCATTTCCCTTGCAAAGTCTTATCTAGCCTTTTGCATTTCATGCATCCAATAAAAGACCTCTTCTCTGTGAGGCTTCGTTTCACTTCCATCTTTTGAAAGACCTCTAGTCTGCGAGGCATTTTTCTGTTGAGTGATTGTCAATCCCATTACACTGTGCTTTTTCACAATAGTGACTACACTTGGACTTACACAAAATCACCATTTGAGACTTAATGATTCAAGAAACTTGTTTGCTTCACAACCCTTATCGAAAATGCATGATTTTATGATCATTGACATTTTGGCTTGACACACTTTTATAGGATGAATCCTTCCTATAGGCGATGTTGCGACATTCACTTCTAGACCTAAGGTTATTGGCAGGAATTGTAGACTAAATGACTACTTGGTCATGAAGTCTCTTTTTGATTGATTTTATTTTTGTGTGTGTTAGTGAAAGCCTTTTATGGTGCACCTTGATCTTCCATATTTTGGTCGTACCTGAATGGCTCTCATTGATTACATGTGTTTTTGTGGTATGATCTATTTTTGAGGCTTTATTTCATATGTGTTAGTTTTAGGCTATGTTAATGCGTTGCGTAATGGGGGCAATGGGTTAGCACACATCCCACCAAAGATCCCTAAAAGACATTGGGTGTGCCCAGACCTCTCTGTTGTGTATATGGCATTTGATCCATCATGACTATGCAAACTACACCTATTGTCCTAAAGTCTCTATGGTTTTTTATGTCTAGTCCATGCAAAAGAGTCATGTCATTTATGCTTCTATAGCATATAATGCATAAACTCATTTTCAAAATTAACTTAAGATGTGCTCTCCATATGAACACAATAGAATCTCTTTATATCATGTAGTTAGGATGCATGTAGTATAGGGTTTCATTTGAGTCATGCTTGAGACAAGGTTCTATTTATTTCCCCCCTCCTATGCTATGCTATTGGGTTTCTATGAGTGACAGTTATGACTGATATTCATTCATTAGTTCATTTCCATTAGTTTGCATTAACTTCCCATTTTTGCATTCATTCATTTTCTATTGCATTAGTGTTCATTTGATTCATCTCATTTAGTGTTCATTAGGCATTTTTAGTTCATTTTATTAAATTGCATTAGATCATTCCATTAGTTGCATACATTCATCACATCTATGGGCATATACATCATAATCACATCTCACATATATATAGTGCATCCATGTAAAATAAAACAATGTATACATCTCATAATTGCCCACAAATCTGCATCACATAAATGTTAGGCATCATGTACATATGCATACATCATAAGACACATCACATAGCATCACATCTTGCATCAAAAATGTTAGTATCCACATCATATGCATCACATAAATCCATACACATATAGAGTCATTGAATCATGTCATGTATATATCTAAAAAAATAGTGTTTGTACAGTCCATATACAAGTCATGTAGAATCATATAGTACAAATGCATCATCAAAAAAACATTGCATTTGCACATATCTATCAAAAAATTGATCACTATATAGCATCAGGCCATTGCCTGTGAGGGCCTAGCCCCCATTGAATCCCCCCTCAAGGAGGTCTCTACTATCCTACAGACTACTCTAATTTGGCTCTACCACACGAGATCCATGAGCTGGCTCCCCTATGAAAATTTGGTTGTTGTCAATCAACAAACACAACCTCAATATAAAGCGACCTATAATAAGCTACCTCTCATATGGTCGTGCCTCTGCTCGGCTAGCTACAATGGTCTCCTACATCATTGAGATGGCTGCCCCAAGTTGTAGCATTTGTCTAGCTATGTCCCTCTCCCTACGGTATCCATCCAGTTGCACTTGATGGGTGGCTCCCTCAGCCCATAATATTGTTGCCTCCCCTTGAAGTCTCTCCAGCTGTACCTGCTCCTCCACCCCTGTATGGGTGCCTATTCCTGCAAACTCCTCAGCATCCACCCATGCCTATAGGGCCACTAAGGCCTCCTGTGCACTATCTTCCCTAGCCCTTTGCACCTATAGCTATGCCTGTATCGCCCCCATGGCCCGCTCTAAGCTCTCTACTCATGCTTGTTGCACCTCTACTATCCCTCATAGGAAGGCTAGCTCTATCCATATGTTGTCCCTCTCAACCCTAACCATGTCTGGGTCCTCTCCCTATACCTATCCCTATGGAGGTGCCTATGGTGGTACCTGCAGAGGTTCCTGTGGAGGTGCCTGCAATGGTGCCTGGGGCTGTGCTTGTGCCTATGCCTGGGATGCTATTTGTGGTGGCCCCTGTGCTAGTGCTAGCCCTAGCCCTCTCCTCACTCAGGCTCTATGCCTATGTAGTCCCTCCTGTGCCCCCTATATTGCTAGTAGCATCATAGCTTCCTGCCCACCATCCCCTACTCCGCCTCCCCTTGTGCCTGCTCTGTCGGTGGAGGTGCCCTTGGCACTATAAACCTGACTCACTTGTGGGCTGCCCACCACTATGCATATGCTGGTGTCATACCTACATCTCCCCTATCCTAACTATGCACCCATGGCATTGCTACCATTCCCAACCAAGAAGCTCAAGCCAATTGTATGGTAGTTCCATGTCCTCATAGCCATCCATACTCTTTTGACACCATAGGATATAAGAATCTATCTAGAACTACATCTTGTATCCTGCCAAACTACCATCACACTCAAGAGGGCATGTAGTGCATGATCACATGCATGGACTAACCAATTATCCAGTAGTCAATTTGTGTGTATGGGAGGTACATCTGATCCTCCATGTCATCCTCACCCCCTACTACCAGTGTATGCCCCCACCACTCTACCCCATCATAGGTAGTCCACTCAAACATGATGATCTCGTCTATGCACCAGCACTAGAATCCCACAGACTCTGTCAATGTATACTAGATGGGAGGTCGGTATTTGTAGGAAAATGGCTCCCTAGGTTGCCTGGTCTCTCATCAAGTGATAGGCCATGTGACTCTAACGTGCTCCCATGATTGGACCATCAGTGGCGTCAGTTCTTATCTTATAGTGTGCTAGGTACAATATGCACACATGTGTAAATTGTGATATAGCTTGGCTAGGATCGTCTATCCCTAGCAATAGACTGCTCCCTCCACTTGTAGCAAGGTGCTCAGCACTCACACCCAACCGATCAGCCACCCATGTCTTGCATGACCTAGCAACATCTGCCATATCAGTGAGGCTAGGTATACTGCCAGCCTCCGTAGCTTCTACTCTAGTGCACCCCTCCATAATAACCATGATCTCTGGATGGGTAATTGCTTTTTCCACCTACCAAAGCACTCCCTCAAGAATGGATCAGAACCCTCTAGTATATACTCTGGGTATGCACCTTTGATCGATACTCACAAGATCCGCCACACATCTAGGAGTGTGACTGTAGTCTCCCTCATCAGCAGATGGAAGCTCCCTATAGGCATATGCCATCACTCTATGAGAGCCAATAGCTGTGCTGAAAAAGCCCTCAGATCTGACCACTCGTGTATATGCTCTAAGCTGCAGAGTCCCACGTGTCCGCAATCCACGTCTATGAGTCTCTCCTATATCACCATGGTTAGAGGATAGTGCTCCCTTGACCTAAACACCACTGTATCCTCCTACAACATAGACATGTAGAGCATGAGCCTTTCCAGCCTATGATGTCCCTAGAATGGGGCATCTTCCCTCACCTCCTTCTAGTCTAACCCAATTGGTGGGGCCGCCAATATGCGCAAACACTAATATTTGAAGATGATTAAATTTTGTCATCTGTGGAGACGATGAACTGTTCTCCATCATCTCCGCTACCCCAAAACCCTTTTTTCCATCCATGAAGATGATAGGATGAACCCTATCATCTCCATGTCACCTTTTCCTCCCTTTGGTGTCTGCGCAGACAACAGGTTGGTTTTTGTCATCTCCACAAATGCCAAGGTCATCGCTTTGTCGTTTGCATAAATGACAAGATGGAGACCGTCATCTCCACCTAGTCCTCACTTTTGGTGCATTTATGGCATATTAAATGCACTTACTCTAGCTTAGTCTACCAAAACACAAAGAGGATCAGATGACTTAAAGGTGGGCCCATCTCGGTTGCTCACTGGTACTCCCAAACACGCTCACCAAGCTACAATTGATCAATGGGGTCCATGTTTTCTTTGCATGCTCTACTTGTGGTGTGACAATGACCTTCTTTGGGCCCCTTGGAGGCTTAAATAGGCCCCCCATGGACCCTATTTGAGCCCATGCCTTCCATGAGCCATGCCCATCCCCTGTTTACCTGCAAGTCATGCAAATGTTGTCATTTATTCGTGTTTTCTCTTCTTTTTTTTCTTTCGTAAGACCTTTTCGTGAAAATTTCCCAAATTTTTATTTTTTTACAATTTTCATGAGGGGGCACCCTCCTCCTTTGTCGTCACCATAGGACTCCCACCTTCTCTGGGGCAACCTCTATTTTATTTTCTTTGATATGATGCCATTCTGACATCATATCAAAGAGGGACAAAATGTAGATGCTTAAAATCATCCCTAAACACTAAATTAATTAATTTTAATATTGCCCGTCACATTGTAATTAATTATTAATTAATTAATCATATTGCTCACATTATTCTACTTATTTAATTAAATTAATTAATTAAATGAGTTCATTCTTTTAAGTATTTAAATCTAATTTAAATACTTCTAGCCTTAATGTGTTAAATTAATTTAACACATGACCCTCCATCTTTTCTCATTTTCAAATAAATTTTATTTATTCAAACCCTCACATCTCATTAATTCCTCTAAACCCATGATTAAATTAAATCTCATTTAATTTAATCTTAAGCCTAACCTAGAGCTTAGCCTATAACCATCATTTTCATTCTCTTAAACCTACTTCTTCTCTAATCCCACTTAATCATTCCTAATCATCTCCCTAATCCCCCTCATTAGCCTAAGAGTGTGCTCACACATGTGTGAGATGGCATGCCTACACACTCCCCTTTGCCCTCTTGTCTCCCACTCTTCTTCTCAAGTTTTCTCACACATGTGTGAGCAAACTTTAAATTTTTGACCATTTGCATGGCTTGCATGTCACTTTATGTTGCATCTACATGGATGCCACCTCACCAAGCCCTCTCTTGAGCCTATAAATAGAGACCTTGTCTCAAGAATTTGCATCTCCCATTATTGCATTGTTACCATGACATTTTGAGTCTTAAGTTTTCATGCTAGAGTTTTCATTGTAGTTTGAGTTTTCATAAAGATTTCGAGGTGAATACTAACCATTTGGTAGCTGGTTTTTCTTTGCATTTGCATTATTGGTTTAGTTTACATGCATTTTCTCATCTTCATTTCATTTATATATTAGTTTCACTTGAATATTTAGTTAGTTTCTTTGTTGCATTTCATATTCTCATCATTGATTTCTTTCAAGTATGGCTTTCTCCATAGCCATTTCTTGAAGTGTTCTTCATCTCATATAGTTTATTGTTCATATTGCATCATCACTTACATTTGCACATTCACTCAAGAGATTCACTCCATTGTTTTTTTTGGGAGAGCACACCAAACATACTCTCTATCTTAACACACCAACAAGGCCTCTCATGGGTGCCTTTGTTGAGCTATAGAGGTGGTTAGAAGACTTGATTTATTAGTTGCTTTGAGTTACAAAACTCAAGAAAGAATTAGTTTAGTTTTTCTTCATTTTGATGAATTCTTGTTACATATTTTTATTTGAACTAATGTTTTCTTTTTTATTCATGCTCTCAATAGGTCACATTTTCTAGCACACATATGGCACAAAAGATTTTTTCATGTAAACTTTGATAACATTTTGAAAGCTAGTAATACACTTGTTGTGAGAGATTTACCTAAGATCACTAAACCCACTAACATTATTTGTAAGGAATGTATCTTGGCTAAGTAGAAGAAAGTTTCATTTTCTAGCAAGTAGTTTGGTAGTACACAAAAGCTAGAATTGGTTCATATAGATTTGAGTGGTCTTGCAAGAACAAGAGAATTCTATGGAGAGAGATATTTTATGATTTCTGTTGATGATTTTACTAGGATGGTGTGGGTAGCTTTTCTTAAAGAAAAATTAGAGACATTTGGGAATACATGATATTCAAGAAAAAAGTAGAGAATGAATCTGTGTTAAAATCAAGAACTTAAGATCTAATACAGGAGGATTCACTTTTAAAGAATTCAATATCTATTGTGAAAAATATGGAATTAGGAGATAGCTATCTTCACCTCATTCACCTAAGCAGAATGGGATTGCTGAAAGAAGAAATAGATCAATTGTTGAAGTAGCAAGAGCTATGTTATTCAAAAATAATGTACCAAAGAATTTTTGGAGAGAAGCATTCAACACAGTAGTATACACACTGAATAGAGTATAGATTAGAAAATGTATGGAGAAAATGCCTTATGAGATAAGATTTGGTTACTCACCATCAGTCAAATATTTTAGAATATTTGGAAGCAAATGCTTCATCAAAAGAGATGATGATATTGGTAAGTTTGATCCAAGGAGCGATGAAGGTATATTTCTTGACTATTCATTAATAAGTAAAGCTTACAGATGTTTCAACTATAGAACAAAAACTATAGTAGAGTGTACAAATGTGAGAATAGATGAAAAATTTGGTACTAAAGAGAAGATGATGGATTATAACTCTTATGAAGATAATTATTCTGGGATGACCAACATATATAATGAATTATTTCTCAAGACTAACAATAACTTGTAGAATAATGTTCAAATTGAAGAAGTAAGAGAAGAATAGAGTTTAGTACTTGAAATAAGAGTTGAAGCAACAACTCCTACCCCAAATAAGAATGTGATAAGAAATCATCCTTTTGATTAGAGAATATGAAGTAAACAAAACAAAGTAATGACAAGAAGCAAAATCAATGAAGAACTATGCCTAATATCTCAAGTAGAACCAAAAAGAACAGATGAAGCAATCAAGGATGATCATTGGATAAAAGAGATGGAAGAAGAAATTCAAAAGATAATAAAAAATGACACATGGGAGTTAGTTCCTAGACCCAAGGAAAAAAATATGATTGGCACAAACTGGGTATTCAAAAATAAAATGAACGAACGAGGAGAAGTAATAAGAAATAGAGAAAGAATAGTATGCAAAGGCTACTCTCAACAAGAAGGAATTGTAGCAAGAATGGAAGCACTCAAAATGTTCTTGTCATATGCAAAAAATAAAATTTTTAAGGTATATTAGATGGATGCTAAGTCAACATTCTTGAATAGAGAACTTGAAGAAGAAGTTTACATTGAGCAACCCAAAGGGTTTCCTTTGATAGTAGAGAAGGATATGGTTTCTAGATTAAAGAAAGATTTGTATGGATTAAAGTAAGAACCTAGAACTTGGTATGCCATGTTGGATAAATACCTAGAAAAACTTGGATTTTCTAAAGGAACAATAGATAGCAACTTGTACTTGAAATAAATAAAAAATGGTTTGTTGATAATCATTGTATTTGTTGATGATATCATTTTTTGAGGAAATGATGAAGCCAGTAACAAATTCTCAAAAGATATGAAAAATGAATTTGAGATGAGCATGATAGGAGAAATGAATTTTTTCTTAGGATTGCAAATTGTTCAAAACAAAGAAGGAATCTTTGTTTCTGAGACCAAGTATTTGAAAGATTTGTTGAAAAGATTTGGACTAGAAAATTGTAAACCTATTGCAACTCCTATGGTAACTAGTCAAAAGTTATCAAGAAAGGATGAGACACCTACTATTGAACAAAAGAAGTATAGATCTATGATTGGAGAACTTTAGTATCTGACTCATAGTACACCAAATATAGCTAATCTAGTTGGAATTGTGGCAAGATTTCAAGATAATCCTAAAGAATATCACTACATACCTATACAAAGGATATTCAAATATCTAAAAGGGACATCTAAATATGGAATTTGGTATTAAAGAAGTAATGATTTTACCCTTTTCACTTATACTAATGTTGATTGGGCTAGAGATATGGATGATAGAAAAATCACTAGTAGAGGAGCATTCTTTCTTGGTAGAAGACTAGTTTCTTGGCTCAACAAGAAACATGAAAAATGTTCAATTGAGAAGAAAGCAGAACATGATGGTATTTTTGGAAGTTAGATATTTTTCATCTATGTTACCATCAATTCCAAAGGGAGTTATTGTTAGCAAGAATGTTGATTCTATGGGGGAGCATTGCAAAACATTGATGTGACATTTTGTTGACTGTGTTTGTCATTGATGAGAACATGGTAATAAGCTTCTAAAAGATTGACTAAGCAATAGATTGTAATTTTTTTATTAAGAACATTATATTACTTATCTAGATGATGCATAGTTACCAGTGCATACTACAATATGTATTTTTTACAAGGGTAAGTACATAGAACCTAATTTAACAATATACGAAAGATATTGTTGATTTATAGAGAAACATATGAAAATAGAGTATTAGGAAAGCAATTCCTGTTGTATGATTACTATAGTTCATTACAATTATGGTGAAGGGTTGGATAATTAATTGGAGATAATATATTGATTTTTGATGATGTCAGAGAGTGCACATGTCTAGAAGTCACATGTGTGAAAGTTTGTGTATAACTATGAGCCAACAACATTAATTAAATGTGTATTTTATTTAATTAACATGTGCAAAGTTGACTCAAGGATTTATTATTGAGCATGGTATAAAGGAAAGATTTTTTTCATGTTTTAAATATTAAGAGCAGAGGAGACTTGTGAATTACTAAGCAACAAAGTGATACAAAAATAGAGTAACCTACCTATGTGTGTAAGTGACCTTAAGGGTTATTATTAATAAGTTTAGAGTTCTAGATTTGATTGCATGATATGAAAGTGAAGGAGTCTGATGTACTAGATAAAGGAAGAAGAAAAATCTTGTTACACATATATTATTCTAAAAGGAAGATTACAAAGGTCAATTGGATAGTGGGTTCATTGATTTGATCCTAAAGTTGTTTGGATAGTGGGTTTAGCTACCTTTCACAACTACTAATAGGGTTGTAATTTCCTAACAGGGACTCTTTGTACTAAATGTTGTAATAGAATCCTAACAGGGTCCATCCTCTAATAAGGAATATTCATATTAGTACATCATTTTGTGGGCATCATTCCCACTAGGGTTTTCCATCTGATCAAGGGTTTCCCTAGTCAACATATCTGGTGTAATTATTTATGTGCATCTCTTTATGATTGTTGTTTACTTTGGTTGAATAGTCAAGATTTTTTAAGAGGGAAAATGTTTTAAATTGTTATATAATTTATTCCTCCCCCCTTTTCAATTATATTGGTGGACTATTATTTCTAACACATACATATAAGAATTGATCCAAATTTACATTGTGCACTTTTGATCTTCCTTATAGCCCCAAAATTTTCTAACAATTATTTCATCTATAACTCGACAAGGTCATAGGTATGATCCTTCTTGAATATATTATAGCCCATATCAATAGTAGTACATGGTACATGGTTGATCCTGCTAGATTGGTAGAATTTATGTGCTATTATCCTCACTACAAATATAATTAGAGAATCTGAGATAGTATCAATTGTCATGCCTCGTTTGTTACACATTGCCCATGTATTCTTTGCAATGACTTTTTTAGATTCACTTCTCATGGTTTTGGGTTGGTCAAGCGTTGGATACCATGTTACTCTATGTATAATTTTCTTGGTGATCTTCACTAGTCCATTACCCAATCATATACAATTATCATGAATTCTACTTAGGACTATCTTAATCCATTCAATCCTGAAAACATTTGGAAAATCTAGGGCACAGGTCAACCCTTTTCTTTCTATGATTTTAAATTCATCCTTAAATTCCCCATTTTCACATAATTTTTCATAGTTTTCCCTAATCTCCATGTCTCCTATGCTACCCACCTTGCATGTGTAGCAACATATTACATCTTAAATCATCAAAACTTGAGGTGGTGTCATCAATAACACATCCGATGGATCTTGTTTGTAAGCAATATTGGGTATGGCTCTAAAGTTTGATTGTTTGATCTCATTGCTTATCAATTGCACATTCAAAATTTCTTTACCCTCTTTAGCCTTAGGAGCTAAAGAACTAGATTCCATTTGTAAACTAGGATTTGCAAAAATTCAAACTGCATAGCTCAACACATAGTAAATACCTTTGTAAATATGTTGTGATGGTGTCAAGAAATTTTTGAATCTAGCTTGAAAACACTATTATGATCTCTTCCAATTTACCTTTTTCTCTTTATTCTCTCCTTCAAATTTGAATGATATCAAATGAGTAGAAATTGATCATATAGACCTTAAAACCTTATAGTTAATGCGAAGTACTTACATAGTTGTAAGCTTGTCTTCGATAAAGATTTCATCTCACTCAGATTCCATGAAGTTTCCTCTTCACTTGAAAACCACTATGAGCTTGGTCAAAAGTATCAACTTTGATAACTCAACATCAACTAACATTTCACTCTGTAATGATACTAAAACTTTTCATGCTTGGCAATAGCATAAAATCTAATAAAACTTAAAGATTTCTTCTATATTTTTAACAACACCTTGCATCTTTATTCATACATATGTAATATTTATAGAAGTAAATCCTTGGAATTGATGTATAGTATACCCTTTTTAAATATCAGTCCCACATAACTTTTGATTTCTTAATTAGAGAAGGTGTGATCACTTGACCCATTGGGTGAAGTGATCCCATCTACACTTGGTGTGCTATAATCTTCTTTTCTCTTCCATGTCTTGATCATCTCATCTATAAAATTCTCAAAATCTACCTTTCCTTTGCCTTCTCTAAACTCACTGCTCAGTGCCTTTGAATTTCTTGGACAATTTTGGCTTATGTGACTAGTCTTCAAACATATAAAACATGTGGTTTGACTCAACCATCTATTGTAGTCACTTCTAAAATGTGTTCTTATGAGATTTTTTGCAACTTTTCCATACTCTTTAATGTAGTTACAACTATAACTTTTATTATAATCCTAATTATAAGAGTTGACATTGTGCTTTACCTTTGTCTATGTGTTAAATGAACATTTAGGCTTGGATGTGCACTCATATGCTCTATATCCATACTTCTGACATTTATAGTTGTATCCTTCAAATATTTGTTTGATTATAGTATTGGTTCTACATTCATGTGCTTGATGTCCTTGTTTATTGCATTTGTGGTAATGACCCATGAACTTCTTCTTAGGATTCTGATTTGCAGTCTTGCTTCTGCAAACATTAGTAGTATGGCCTATCTTCCCACAATTATGACAAGTAGGTTTTGATTTCTTACCTTTGCCACTTCTTTCTTCACCAATTTTGAAAGATTCTCCTTCTTTATTACTATTCTAACCTAATCCAAGAGTGTCATTTTTGGATCTAGGAGATCTCATCAATTGTTTAATGTATTTGATGGCTTCACTAGGTTTATTGAAACTATCAAAAAAATTATTTTCTCTTTTCAAACCATTTCTCAATTGTTCATTCTACAACTTCAATGTTGTGATCTCAATATCCTTTGCATTTAGTTCACAATTTGTGATCATCATTTGACCTAAAGTTTCCAATTGCATATTAGCAATCCTAGTTGTAGACACCTAAATCTGATTACACCATTAATAAATCTTATTTAGTCATCTTCTAGGACATCATTGATTAAATATTTATTATTTAATTAATTAATCATCATTCCCTAGTTAATTAATTTATTTAATTAACTATAGTCCAATTGATAAAATTGAAAGATAACCCAAAATGAAATTATCAATTAAATCCTCATTCCTATATTAAATTAAATAAATATAAAAATCTATTTGATATAATTTCTCAAAACCCCTTTTATTAAATAAATCATCTAATAAATCATCCTAAACTGCTAAAACCATCCATAAAACCTATCTTTACCCCTAATCCAACCATTCACCCATACTAACCTCACTTAGCCAACTAACTAACCCATCCCATCAAAGCTAAGCCACTTATCTCCTAACCCTCCTTCTAAGCAAAGCCTAATCCCTATCCTAAACATGTGCACAACTTTAATGTAGGGTTAAGACTTTCTAACACAAGCCAAAGTCAATGGTCTCCCTTGCCCTCTTCCATTCCTATCCAAGTTCATTAATGGCTCTTACATGCCATTAATGCCTCTTACATCCCTCTTACACACTCTTCCTCCCTCATTAATCCATTTGAGCATCCATTTTTCTCATCCCCTAGCACTCATCCTCCTTGTGAAAAAAGTAACTCCCTGATTGGCTCCAAATAAGAACAATTCGTGTGCTCTCCTCTCATTACATCTTAACCCTTCCTCACCTTCTCTCCATCCTTACATCCTAACCCTCCATTTCACTACCACTTAGCCTATAAATTGAGCCCTTCCCCTCTAACAATCCATAATCTAGTAATGCAAACTTATAATGCCCCAATAACCACTACAACATATCCATTTACACCCTTACCATGTTAAAATCCCTCTTTACCTCCATTGTTGAATCCTCTACTCACCTCCATGCTTGATAAAAACCCATCCCTTAAAGCTTTAGAAAAATTGATCATGCATACCACAGTAATTTGGACACATCAACATCATCATATGTCACACCTAAGGAGCTTACCATTCTACATTTGCCTTCCTTCTTGCTATTCATTTTTTGTATCACAAGTGTTTCTATTAGTTAGCATTTTGAATATTAGAATTATTATTAATATTTGTAGCATGCTAGGTTATTAGCATTACATTTGCCATGCCTAGTGGGAGCTCGTATTTATGTCATTCTAATCATGTCATTTTGTTTATTTTGTTAACTAATCAAATTAACACATTGCACTTGTTTGTGTAGGTGCTTTTTTTCCTTACATTATTTGTAGGTACCAAAATCCCCAACTAGGAAGTGCACTCCCAACCAACTGATCAAATGCATATTAAAACATTTTAAAAATATCCTTTACTCATGAACCTACAGTTGCAAATTCATTATCTTATACTGACAGGATTGCAAACATGTGTGGTAGGGATCGTGTTTATCATAAACACCCTCCACCACATAGCATCAAAACCACCTCTTAGCATTTTCACAAACCACTCTTCCCACTAGAACATAAGCTTTTATCAGTGGGATCATTGTAAAAGCCTATGATAATGTTCAACCAGAATAACTAAACCCTAAATCCCACTTTTTTCTCCCATTATCGAATCAGCAGATACACCTATCAGTGAGAATGCAACCCCATCAACGCACATGATTGTGTTTTCATAGGACTACTCTATGATTTTTCTTCCCATGCCCTACCTTTTTTTCTAAATTTTCACCAAGCTTTTTTACTGCAATCTTTCATATTTTAAATTGCTTTCCTACACTATGAGATCATAGGATAACACCCATGGGTTTTCTAGTTTGACTAACCAACCTTGACTTTTGACTATTTTCTATTGTAGGGACTTATCACTAGAATCCTAATATTTACTTCTATAGTTTTTCTTACTACACTCCTCAAAAAACCACTCTTGAATGCTTAAAAGAACACTTGATATTTTTCTCAATGGAATGAATGTTTAGTCATTAAAACATTTTTCATTAGAATGGTTGAATAGATAATTACAAAACCCAATCTTGAGTGTTGAGTTTTAAAAATAAACCAATGCAATGAACATTTTGTTTGAGTTGTTAAGGAACATTATGTGGAAACACTTCAGCTTTGGGGTTTAAAAAGAATTCATTCAATCTTGAATGCTCTAAAAAAAACTTGTCCTTATTCCCTCCTTTTCAAAGCTTTGGTGTGCGATTTCTTTTTTTTGATGTAATTTATTTTGTTGACCATTATTGTAAGTTGGAAATGAACATTGTATGTTAAGATCACATGTGTTTTCAATATTATCTGGTAAGATAAACTAGGTGCCCAAAATAGAAATGAACCAAGTGTCTTGTGTCTCTAGAGATTGTGCCCTTTAGCAGATATTCATCTTCTCTATTTTTTTGCAAATTAAGACCTTAAATTATGTGACCCATGTATCAAAAGTTGTTAGCAAGATCATTTGCACCAACCTCGAAGACCTTCTATTGAGTTCATCCACCTCTAGGAAGTGCATCCCCTTTGCTAAGAAGCTCAAACTAGTAAAAATCTGGCCGATATGTAAATGGGGGGAAAGGTAAACTCTCTTGCTCTATCAAGAAAGTTTGGGTGGTGTGTTTTTGGGGGTAGCCTAAGGTGGAAAAACTTTCACATAATTTTAGCATGTCCATAATAGATCCTGAGGTGGATCACATATGCAACAACCGATTGGCTGACTCCATAGACCTATTTACAACACAATTTAGTTATCATGATTTTATCCTTGGTATGTTAATTCAAGATGCAAGGGAAACAACATCCCTCAAGATTACTCACCATCGTGCTCCCCTGGTAGAGGCATAAGGCTACTTGGGTTTCATCTCCAAGAGCCATTTTCCCCAAAGAAGGGGGAATTCTATTTGCCATGCCTTGAATATTCTTTGATGTGTATCATTTTTTGATCAACTCTTGTATGGACTTACCTCTTCAATAAGAGGGAAATATTGCACAGAATCAAAAGACATCAAGTTTTAGGTTGTTGAATGACAAATTGAAACCAAAATTTGACCTTAGGGATAAAGAGTGTGTTTGAATTGTCTAATTTGTGCAAAAGATCTATGAAATTTTTTTGTCAAACATACACATTTTCTATGGTTACTATCGAATCCTTTTGCTAAAGAGATCACTTGTTTGTTTATCTAAAAGTTGCTTTGTCCTTTGAGAGGTTGTTTTCTCATAATCCATCATGTCTAAAAGATCCTTTCCTTGTTATCTCAAAAACAATTGTTAGCAAGTCTATTTACAACAACCTTATTCTTGTTGGTTCAACTTTACCTTTATAAAAAAAAAGAAAACTAGCCTTGTTATCTCATAAACAATTTTTATCAAGCCCATTCGCAAAAACTTCGATTTTAGGCCACTTTACTTCTATTATTTTCCTTTTTGAAAACTTTCTTTGTCAGCATTCAACAAACATTCATCCTCAAACCAAGTTTGTCATTACCATTTTCAAAGGATTGTTATCAATTCTATTCACAACATTCCTAGGACTAGTTTATCCCACTTTGCTACTTATATCTTAAATCCAAACCATTTTCTACCTATTCATGTAAAATGCTATTTCTTGAGAAATAGTTACTCTACAACCAATTTATGATTTTTAACCTAAGGTAAAAAGGTATACCTAGCATAGTCACTACCTTAAAGTGCACAATTGTGATAAACCCCATAAAGCTCTCTCATGTTAGCCCTACCCAAGAACAAGTTCAAAAAGGCTAAACTTCCACAAATACTAGCTTATGAATAAATAATATAATGCAAGATGCATACCTGTGAACCAAGGACATTAAATTAGATCAAATTGAGAAAGAGGATGCTAATGTTGCACTACAAACTGAGTGGGATTACAAAATTTAGAATTTAACCCTTAGATGTGGTGTCAACGACAACCTTATCAATAACTCTAATATTACTTACTTTGATTAGGTCCTCCTTTTTCTACACACACTTATGCACTTATTTCCTCATAGGCTTAGTCTTTCATATAGCTCCTCATCCTATTTAACCATTAAGCACCAGAGGTCCAAGAATCCTTTATTATTTACTCATCACTTAAACATTTCGTATCCCCTCATTAAGAATTTTTTACCCTAAAAAATTCCATCTATCACACTATCATAGGTATCCTTGAACTAATCATTATTTAGGATAAGCTGTCATTCTTGTTTTTATCCCTCGTCACCTTGAGAAAAAGGTTGGACTACACACTTGAATCATCATTTGTCTTCCAAAATTACAAGGCTACCTTAGGGTTGATATAACTGTTGCATTCAATCTCACACATAAGGGAAACATACTCACTTTTACTTAGCACCATATCATTTAGGTTCCTTAGATATCATTTGGATCATTCCTACATATTCTCCTTTGTATCTTAGAAGGTCCCTCCACCCTAGTCATATCTAGATGGATCACCTACTTTTGAATACTTTCCTCCATGTTTTTCACACTCCATCCTTATAAAAGTAATCATTTCATGCCACCTACCACATGTCTCGGTAAGAATAAATAGAAAAAGAAGGACTTGGATCCTAGTCTTAGTAGTAGCACAACTCGGGCAAAGTCATACCCTATAGTCTCCATGATACCACCAGATCCACCACCAAAATTTTTAGAAGAATTAGGTTTTGTATTAGATATTGATGCTTTCATGAATCAACTTGGACACACAACCATTTTTATTGCCATCATAGATCAAAGTAGGGAGACCATCATGACAAACTTCTTAAGGGAAAACATTGGTGCTTTTGATTAAAGAAGGCTATTGCCTACCAACATTATAGATATTGTGCTCCCATTATTTGGATGGAAACCACCATCTATAGGGCCATCCTTTTGTCATGATCCCTTCTTTTTATCAAGTGGTGGATTCTAACCAACACAAATAGAACCAATAGACCTGAATATCCCTTCAACCCAAGTCATTGCTCCTATTCCATAAAATAATCAGCCCATCATCACTCAACCCTTAGTCCATACCACATCCCAACTAACCACAAGTATACCATCTACATTTTCTTCTACCACCCCTATCCTCATTTCACAATATACTCCTTTTCTACCTAGCAACACTATATTTTCGCTTCCATCACAAAACACATCCAATCCATTCACTAGTGCCACAAACATCCAATCTACATCCCAATACACTATAGGAATGCCTCCATTAGGGTCATGTACTTTGTCTTCCATCCCACACAACAACACTATCAATTCATTTGTCAGTAGCCAAATTACCTTTGCCTTATTTCCACTAGGACCTTAGAGTTTTTCGGTTAAGCATGAGGGCCTACTATTATTATTCACTTTAGCACTACATCCATGTCTATACCTCAGTCACATCCATCCCTTATCCCTCAAGTCTATTCATTACCACCCATTACCAACTACTTTCCTATTCCACCCTTAGGCAATAGCCAAGTCATCCCTCTGTCACAACACTTGGCTATAAAAAACCTCCCTCACATTAATTACCTAGCACCCATTAATACTTAGTTTCTTTCTCAAGCAAGAGAATAACCAACATATATTAAGAAAGGTATAAGTTCTTAGAGTATGGCCCATTTACTATCCATTCTACCCACTTTTCAGCTACAATCATCATACCAATAGTATGTACAAGCACCTACAAAGAGTTATCTATTCAAGCATCAACCCCACAACTATGTCCCCTAGCCACAACTACCCCATCAATAGTCTATCTAGTAGATGTAGCAACATGCTCAAACCCCATTCCAATGATCAATAGCATCCATCTCAATAATTGTACAACCCATATTTTAACCATCACCATATGGTAGTCAAGGTTTTCCATATCAATCTTCACCATCTACTACATACCTCACACTAGGGGCACCAGGATTGGGGCACCCATTATCCTTCCCATGAACTCCAAATGGGAAGAGATGAAAAATGCTCTCAAAGACCTCAAAGTTGGAACAAAATCCCAAACTTTCAAATTTGAAAATGATCATCCATACCCATGTGACAAGACCATTATGATGAGACCTTTTCCTAAACACTTTGAAACCACAAAATTTAATAAATTTAGGGGGAAACGTGACCCAATCACACATGTCAAAGAGTTATATGTGCACTACTAAGAAGTTTCCTATAATGATGTTTTCCTCATGTGGCTTTTTTTTTAAAAGCATAGGAAGCCCTGCCCTTGAATGGTTCTATCGTATACTCCTTGGAACCATTAAAACTTTTGCCAATATCTTTGAAGCCTTTGTGGCTCAGTATGCTCATTTGGTCAAGATCGAGTTATCTGTAGTTGATCTAGTTCATACCAAATAGAAGGGAGGAGAAAGCCTCACTGAATACCTATAGGGTAAAAGTACAAAGTTGTGTCACCTTTTAGGATGACTTATCAGAATGACTAAATTATTTCAATCTAAAAATCATATTTTTTCAAACATGTGATCTAGATAAATTTATTCTATTTGAGTTATATATGTTCTTACACTTTTCCAATTGAAAATGTTTATTAAATGCATGTTTTATACTAGTTTTTATCCAATTACTAAAGAAATAAAATTATTTCAGAATACTGGCATTTCAATAACTCTTACTATTTTCAATGTTAATTTTTTATAACATATAAACACCATTTTATAGAGCTCAAAGTCAAGAATATTCTCATATAGATTTTATAGTGTTTTAGTTAGATATAGTATATTGTTATTACAAAATTCTACAAGAATGTATTTTAACACTCAAAAAGATGTCAATTTTGAGAAAGAAAATAATATTAAATCATATCAAAATAATTTTAAAATTATATGATTTTCTAGAGGAGAGAGTCCTCTTCCAGAATGTATAATGTTTCTTTTGGTTAGAATAGATTTATTTTTAAAAGGTAGGAGATGAAAACTATTGATCT
Source organism: Cupressus sempervirens (assembly GCA_028749045.1). Taxonomy (NCBI): domain Eukaryota; kingdom Viridiplantae; phylum Streptophyta; class Pinopsida; order Cupressales; family Cupressaceae; genus Cupressus; species Cupressus sempervirens. The sequence continues at coordinate 766,183,663 of CM053786.1, read as the reverse complement.
CAAGTGAGTTGACATTTGAATCATTATAAAAGAGAAAATATAGGACTAAAGACAATTTATATTTTTTATTATTCTGGCTATATATGTTATCTATAAAATATTTTGAGATTAAAGAGAAATAAGTTTATTTCCATATAGTTTTGTGGTGGGAACTAGGCCCATAATTTTTAATGTTTTTTAGCAACTAAAATAATAAAATATATATATCAATTCTTATTCAAAAATAATTATTAAAAATTATAATCCAAAATTCATCCATTTCTACACATTTCATTAGTTTACTTCATTTTCAAATTCTTAATTATGTAGAGCATCATTAAAAACCAAACAATCCATGGGATACATACTGATCCCATTAAGATCCATTAAATAATTTCATTTTATAGAGGCACCTCATGAGGTAAAACAAACATGTTTTAATACAAAAACATCAACTCTTCCACATTTAGATATCTTGATTTCTATATATGATTCCATTATTCATAACTTTTATTATAAATGTATTCTTGAAAGACCCTTTGGTATAATTGTTTCATTAGAACTACTAAAACATATCCAAATCTCAATAGAATCCAATACATGAATTACAAATTAAGTTGTCTGCACTGAGGCCTAGTTTATCTATCAAAAACCAGAAGTAAAATATGTAACCTTGCATAGGGCATCCAATATCTTTCATAAAACAATTTCAAATGACACAAACCCAATTCCAAATTATCAACTTCTGAGTTTAGTTTCTAGAACTATAAGACATTATTTTTTCCAATTCATAAATCATTATATAAACTGATATCTTTGCTTGCAACTCCATTGAATGCATTTAAAAACCAATTTTCACACAAATCTTCCTAACTTTCAAAAATATAGATTAAAATGTCCCAAAAAATAAAATTAAATGGAAGTTAATTCAAATATATTTCCAATGAATACATTTAGACTTCCTAAACCATCCATATGTGTTCATACCAAATGTTGCAACATGATTGTTTGCAAGAGTTCTCAAATCTGAAACTAGTAACTTTCACCAAAATGATCATAACTTCCTAAATATTAAGTAAAATTACTCAAAACCAAATAGAGAATAAATATGACTCATACCAATATCTAAATATATAGATTATATAGGTTTTTCAGTCATTCTATGGCCATAAAAGGGCTGTAACCAACATGAATCCAAAAACAAATCAAAACAACAAAAGTATAAAACAAAAAAATTACTCCAAAATGATTATTTATTCTCCTTAATTTGATTTTGAATGACAATTACAATGATTTTATAGGATTTTTGATAGTTTATAACTTCCCAACCAACTTTTGAACCAAGTTATTATGCTCTTTAACCCTTTTTGCACTTATTCCAAAGTTTTAAAGTTGCAACATTTAAGCAACTTTTAGATTTTAGAAATTTTGACATCACAACCTTGTTCCAACCTTATAAACATGTCATGATGGAATATTAATCACCATTTACAATACTTTTACTCTTCCTTGGGTTTATAAAAATTGTTTGACCTCTAGACCAATTCATGACCTTACTAGGACAACTAGGGAAAATCGACAACTTTTACAATTTATGACAAAATGGCTTCATAGCTTTTACATCTTGACCCAAATACAAAATAAATGACTCAAATGGATTTAAACATCTCATATAAGGAATCTTAATCTTCTCATGTTCTTATACTTTAGGCACTTGTGCACCACTAAATAATAGTACCAATTTTATGTCATTGAAGGTGAATAGTTATACTTTTGCCAGTCTGTTCCTTTGCAAAAGAGTGACACATGTTTGTGCTTTTATCCTACAATGGTGACAAGCTCTCACAACTCAAATCTCATGCACCATCCCCGAATGTCACCTTGTCAAGATATTCATTAAGAGTGTGCATCCTATTATTTCCCATCACATGGTTATGAACTACCTACAAATGTATAAAGACATTAAGGAAAAAGGGATGGGACTTGAGAAAGGGCTCATCAAGGATGGTGTCATCAAGATTTACAAGGAAAAATCTCAATATTGTGGTCCAAGAAATGAAAAACAATGGTACTAGAAGAAAAATAAGAACACAGTTACTAATGGCATCATTGACACTCAACATGTTCATGTCATCAAAGCAATGACAAACATACCCACCACGTTTTGTCAACAACAACCTTATCAACAATAACCACCAATCTATCAACAACCACCTACACAAAACAATCAACATAATATCCAAATGCAAAGCCATCAAAATTAGACTAATGCTATCACATGTTCACCTGGACCCAAACCATGTGTTCAAAGAAAAACTCATGTATACACCTCATTGGGTGAACCCCTTGATGCAATTTTTGAGAAACTAGCCAAGGGAAACCTTATTCAAATTCTATAGACATAACCTTTAGAACATAATTAGTATAGGACCTCTTTGTATGAGGATAATGAGTTTTGCAAATTTCATCATGTCAAGTGGTATACCACCCTCAAATGTGTTCAACTCAAGGACTATGCCCAAGACCTTATTGATAAAAAAGAGTTCATAATGGGGGCATAATCCTCACCAAATGTGGGGTTACTAATACACCAAAATTATTTCCCTCCCCACAACACAAACATAGCCAGAGAACCTACAAATATTCCTATCAATAACTAATCCAAAAATGCTCAAAACAAACAAGGTGATAACTAGAAAAATATTAGAATTATATCTCAACATACTTGGACTATGGAAACCTCTTGGGATGCATATCACAAGTCAAGCCATCTATAAATGCTATAAATATCAAAGGCCCAGAAGCCCAATGTGCAGCCACCACTCAACAAGCTCAACTCAACATAGTTGGCCCATCTATATATACACTATTGAGACCACCTTCATCAAGACCACCCCCACTAGGATAGTAATATAACATCTTGGAACACCTTAGAAATACACTAGCTTAGATTTCCATTTTAGTTCTCTTACATAGAAGCCCACTTTATCAAGAGATCCTTGACAATACTCTTCATGAGTTACACATCCCTACTGACATCTATGCCACTAAGTTTTGAAACTTGGTCAGCTACCTATCCACATCATGTGCTCTATCCTTCAAAACTTCCAACATCCCAATAGTTGAGCTTGATCGTATACTTCTACCTCAAAAAGGTATCATAGCTTCTAACTTTATAGTCAAATGAGTAATGATAGATAATGGATCAGATCTAAATCTACGCACTTTAAAATTCATCAAATAGGAAAGATACATTGAGGTAGATATCCTCAATTAGGTCATCACCATCAAAGCATATAACATCTTAGAGCGGACCATTGAAGGAACCATCTTGTTATCTCTCAAAGTTGGCCAAACTACTCAACAAATAGTTAGTCATGTAGTTGATCTTAACCTTCCATCCAACATCCCCCTTGGTTGACCATGTGTTCACACCATGAAGCTCATTCCATCCATTTATCATCAGTGCATCAAGTTTTTCATAATGGCACTAAGATAACCATCCACACAAATCCTGAATCCTTTGCTTATTGCAATGTAGTAGAAGCTTCATTACCCAACCATTGTCCTGGAATCAAATTTGGTCACACCATGGCTCATTTTGCTAGCACCTACCACAATCTAGATACCATTTTAACCTCCACCCTTTCCATGGTTAAGATCAACTACTAGGTTTGTAGAGAATACAATCTTTCATATGCTTTTGTTGTCAGCACTTTACCACTTGATCCACATACTCAAGGGAACCTAACATATTAGGGGCCAAAGCTAGATAAAATTACTGAGCTCAAATAGCTAGGACCTACCACATTTGTTCCCAAAGATATTGTCAATAGAGAGGAAATAATTACTAACATTAGTACATGGCTATACAAAGAGCCACCTCTAAAAAGTGAAGAACTTCTTCATCACTTAAAACAAAAATAACCATGGTCACATCACCTTGCTACCAAGCAATGGGATTATCAAGGAGGTGGTCTAGGGCATTAGGAGTTATGCATTAGGTAGCCTATGGAAGCATACAAAGAAAAGAAATAGAAAGGCTTAGGTTATAGACTCCCTACAATTGCGGGCACCATGAAAGAGGGACATGCCTTCATAAACATCCAAAATAGTCATGTTGAGGTCAAAGATATTCCTGAGGAAGTAGAAAAGAAAGCCTATGATGATATCTTCCTTGATGAAATTATCTTAGGAGCCTTTGTGCTTTTCCAACTATCCCTAAATCTTATAGACATACCACTCGATCACCATGAACTCATTGATTGTGACCAACCAAGTGTTATCCATGCTAATGAATTCTCTACAAAGTATGCACTCCTTAGATTCATGGGAGCAGAAAAACCATGTAAAGAATTTCCACAAAAATCATCATATATCTAAAAGTTGCATCTAGAAGGTTACTTTGGGGAGGAGGGAATCTCCAGTCACAAAATTGAATAAAAAACTGAAACTAAAAAGTAAAAAAGAAAAGCAAAGGCATCCTCTAGTTAAAACTCTTTTGGAGCACCATTGAATGACTCAAATAATGAAAAGAAAATAAAGGATGCACCCGATGGTGAAAATATTTTTGAGGAACTCAAGGATGGATATTTCATCCTTCTCCCATAGGATCATAGGCCTACGATATCATCAATCTTGACAAAAGAAACTAGACCGGTCATTATTAGTCTAATAGAGGTACCAAAGATCACATACATTACGACATCTCTACCACCTAAACAAGTAGAAATTTTCAACAAAGTCCTTTGTGAAAATGTTGGTCACTTTACATGGTCATATCAAGACATTTCAAGGTTGGACCTGAAATTAGTGGTACACAATTTGCCTATGGATCCAAAGGTTAAGCCTATCAAGTAAAAAGTTTGTAAGATGCATCCCAAAGTTTCTTTATTGGTTAAAGTAGATATATAAAAATTAGTAGAGGCAAAGATAATTTGTGTGATTGACTATTTCAAATGGATCTCCAACATGATACCTATCACAAAGCTTTACCAAAGGATGATTTCCTATTACCAAATATAGACATGCTTGCTGATCTCACCATAGGCCATGAGCTCTTGTCACTCACTAAAGTTTCTTATGATACAATCATATTCAAACAATAGAGGTAGATTATCATAAGACAACATTTACCACTCCTTGGGGGATGTTTTGTTATAACATGGTGATTGTCAGATTAAAGAACACTAGGGAACATATCAGTGCACCATGACGGTCAACTTCCATGATATAATCCACAAAACTCTTGAGTATTACATGGATGATATTCTAGTGAAATCTCTTAGTTCCCTTGATCATTTATCTCATCTCAAGCAAGTGTTTGATTGATTAGCTAAGTATCATCTCATTCTCAACCCCATGAAATGTGTCTTCAATGTTATGTCTAGAAAACTCATAGGGTGTAATATCCCTACTTCTAACATATATTTTAATAATAAATAAATAATATTATAATTACATTATAAATGAAGATTATAATATTATCACATTTGAATATATATACTATTAATAACTAATGATAATAAATTGATTAATTAATTAATTGATATTATATATATATATATATGATACAATAATTAATATAAGTGATAATACAATATGGTATTATGTTTACATAACATATATTATAATAACGTATAATATTATACAACACACACACACACACACACACATAATAACAAATACCTTACAAAAATATATCAATTATTTAATATACATAAACTGCATCTTTCTTAATCTAAACATTGATTACGAGTAGATAACATAAAGCACATTTAAATTAACATAAACCCATATGACAAGTGAATGCTATCACATGACCACATCATTTTTCTCTCACCCTTCCACAACAGGTCAACTAGTATTTATAGGGTAAGGATAGAGTTGGGAAAAAATATAGAGAGGAGGAAACATTCAAACTAAACACATTAGAGAAGGAGGTATGAACAATAGTGTCATATATTCCATTAGCATGTGAAGTCAATCTCACTAAGAAGAGCATATTGAGAGGACGTACTCATATTTTACAAACATTATTAGTGGGAAGGCCACAACATTGCAAATATTTGGAAAAAATTCCATATCGACATTAATAAGACACAAAGAATCTAATCAATACACATAAGGGCATTGTCAATTGGGTCACGCATTGTAGAGTATGGTAAGCGACAACAAACATCACTTCCATAAATAAGAGGCTCTAAGAGAATATCATTAAAAGGATGTTGTTATAAGAAAATATTATTGAGAACTTAATTTACTTGGGGAAAGAAAAGTTGAACCTATAATAAAGAGAAATGCCAACTAATATATATTTAGGAAGACTCCTAATTACATGAGGTTCTTATTCCTTAGATGTGCATGTATCATCAAGAAATTTGGAAATGTTTGGGAATACATACTAATTTTATATATTTTCAAATTGATAACACGAAGTTAAAGTCATTTATAAGATCTTAAATTAGGAAACTTAGAGCAACTTGAGGAAACAATACAAATGGGACATTACAAGTGGTATCAGAGCATCATTCTTGCCAACCTATGGAAAAAAATCAATGCAAAAACACCAATGTGATGAGAGAGCATTGGAGAGGGAAAGAAATAAATAGTCCACCAATATGAACAACCAGATAAGTGATGAATTAAAAGATTTCATGGAATAGACAAACTCATCATGAGAATAAAATATTCAATAAAAGGATATTGATGTACAGAAAAGTATTTATTATCTTCTAGTGTTTATTTATTTAATCAATATAGTCTCTCTCTAAGTTTTATTTCATTATATACTACATGAGCTATTTACATTGATATTTTCCTCTAAGAATGTTCTTGTAGGAAAAATGGCAAGATTGATATTAAGATTCAAAGGGAGTCTGACACATTCATGTGAAGGAGTAGAAAAAGGATTATAATGATTATAAACCAAATCACCTCCTAAGTAGGCCACCTTGATGGATGTCAATGGCTTCCATCAAGGCTCAGAGGGCCAAAGTTCTTCTCTTGGGCTTAGGTAGGATATTTAATAAGAATAAGATTACCTCCTATGTAGACCACCTTGATGGATGTCACTAGCTTCCATCAAGGCCAAGAGGGCCAAAGTCCCGCTCTTGGGCTTAGGTAGGATATTTAAGGAGAATAAGATTACCTCCTAAGTAGACCACCTTGATGGATGTCACTAGCTACCATCAAGGCCAAGACAGTGAAAGTTTTTCTCTTGGGCTTAGGCAGGAAGAATAAGATTACCATCGAAGTAGACCACCTTCATGGATGCCAATGGCTATCATCAAGGCCAGGAGGGCGAAAGTTTCACTCTTGGGCTTAGATTGATTAAGACTTGACATCATGTCAACTCTATTTAGTTGAGAATCTTCCAAGTAGACCACCTTGATGGATGTCAATGGCTACCATCGAGGCCAAGAGGGCCAAAGTTTTACTCTTGGGCTTGGTAGGATATTGGTTGAGAAAAAATTTATCATGAATGAACTCTTCTTTGGAGCTATTATATACATGTACATGCTAATAACTATTTGTGTTGTAGGATCTATGATCAAAAGATATACTAGGGAACTATATGTTATAAATCATTCCCTTTACTCTACATCATTGTGTAAAATTATAAAGAATGTATGATGTGTCTGCATCATGTTTGCTTCGTGTCTTCATTTGTTTGCATCGTGTCTACTCCATGTTTTCATTCATTAAAGATGTATGTTTTATAAATCTTCTAGGCCTTTGTGTGAAAATATGTTTTTTTGTCTATGTTGAATGAGCTGGAGTATGAGTGATTTTGCTTGAGGACAAGAAAATTCAAGAAAGGAAGGCTGTAATATCCCTACTTCTAACATATATTTTAATAATAAATAAATAATATTATAATTACATTATAAATGAAGATTATAATATTATCAAATTAGAATATATATACTATTAATAACTAATGATAATAAATTGATTAATAAATTAATTGATATAATATATATATATATATATATATATATATATATGATACAAGAATTAATATAAATGATAATACAATATGGTATTATGTTTACATAACATATATTATATAACATATTTATATATATATATATAAACAAATACCTTACAAAAATATATCAATTATTTAATATGCATAAACTACATCTTTCGTAATCTAAACATTGATTACGAGTAGACAACATAAAGCACATTTAAATTAACATAAACCCGTATGACAAGTGAATGTTATCACATGATCACATCATTTCACTTGCACCCTTCCATGATGGTTCAACTTGTATTTATAGGGTAAGGATAAAGTTGAAAAAAAATACAGAGAAGAGGGAATATTCGAAATAACACATCAGAGAAGGAGGTACGAACAACAGTGACATATATTCCATTAGCAAGTGAAGCCATGGAATGAAGATAGTAGAGGGAATCTCATCACCGAATCTCACTAAGAAGAGCATATTGAGAGGACGTATTAGCCTCCAACTCATATTTTACAAATTTTATTAGTGGGAAGGCCACAACATTGCAAATATTTGGACAAAATCCCATATCAACATTAGTAAGACACAAAATATAATCAATACACATAAGAACATTGTCAATTGGGTCACGCATTGTAGAGTATGGAAAGTGGAAGCAAACATCACTTCTACAAATAAGAGTCTCTAAGAGAATATCATTAAAAGGATGTTGTTATAAGAAAATATTATTGAGAACTTAATTTACTTGGGGAAAGAAAAGTTGAACCTAAAATAAAGAGCAATGCCAACTAATATATATTTAGGAAGACTCCTAATTACATGAGGTTCTTATTCCTTAGATGTACATGTATTATCAAGAAATTTGGAAACTCTTGGGAATAAATACTAATTTTACATATTCGCAAGTTTATAACACGAAGTTAAATTCATTTATAAGATCTTAAATTTGGAAACTAAGAGCAACTTGAGGAAACAATACAAATGGGATATTATTATTTATTGTTAAAATATATGTCAAAAGTAGGGATATTAAATGGGGTTCATTGTATCATGATTTGGAATCAAAATTGACCCTAAAAAAAATCAAAGCCATCATGGCCATGGCTCCTCCTAAGACACTCAAATAGCTTCACTCTCTCCAAGGGAAACTACAATCAATCAAAAGATTCATCTCCCAGCTCGTTGATAAGTGTTGACCATTTATGCATTTACTCAAAAAGAAACAACACTTCATGTGGGATCCTATTTTCCAACATAACATTTAACTAATTAAGAAATAATTAGATAATCCACCTATTTTGGTTCCTTAAGTTGCAAGATGCCCACTCATATTATACATCACAGCTATTCCAACATCACTAGTTGCTCTTCTAGCACAACTTGATGATGAAGGAAAGGAGAGGACTATTTACTACATTAGTTGTACTCTAGTCAAGTATGAGCTTAATTACACACCAATGGAAAAGGATTTCTTAGTTCTGGTCTTTGCCACTCAGAAAATCCATCATTACATGTTAAGCCACATTGTGCAACTAATATCAAAGATTGATCCTCTACCATATCATATGTCGCTTCAGCATCCCAGGTACCATTTTCACTAACTATGGAGTTAACTTTGAAAACCTCAATATGGAAGAATTGTGCAATCCATTTACATCCATCAAAATTTTTATAGCCATAGTTCCCACAAGCTAAAATTTAGGTAGAGGCAACCAATAAAACCCTACTCAAAATCCTAAAGAAAGTTGTCAATGATTTTGATTGTGATCAGTATTTGTAAATCTAGCCCACCCTATGGGCCTACCAAACTTCATTTTGTAAAACCACTAGCACAACCCCATATTTCTTGGCCTATGGTGCTGAATTAATATTACCTATTGAGGTTGAACTCTCATCCTTGCACATTTCTTTATGGTGCTAGATATTAGATGAGGACTACATAGTAACTAGACTCACCAAGCTAGATCTACTTGATGAAAATAGGAAATAGGCCTATGACCATCTCATGGTCTATCAAAATCACCTCAAGCACAACTTCAATAGGAAGGTCCATCCATGCCAATGATAGGAAGGAGACATGGTCATCAAAGAAATAATGAAGGTCTAGGCTAATCAAGAAAAGAAAGGAAATTTCAAACCCACATGGCTTGGTCCTTATGTGGTCATAGCATCTTTTGGCTTAGGGGCCTATCAACTATGCATAATTGAAGGTGAAGTATTGAATGATCCCACCAACATCATTCACCTCAATAAATTCTATTCTTAAGATCCTTAGTGTATCCTACTACCTCGAAGAAAATTAGTAAAGAAAATTAAGTATCCAATGGTGAAAACTTTATAATTCAAGCACCTTGGATAGGTACACTAGTGAAAACCTAGCAAATAGGTGTCATGTGTACTTAGCCTATTCATTATCTACCAATGACTCATATCTCCCCTATCACCCCTCCACGTCTCATCACCCATCTTCCCATTTTCTAAAGTTGTTCCAAGAGTTTCATCCTCACACTCCCACAACTCATGACATATTCTCATTATCACTTAGCTTGGAAAAACCATCAAAAAAATATATTCTATCATGGTTCTTACATCTATCCTACCCTTGTACCTTACCAAATGTATCATATCAGTTTTATCTTATCCTTTGTAACATGCCCACGTATGCCCTTGTAATAATAATAGTACTATATGTATCATACCCTTGTAATAGTAACGATAATATATGTATCATGATACCTCCTCATCCTAAAATTTTCCCTATCATACACAAACCTACTACCATATTCTATCACATTTTTCAAACCACCTACATGTTGTATAGTCACACTTGTACATTTTTGAATCCTATAGCAAAATCTTGCATCACCAATAGGTTGTCTATAGAAAGTTATAGTTGCCAATTGTGTCATAGCCCCAAATACTATTGCTAGGTTCTTATAGGATTCATCCTTCCTCATACCTAATATTGGTCTTTTATTATCCATTTGTACCAATCTCATTGGCAAAAGGTTACCTTTTCATGGATTTATTCTTTCTTTTGATGTTAGGTCTTTTGTAGTTTCTTCAAATGGATCTTTTCCAAGTGATTTAGTTGTTCCCTCCTTAGAGTTGCCATGATCTTTTATATCATGGTGTGCTTTGACTAGGCCAATTTGAAAGAAATGTTTTTGATCATGGTCTTTTTCTTCTTGTGAGTTGGTCAGATATGACCCTTGCATATTTCAAACATGTTTTCATTCATGATCATATGATGTAGTTGGGATATATCATTTTCTTGTGGATCACCCAACCTCATTTCCACTCTGATTTCTCTAGGACTCATGTGTGATGTTAGGGCAATCCTTGTGTGCTTATTTGAGTTAGTCCTATGCAATATTAGAGAAAGGTACTTGATGTTCTTAGTAGCCTTCACATATCCCTAATATTCCTATATCAATTAAAGTGCTCACACTACATGGTGGTACTTCTTTATGAAGTACCCCACCTTAAAGCTTCAAGTGTATCCCATCATCCTCACCATTTTGTCCCATAGGGAAAACTACTTGTTTAGACCTCTTTTATTCCACATCCTACATGTTCTCCTCCTATCTTACACATCTATCCTATCTACTCACCTATTCCTTGACAAGCTCCATTCTACCACATTATCTTCTCTTCCTTTTGTCCCAATCTCGTACCCAATTCCATCTCCCCAAGTCTCCTACCACCATTGTGTTTAAAGTTGTACATATTGTTTCCACTTCTAGACCAAGGTTATAGTCAATCAGTGATATGATACAAGCCTACAAACCACATGTGTTTCCCAATCACTCTACTTACCTTTCATATCATGTCTACTCATCTTCCCTTGCATTGCCATAAATCTATTATCCTATTTTTAGTTATCATTTGCCTCATCTTAATTGTTTATGTCACTCAACTTTTTCACTCATTCTAATCTTATGGTTCATTTTTTGGGTCATATTCATGCTATCATATCTTTGGATCCCTCCATTATTAGAATCCCTTGATTCACTTTCCTTATCCTTAACATTAAGTTCATCTTCATTATCATAAACTTACAATTCATAAACCCTCAACTTAGGTTTCATGATCTTAGTTTATGTTCATTTATCATGTTTCTCTTCATAGGTTGAGCTCATTTATCATGCTCATCATCATAGGTTGAGTTCATTTATCATGTTCATCATCGTAGTTTGAGTTCATTTTCACATGTTCATTGTAAGAATTTTTCTTAGGTTAAAATTAACCCAAGACCAAGGAACTCAAACACAAGCACAATAGTAGACCAAGGAGAGTATGATCAGAATGATGATATATTCATTCAATATATTTGATTGAAAGTACACTAGGAGTGCTTGTATATAAAGGCCCCTAAAAAGCTTTTAGAATGCATAGAAGTCAACAACATGATAAGTCATACAACTAGGCACATGTACACTAGATATGGGTTATCCTCCATTAAGCATAGGAGTAAGTGCAATGATGAGAGGATAAGCCTACAATGGTGTGGCATGCAAAATAATGTTGTAGACATCATGTGCTAAATTAGAGTTGCTTAGTCTAGTGTTGTCAACATGACAACCCATGAGAGTATGCAAACACCTAAGTTTCTCACCTAAATAAATAATAAAATAATGAAATATAATAAAATAATGTGTCAACCTAAGTAAACCTAAGTAAAGTGTAAATAGTAAATACTTATTTAAACCAACACCCCCCCCCCCCCCCCCCACTTAAGTGTAACTTAGGGGAATGCACTTAAGCTTACAAAAGCTAGAATGAAATGCATGATGGGTTTTAGGTACTAGGCCATGTTAGGTAACCATGTACATAATAAAATGAAATCTCTCATAAAGTAGAGAAAGAGGAAAACCCTCATGAGAAAAACCCTCCCCCGAAAAGAGAGATGAAAAGACTAGATGCATGGATGGATGGAGTAATCAAGACCCCCCCACTATGACATACATCGAGTATATACAATAGAGAAATGTGAGAAGAAGACTAGCTCAAAAGAGGAAAAGGTCCCCCCCCCCCCCCCCCCCCCCCCCCACAAGAGAGAAGAAGAAGAGAGATAAGCTAGTCTTGCCCCCCAAATGAAGAGTGTCGATCGGTAATAGCTGCTCCAATGTAGAATCTAATCTAGGAATGATAAATAGTATTCCTCCCCTTTGGAAGAAACAATACCATAGGTATAAATGAGATGCTTCCATTGTGTGTGGAAAGAACCTCGATGATTGATGATGTCTCTGAAACCTGCTCAACTATCCCTATAAAGGAAGAATGTAGAACCTATCCCAAAGAACATACAATATCCTTAACTAATAAAGATACCTCTTACAACTGTTGTACATAAGTATCCACAATCACATCAACTTGTGTAGATTGATCATGTAGAGAATGGACATGAGGGTCAGAGTGGGCCCTTGCAACAATTGAAGAAGGATCTTCTGCATCAAAGAGAAGATGTATATCATCAATGTTGTCCCCCAAATCCACTATGTATGACTCTAAAAAATAAACTTGAAATATCTGCTATGTAGTCATCATCTAATATTGGAGCTAGAAGACTAGGTGTACCTTGCAATGTTGGACCTATCACTGTGGCAATATATGCATGCAGAGTATGCTAATGTCATGACCTCTCAGTGCAACTGTCGATATAACCCCATATGTTTGAATTTTTTGAAGCACTATCACTGGTGTTATTATTAGTTTCCACAATGTATGATGTGGGGAGAAGATTAGAGGATAAGATGGGTGAACTTTCCTCAAAGTGTACATCCTTCTCTACAAAAATCTCATGTGTCTTAGGATCCATAAGTTTATATGCCTTCACACTATCTTCATATCTAATGAAAGTACAAGGCCTAGGTGGTGGTGCCTTGCATCTCCTAGAAGATATATTTTTCCATGCTAGACAACCGAAGACTTTGAAGTGTATCACTACTAATTTTATACTACACCATGCCTCAAAAGGAGTCTTTTCATGTAAGGTAGGATGAGGAGACCTATTAAGTATGTGATTGGCATTGCTAATTGCTTTGACTTCAAGTGATGAATCTAGAGACTTTGCTTGTGTCATGCAACATGCCATTGACATAAGAGTTTGTATCCTCAATGCTACAACATCTATCTTGTGTGGTATAAATGCTGGTGGATTTCAAAGATCAATACCATCAAGTTTGCAAAAGTCTTTAAGTCTTTTGTTCGCATATCTACTTTCATTGTCCATCCTTAGAACTTTGATGGCTTTGCTCAATTTCTGTTCAACATGAGTCTTGAAGGCTAGAAATGTTTCCAACACTTCATTCTTGTGATGAAGAAAGTAGACCCAAGTTTACCTTAAAAAGTCATCAATTAAAGTAAGTATGTAGTGACCTTGGCTGATTGATGTCACTACAAAAAGACCTACTAGTACCATGTGAACTAGAAAAAGAATAAATAGTGCTCTTAAAGACTTCCCTTTATCTAACTTCTCATCTAGATGCATATCCAATAAACCTATTGAACATTTAACTATGGAAAAGTTGATTGTAGGTTGACCTTAGACCATTTTTTTATAGCAAAGTTGTTGAAGATAATAGAAGGCAAGATGACCAAACTGCTCATGCCATAATTTGATGTCTAAATTAGATTGAGTCAACAGGGCTTGTGAAGGACACTTGGGCAAAAAGTGGGAGAAAGAACACAACCTTTTGTCATGATTAACTTTCCCAACTACAACCACTAAATCATCTTTTAGACTATGCACCTTTACTAAATTAGGAAGGAACTCAACTTTGTGACCATCTCCATGGTGAGTGATTTGGTAAATTGAAAGGAGATTAGAACTTAGGTTTGGAATAATGAGAATATCTTTGAACTCTCCATTTTCCATCTCCACATTTTCTTTTCCTGCAACTTCCATTTGTGTATCATCTCCCACAAAGATGTGTGGTAACTTTAACTAGTTCAATGAAGAAAAATTTCCTCTTGAAGAAACCATATGATAGGAGGCACTTGAGTCAAGAATCAGTTCCTTTGAAGAATTTGAATTTTTCATGAGTGTTTGCCCTTTTCCCTTTGAATCTAAAGAAGAGGATCCTTTCTTCATGTGAGCATTAGGTAGTGGAACATTATGTTTCTTCATGATGGTGTTCAACTCATCAATCTTCTTATGAAAACACTCATGTTATTTATGACCCAATTTCTTGTAATAAGCACACTTTTTCTTGTCCTTATTATTGTCTCCCTTCTTTTTTGAATTTGAGGAAGACTTTCTTTGTTGATTTGATTGTGGTGTTGTCTTTTTTGCATCCTCTAATTTGTTAGTCTTAAATTTCTTATTTTTTATTTGAAGATTGACCAGTTGAATTTTGAGAACCCTCATTATTTGCTACCAATGCCTTAGACTTTGGAAAATTGAGAATCCCCATTGATTTCAACTTCTTTTCTTCTTTATCCAATAGTTTAGCATAGTGATCAAAAGAGACTTTCTAATAGGCAAACCCTAATGTAGTCTTTGAGGTGTTATAAGTAGAAACAAATGTGAAGTACTCAGATGGTAGCTTATTAAGTATGAGATAGATTAACCTGTCATATTTAATAGGACTCTCACAATCATCTAGTTTCATTCTTAATTCTTTTACCTTTATGATAAACTCTTGTATGGAATCAAATGCCTTGGGATCTAAGGAGACAAGCTCATCTTCAATTTTGAAAACATCTTCCTCAAACACTTTACCATATAGGTTTTGGAGGGTATCCCAAGCTTCCTTAGATGTAGAAGACTTCTGAATCTGATATATGATCTTGTCTTCAACCCCCAAATATATGTCTATTAAGGCTTTCCTATCCACTATTTTTCAACTAGTGATTTCACTAGCAGATAATTGATCATCTATTGGTTTAGGAAAGGTACCATCTACATATTGAGAAACTCCTTTATGCATTAAATGACCCCACATTTTAATGGACCATGTAGCATAGTTATGTGGTGTTAATTTTGGAAACTTAAAATTTCCCATGATCCAGAAAATGAATGAAAACTACAAAAAAAGAGGAACACAACACCAAGAACACCCCCCTTTCTTTACTCAATCAAGAAACTCACCCAAAAAAGATGCTTTTAGCACTTTATATGTAGTGCATTTACAATGGCCACTTGACAATTTTTGCCTTAGTGGACTTCTAATTTTTCTCTTACAACCTCCCTATGGGGTTCAAAACTAGAACATTAAAATGTATCTCAGATATACAACAATTTTCAAGATACATTGATGTGCAAAAAAGGACCTAATTCTAAAAGTGACACTTTTGTCCACACAACTCTATAATCTGATTATAGATCTAGAAAGTAGATGAAAAATAATGCACTTCTAAAAAAATGAAACCTATTTTTGCATCCAAATGAGCCTGTACAAAGCATTTGAAGTAGAAAAATGTAAGATTAGATAGGTACGGTTGCCAAAAGACTCAAATTTTGACAAATCTATGCGCCAAGACCAAAAAAGAGCTACACCACTAAAAATTTTAGGAAATTCTACCCAAAAAAAAAAAAAAATTGCACCTGATTTGGAGCACTGATGACTAAGATATGGCCTCCCAAAGTCAGACTACAAAATCAAAAATCAATCTGTAGAGGGGATGGATCAACCAAAGATGGGGTTAAATTTAACGGTCATATGACTATTGTAGTAGTTCAATTTTGCCTCTAGATGATAGTCAGATAGCCATCAAATTTAGGCACGTGAACTAATGATGTTAGCATACCCAGGGCCTTTGATGACATCATCATGATGTCAAGATAATATCGCCCTCTATGGATTATATGAATAAAACATGTGATCACTGAGGTGGCATATGGATTGACTATTTGTGTGCTAACATGGGTCAGTGAGGTGTCTTCAACTGATGTGTCAAGCTAGATTGACATGTGTCTATCTGCAGACATGATAGACAAGTGTTAGAGGATGTAGACAATGTGCCACAAGTTAGGTGGGCTGCGGTTTCACCCTGCCACATGGTGTGTAAGTCACTATGAGCTGGCAGGTGAGGCAAAATGTGTAGGGGCTAGATTAAACACTTTACAGGCTGGAATTGACTTTTTGCAAGCACTAAGTTACAATTTGCAGTGCCAAGTTACAATTTTCTATGCCAAATTGTGTGGGGTTTATGCCACATTCACCATGGGAATACCCTGCACCAAGTTTAAAATGCTAAGTGAGAGGTATTTAAAACAAATCCCACCACTTATGGTGTTGCCAAAATGTGTGTGACCATGGTCCATCAATAAAGTGGTTCGTGTTTGCTCACTGGTTGATTTGTATGGCTAGTAAGTGGTATGTTCAAGGTAAAATTTGGAAATCTAAAACCACCAATTTAATTTTCTAAATAAAAGAATATTCTCTTTAGGGCTAGGGTGTGACTACCTAGTTCTACAAAAAGACTTCTTTGTAGGGGCCTATAGGGCCAAAAAAATTCTGAAAACACCCACAAATTCGAAAATAATGCAGAGAATAAATTAATTCAGATCTAAAAATTAAATAAATAGATGAATTAAATGACCATACCCAGTTTGCAAATTCGGCCTTTGGGTACCAATTTACAAAAAAATTGCCTAACAATTGACTTTGGCCTAGCATAGGAAAATTTATAGTTGATTTCCACCAAATCAACATTCCTGACGTAATGGTGAGGTGCAATTTGGCTTTAGACACTCCCAATTTTTTTAGATTCTTTGGATTTGGGTCAAGGTGATGAAACAAGAATGGTCTTGAATGGCTGTGTATAGAGAATCTCATTGAGCTTTGATACCATGTAAGAATTTTCCTTAGGGAAAAATTCATCTAAGACCAAGGAACTCAAACACAAGCACAATAGTAGACCAAGGAGAGTATGATCAAAATGACAATATAATAATTCAATATACTTGATTGAAAGTACACTAGGAGTCCTTGTATATAAAGGCCTCTAGAGAGCTTCTAGAAGGCATAGAAGTTAGTAACATGATAAGTCATACATCCAAACACATGTCCACTAGATATTAGTTATCATCCATTAAGCACAGGAGTAAGTGTGATGATGAGAAGATAAGCCTACAATGGTGTAACACACAAAATAATGTTGTAGACACCATATGCTAAATTAGGAGTGTGAATAACTATGTTGTTTACATGACACCTTAGTTACTTATGCAAACTTCAATGTTGTAGACACCATGTTATAAATTAGAGTTGCTTACTCCAGTGTTGTCAACATGACAACTCATGAGAGTACACAAACTCCTAAGTGTCTCACCTAAATAAATAATAAAATAATGCAATATAATAAAATAATGAATAAACCTAAGTAAACTTAAGTAAAGTGTAAATAGTAAATGCTTAAGTAAAGTGTAAATAGTAAATACATTTCTTCATCATCATAGTTTGAATTCATTTTCACATGTTCAATATCAAAGTTTACTTTTATTTTTGAATGTTCATCATCATAGTTTATGTTCATTTATCATGTTTATCTTCATAGGTTTAGTTAACTTATCATGTTCATCATTATAGTTTGAGTTCATTTTTGCATGTTCATCATCATAGTTTGAGTTCATTTTCATATGTTCATCATCATAGTTTGAGTTCATTTATCACGTCCATCATCATAGTTTATGTTCATTTTAGCATGATTCCATCATCATAGTTTATGTTCATTTATCATGTCCATTATCATAGTTTGTGTTCATTTATCATGTCCATCATCATAATTTATGTTCATTTATCATGTTCATCGTCATAGTTTGTGCTCATTTAAGAATGATTCCATCATCCTAATTTATGTTAATTTATATCATATTTCATCATCATAATTTACACTCACTTCTTGTATTTCATCATCCTAGTTTATACTTATTTTATTATTTTTCATTATCATCATTTAAAAAGTCCATTTAATTTACTTTCTCATCCTAACATTGAAATACATTATATATATCATCATAGCTTAGGTTCATTTCTAGTTGTTTTTAGCTATCATAAAAATCATCATAAAATATTTCCCAAATATCATCATAAAGCACATGACATCTTGCATAACAGAGTGTCAACACCATCCAACTATCTCATCATAAATACATCACAACCAACATCACATTGTGTTAGTAACATCATACATCTCATAAACATCACGTCTTGCATAAAACCATATCATTCACTCTTCTGCATCTAACCACATACATCTCATACAAACATACACATAATAAAAAAAGCATGACATAGTAAATCCATACATCCATATCCCATCCAATAGAATGATCATATCTATATATCACACCCACAAAGAATAAAGAATAAATCACCCATCCCTATAAAAACCAAAGTCCATCATAGTCCAAATATCCAACATCCATATGGTACAAAGGCCTATATCAATACATCGGGTATGTGCAAGAAAAAATACATCTAACAATACATCCAAAAATACTATGTAAAATGTAACATATCCCTAATCCTCCTCATCCATCATCTCCTCGCCATGAGACTCATGCGTGTTTCTCTCTACATCTGATGCTACTATTGGTGGAGGTGGTGAACTCATCTATCCTCCTCTAGTACCCAAGCTCTCCACTTCATCCCTCCTCCCACTAGCCCCGTATCTCACCTATGGCTTTGTCATGTCTTGTGGCTCTGCTCTATGTGCTGAGGCCACCAGTCCTCTATGATTGCCTAGTGTTCCATCCACCCTCTCCCCCTCCATGTATGCTTGTATGGATCCCTCCTATACCTAACTGTGTCAGCTATCTATAATGCTCTATCTACTTAGCTAGCACCATTGCATAATATCTCCTAAGATAGAATCCTACTCTCTCCCTTAGATCCTCCACCTCCCCCCACAACCTCCTCAACTCCTCTAGTCCTCCACCTATAGCCACCTGTGCCCTCAAGGTCACCACCTCAACCACATATTTATCCCTCTCCTCCTAGACAATGTACATCCTCTCCTACAACATCTATCTCTCTAAACCCACCACTTGCAATCTCCCTTCCAAATACCTAGCCTCCACTTGCAACACCCCCAACTATACCCTTTCCCTATCCACCTATCCTTGTACTACATCACACTCATATCTAAAATGATCTCGATCTGTCCTAAGATGATCCCTCTCGTATTTGGTATCCAACAATAGCTAGCTATTCACCTCATCTATCTACTACAAGGATGCATACCTACAAGCTAGTTCATCATCCCCTCTCCTTGATGATGATCCACCTTCACCTCCCTCTCCATCTAATGGTCCCTAAGGTCCCTGTCCGCACTCCTCTTGTGGTCTCTTGTCCTCTGCCAACCTTTCCTCTCCCCTCTTAGGTTGTGGCCTCACATCCTCCTATCTCCCCTCCCTCACAACCCTTCACCTTTTCCTCAATGACACCTCCTCTTGTACTGCTACCTCTGCTTACTACCGTAGCCACCTAGAAACATATCTCCCCTACCTTGCCACTTAGGCAATCTCTCCTACCACTACTACTACTCTAATGACTAGGGCCTGACCTACTAGCCTAGGGAACTTGAAACCATCTCGATACTCTTGAGTCAAGCCTACATCTATGACACCCCCAAACCAATCCCAATTCTATGGCACTAAGTTTCATCTTGCCTCTAGCAACCCCTCCCTCTGAAGTATCAGATCAATAATAATGACTAGCTCTCGCATTACATGCTGATACAAGTTTGGCTCCCATGGGAAAACTTGTGGCCATCCAAATTTTCAAAGGGCCCTATATGGCTGGTACTACTTTGCAATGTACTCTACCACCAAAAAATAAAACATGGTGAAATGGTGTATGAAAAATGTTGCCTCTCCTTTTCCCATGGTCCAAGACCCATGTATGGCTTCCATGTAACAACTCAAATCTCATCTATCTGAACTCACTAGTAGCCCACCTCATCTATATGATGATAAGTCAATGGATCACCTAAGCTATAAACAACTAGTTGCTCTAGCTCCCTATCCCTCTGCCCAATCAGTCTAAATGCTGAAATATGCTCCCAGGCCCAAAACTATAACAATGTCGAGAACCCTACCCTCCTCCCTTGGTGCCCTGCATCCTAATATACTATTTGATAAAGATCCTAGCATAGCTTGGCTGACAACAATGAGCCCCATATCGTAGGGACCTTCCCATCCATAATCTATATAATCATTGGTATCAATGCCAATATAACTCCCATACCACCAATATCTAGGATAATATATCTTGAAACTAGCCTGCATCCATAAAAATAAATCCTCCTCTCCATTGCTACTTGATCCAAGTGCTCATCTAAAGGAAATTGGCCACTCTAGAGATGATACTACATTCTAGGCCCCACCAATTATTGTATCACTACCTCTCTTGTCATCTCCCTAGTAGCCATCATTGGCATCCCTCACATAGGTAACTAAAAGATCCTATAAATATCATCTAAACTCATTGTCATCTCCCTTGTTAGCAATTGGAAAGTTTTAGTTTCACTATGCCATCTCTCACATAAGGCCATTAACATTGCCATATATATCTATTTATGTGACAACCTAGCTAGGTACCTTAGGCCAATATCATCAATCCTACCCCGTCTTGTAGGCGTGAATTTCTCTCCACCATGTAATATAGTATTTCCTCGCTTATGTGACACCAACATGTCCAATGACCACTTCATAAAATCTAACATCATATTAGTTTTCATTTTTTACATAGTATAACCATGATTCAAAAACGTAACAACCCACCCTCATCGCCAAGTCCTTTTTCTTACCACAATTTTTACTTTACCCTTTCTTGAATTTCCTATGAAAAATCAACACTTGTGAACCTGCAATTACATTTTATAGTGAGATTTCTCTATGAATTTTTTCTCCCCCCAAAACCCTATCTAGCATTCCTAGATGCACCCTCACTTTCCCACAACCCCATCTTACCACTAGAAAATGCCCAAACCATTCCCCTACTAGTACAACTATTCCCCATTCCCATGTTCACCTTTTCTTCAACACTTCCCTTAACTATGAGACTAAGTTCCCACAAATAGGGACATGTTTTTGCTAGCGAACTCACTACCCTACAAAACATTGCAGGAAAATTTGTGTTCTTGCACAAACTACTAGCAAAATTTGTAATCTCATGAAAATGGCTTTCGACCCTAACTTTTATCCATGTCCTCTAGATGACTTTGTGGGATCATAGTCTCATGGATCCCTCTAGTGATCCCACTAGACCCATGCCTATGGGGACATGTTTTCTAAATTGTGGGAATGCTACAAAAGTAAATACATAAATGACAACAAATTTTTTTTACCCTATCGATTGGTCTAGTGTCAACTACACTCTCACTTATCATACCACATCTGCCCAATACTCTAGTCATCCCTATGTAGCCATTGTGTCATCCAAATTAGAGCTCCAAAAAATAATATATCAATGTCAATATGAGAGCCAATGACCCTTTCTACCCCTCCTAGCCCCCCTTATACACCTCCTGTTGCGCCCTTCTTCCCTCTCAGACTCCTTTTGCACCCATCATTTCCTCTGAAATGTCCCTTTTCTGAATTTACATGATATTTCAAGCCTCTAATCAGATATTTAAGATCAAACAACCAATCTTTCAAAGATCCACCAATTTCTCAATAAACCCCAAATCGGGTATGCCAGAAATAGTGCCAAAAACTTCACAGCTTCACATATTATTAGTAAATCTAAAAGTGGAAATTTTTATAGAAATTTCAGCAGCATAACAGCCTAAAAAATGACATATTCAGATATGTATAGCATTTACACAACAGCTCCCAAACGGAGGATAAAAACAATGCTCATCGGGCTCCCAAAAACAACATAGAATAGCCCGAAAACACCACGAAAACACCAATAATCTATCATAGAAGTATAATAATGACCAAATACATATATGCAGATCTATTTTGACATCTGAAATTCTGAAATACATAAGCAACCTTAACTGATATGAAATACTCATCTGGAATCACCAAACTCTTACAAAAAACACACCCAAAAAATCACAAATCTGCACTGTTTAGCACAAAGGAAAAATTTGCATGAGCATGCACATGTAATGGCTCAAACTCCCATCCTTAGCCTTCCTAGAAACCTAAAAACTCTCATTTTTGGGTCTCCTTCTCCATAGGTTTGGCAAGCTCTGAAGGATAACAAAGAAATGAGCAAAAATCAAGTTTTGGAATGAGCCCAAAATGCCTCCAAACCCCTTAAAAGAGGGCATAACCCTAACTCACATCCAAGAGGGGTTAATAAAATATATTTTAATAATAATTTCCATTTATTATTCCATTCTCTTCCAAATATTATCCCATTTTTCTGAAACTTCATCTTTTTGGGCCTGCCTGCCTTAGAACAGATTATTATTTTTAATTATTTGAAAAGGGGACATGACAAGTCCTCCCCTTCCAAATATTTCTTGTCCTCAAGAAATGGCTGAAAAATAAATCAATCAATCAACCTAGATCCCAAATTTAGTCATGAACTATACTATTGTCAATTAACATAGCTTCCTACAATATCCTCTGCAATATAACCAAGAGGAATCCATAATCAAACTGACAATTACTGCTCAATGAAACTCCAAAGTCACAACTTCCACAGTCAGAAACTCACGAGACAAAAACTCTTAGAACATCAAAACCTAAGTAAAGTGGACAAATCAAACTACCAACATAGTAAATACCATCAATGCATTCCACTGGCCTATACGAAATGTACAATCCAACTTTGCAATAATGGTGAATGCTCTCGAATGAAACCATACCAAGTATGGAGAATCCACACACTGTATAAATCTTGCAGTCAACACAACTCTGTAGATCACCAAACACTATCTCATAACCATAACTCCCATGCACCCCTGATGGTGAAAAGCCATCACAAGATAAACAACAAGAATTGGAACCCAAACCAAATTTGCCTGCCATCAACTCCTCAACACAAGGATCAAATGCTAACTGATGTACATACCTTGCAATATAATGTTGATAAAAAAAACCAACCTTAGTCTATAGCTCACCATGAATAAGTGATACAACCCATTGTGACTAATCACCAAGTCAAGAGATGTCATAGCCAAAGGAGTAGAATCAATAACAACACCCACTAAAGCATCACTCTGAAACTCCTGCTCTAAGTCACGTATTATCAAGTTGTCAACTAAAGAACCTATTGCCATGTCGTGCCCATCACAACTATCATCCTAAGGTGTCAAACTATCCCATAACTGATGATAAGCACTAGGAACCAAAGTACATATCTGTATCATCATCTCATCAACATGGTCATCAAAGGTAAATTGATGAGCATACCTCACAATGTAATGTTGATAGAATGCACCAATCTTAGTTAGTGGCTCAGACTGAAATCCAAGGGTAACTAACTACAATCGATCACTAACCAAGTTGGAACTGACTACTACCTCTAAAGAAATCACAAGGGAGTAGTATTACTAGTAGGAACCATGCCAACTATTGGCTCACCAACATCACACATGGTCTTTGATACAACATCTCTAGTCTTCGTGCTATTAGTGCTAGAGGTCACCACCATGTCAGGCATACCACAACAATCTGCTGCAGCACCCAACTCAACTGAACTTGACTCTAGTGGGGATGAACCCGATATGCCAATGTTAGTATCAAGGATGGATGCATCCCCATCTCCACTATCTTTGACAATCCTGACCATGGACATCCTCGGATCATCAGACACCACAGCTTGTGACTGTACAAAATCTAGTAAAGATTGTAGTTGCTCTAACTCCATAGTCACCTTAGACAAATGAAACTATGAATCCTTGAAAGCCAACTATGTACTCTAAAGAATCTCAGAAGTCCATCAAGCTGCTCAATAAGCTCACTCACCTCATCTTCCTTGGCCAACAATGCATCATATGCTATATTGCCCCACTCCATAAGATAATCTCTATCGGCTACCAACTGCATATAATCTTGTCTCAGAATCTAGATAGCCTCCCATAAAGAGTGGAACTCTATCAAGGAAAGATAACTGCCTCCCTGCTCATCACTAGTAGGAAAACCCCATCCATTAACTGCTAACAATTGACGAGCAACATCGAAATGTTGGCAAGTGATAGCAATGTCCCACTCACTAACTCTCAACTGATTAGACACATGATGGCACTAGCTTGACTATCTCCTACAAACCTCCTCTGATGCACTGTCTAAAGGAGTATCCTCAAAGTTACTAGTCTCTAGAGTATTACCATCCATATCTTTTGAATCAACTCTAAAGCTCATATCAACAAATAGAGTATCAAAAACTGTAACACTGTTGTCCAACTCCTTTGTACCCGAGGAAAATAAGTCTTCAAAACTGCCCACTACATCCTCCTAGATGTCATCAATGCCAATATGATCCTGGGACTCATCTGTACACACTGCCAAATGTGAAAGATCATCAACACATTCTAGCAAGTATGGTCGACTGGGTATATGAACAAAGCCCAACACCGATATATAAAAAATAATACCAACATCAGACAAGCTGCTAGCACAAAAAAAGACAACACCGTGCAATCTGCTAATCAAATCCATGATAGCACCCAAACAAAAACTGCTACCAAAAAGTATTAAAGATCTCCAGTCAACTGAATCCCAGATGCCAATATAAAAATCTCGAGTCCATATCTGTAAACTAGAATCAACTGGTAACTCAAGAAAAATCCTCACTTAAGTAATATGACCAATACCAACTAACTCCACATACCTGTCATGATGAGATAATGAAGTCACAATACTGTCTTTGTTCACTTTCAGCTGGCTGGACAAATCGTGTGAAGTACTACTAGCCTCAACCTCATGTGACGAAGCATCTAATTGTGCCTGATACTCTTTCTCAGCAAAGTCATGAATGCTCAATGTCTACTCATCTCTACTAGGTATCTCACTATCATGCACAACAACATCCTCATAATCATCATCTGAACCCACTACGCTATAGTCACTACTTGTTGTAACTATACCATCCTGAATACCTATGATATCACCCTTTAACGACCTGTATACAATTGTCTCAATTTGAGTATCAAGTTGACCATTACTATCAATCTGCATTTTCTCACTACCTCCTATGGCAGAGTAGAATTTGAGACCTCTACTTGGCATTAAGCTAGTTTCTCAAACTCCTCATGCAAGTTCTTGGTAATTGTGTCACCTGCCCTATGAGAAAATCTGCCAAATAGAAATCTGGTCAACTTATCCACCCTAGCTGGGTCGGACAACATGTCATTCATCATACGGTGGTGCTCAACCAACTGTTCAGACATGTCATGGCTTATTTTCCTAAGTTTATCTCGAATGTCTAAATAACCATCCTTTCTACTGTTTTGACTCTGGATATCAATTGTCCAAGATCGTGTCCTTTGAGGCTCTGTACTATACCTGTCCATTCTGAATAAAGTAGAGTGTAACCCCAATAGGTTATAACTTCTTCAAACACCAAGAACTATTATGAAAATGATTAGAAGTAGCATGCAACCATAGATTTTGACATGCAGCTGATTAGAAGCAACATGCAACCACCAAATTCACCAAGAACTAACATGCAAATGATTAGAAGTAGCATGCAACCATAGATTTTGACATGCAACTGATTAGAAGCAACATGAAACCACCAAATTCACCAAGAACTAACATTCAAATGATTAGAATTATCATGCAACCATAAATTTTGACATGCAGCTGATTAGAAGCAACATGCAACCATAAATTATGACATGCAAGATTTGGGTAGTTGTCAAAACTGACATGCAAACTTCTACAAACCCTCAAGCTGGCAAGATCATATCTCTAATACCACTAAAATGTTCCTTTTCTGAATTTACATGATATTTCAAGCCTCTAAACATATCTTTAAGTTCAAACAACCAATCTTTCAAAGATCCACTAATTTCTCAATAAACCCCAAATCAGGTATGCCAAAAATAGTGCCAAAAACTTCATAGCTTCACATATTGTTAGTAAATCTGAAAGTGGACATTTTTATAGAAATTTTAGTAGCATAACATCCTGCAAAATGAAAGTTTCAGATCTGTATAACATTTACACAACAGCTCCCAAACAGAGGATAAAAAAAATGCTCATCGGGCTCTCGAAAACAACATAGAATAGCCCGGAAACACCACAAAAACACTAATAATCTATCACAAAAGTATAATCATGAAAAAATAAATATATTAAGCTCTATTTTAACATCTAAAAGTCTTAAATACAGCAGCAACCCAAACTGATATGAAATACTCAACCGGAAACACCAAACTCTTACCAAAAACACACCCGAAAAACCACAAATCTGCACTGTTCAGCACAAAGGAAAACTCTGCATGAGCATGCACATGGAATGGCTCAAACTCCTATCCTTAGCCTTCCTAGAAACCTATAAACTCCCATTCTTGGGTCTCCTTCTCCACAGGTTCGACAGCCTCTGAAGAATAACAAAGAAATGAGCAAAAATCAAGTTCTGGAATGAGCCCAAAATGCCTCCAAACCCCTTAAAAGAGGACATAACCCTAACTCAGTCCAAGAGGGGTTAATAAAACATATTTTAATAATAATTTTCATTTATTAGTCCATTCTCTTCCAAATATTATCCCCTTTTGCTGAAACTTCGCCTTTTTGGGCCTGCCTGCCTTAGAAAAGATTATTATTTTTAATTATTTGAAAAGGGGACATGACATCCTCCCACCATGTCATTTTTACCATTTAATTGTCCTTTTTTGTAATCATTTTTCCCTTGTACATCCCCCTACTCATGTCACTTTGTTATACATTTTCAATAAGTCACTAAGATTCATTTTCTCTCCCTACTGCCATCTTGAGGGCATATTATGCAGTACAGTCTATCTTCTTCTATTCAAAACCAAGAAAACCATCTTGTTTTAAAAATTCTTCTTCACATTATTTATATTCAAACTTCTTCGAAATAGTGTTGTCCCAATACTATGTCAAAGATGGGCAAAATGTAGACACCTAAATCTAATTACACCATTGGATGATTTTATTTAGTCACCTTATAGGATATTATTGATTAATATTTATCATTTAATTAATTAATTTTTTAACTATAGCCCAATTGATAAAATTGAATGATAACCCAAAATCAATTTATCAATTAAATCTTCATTCCTCTATTAAATTAAATAAATATCAAAATCTATTTGATTTAATTTCTCAAAACCACTATTATTAAATAAATCATCCTAAACCATTAAAACCATCCATAAAACCTATCTTTACCCCTAATCCAACCCTTTAACCAATACTAACCTCATGTAGCCACCTAGTTAACCCATCCCATCAAAGCTAAGCCACATACCTCATAACCCTCTTTCTAAGCTAAGCCTAATCTCCCTCCTAAACATGTGCACAACTTTAAGCAAGGGTTAAGACTTGCTAACCCAAGCCAAATTCAATGGTCTCCCTCATCCTCTTCCATCCCTATCCAAGTTCATTAATGGCTCTTGTATGCACACTAAAATGGTCACTTGGACTATGGGCCTCCATTATTCAATTTATCAAATTTCTTCAATCAATGGTTTACAATATTTTATTAAATCATATCAAATCAATTTCCTTGATCAAACCATAATTAATTCAATTATTTCAACATTTCCTAAGGTTTGATCATTTTATCATAAGTCTTATTTAATTAAAAGAAAACCTCTCTTTTTAATTAAATAATTAATCCATATTTAATTAATTATGAGAAAAAACCTCATTTAATTTAGTTAAATATTTTCTATTTAATTAAAATTATTTACTCCCTTTTAATTAAATTAAATTCCACTTGAAAAA
Organism: Cupressus sempervirens; assembly: GCA_028749045.1. Lineage (NCBI taxonomy): Eukaryota > Viridiplantae > Streptophyta > Pinopsida > Cupressales > Cupressaceae > Cupressus > Cupressus sempervirens. Next base: position 766,154,872 of record CM053786.1, on the reverse strand, counting down.
GGAAATAAATTAAATTAAAATAAAATAAATTCTTTCTTTCCTCTACACTTAAATGCACATATTTCTAAGTGGGATTCCATTTAATTTTCCTCCTCTTTTCTCATTGGTGGAATTTTGTCTCACATGGTTCATTCTTTCTCCACCCTTGATAAAATCTTATGTCCTCTTAATCTTAATCATCCATTTTTCTTAATAAGGGAGAGCCCTCTCCTCATTTTTGACATCCACAATTATGTTATTGTTATGCGATAGGTATAGAGAGTGATTTTTGGAGGAGTTTGAGTATTAAAGCTTTTATTAGAGAACTTCTATCTTCTTGTATTGTTATCTCATAAATCCATGGGTTCCATCATCATGCTCCATCCTTTCATTTTATATTAGCTTAGATCCATATTTTCTTTGATAGATTAATATTGCATTGTTATTTCCTTTCGTAGATTATATTTTATTTCTTGTATTGCTTTGCATTGCTATCATGTAGATTAGCTTGCATCTTTATTTACATTCATATTTTGGTATTTGAATTTCTTATTTTATGGTGTACTCGCATGGGTACAAACTATGTCAAAATAAGGGCCTCCATTACAAACCCTTACACTCCATGAATAGAGAGCTATCAGCCACCATCCAAGACTTCATTCTTGAGTAATCTTGGATACAATGACTCATTGAAGTGTGTCAACATTTTAGTAGACATTTTTGGCACCCACCATGTGGCAACCCACCTCTACTTGCTAGTTTTATTTTTTTTGGAGCTAACCCCCTTATGTGGATTTGTTTAGAGATTAAAAAAATCTTAGATCTTAAAGATTTGATCATATCTCCCAAACGAATTGGTGTTTTGGTCTGAATATTTATTTTCAAGTTGGTAACATACCAAAGAAGCTTCAATGAAATATTTAGATTTTTTCTAAAGTATTTTCTATTTTTTATAATTTTTTCTTGATTTTTGATGGAAATCATTTTAGAGTGCAAATTAGAAACTTTTTCAAAAAAATCTATATTTTTGAAAAGGCCTCTAAATTATCAATAGGGTTGGTTCTTTGTATTTTGATTTTAGAGATCATATTAAGCCTCAATAATTCAATTTGTAAAAACTAGTTTATTTTGATGAAATTCCTCCCTAGGACACAAATGAAAAGATGTTTTTAAAATTCTAACATTTTTTGAAATCTCTCTTATTTTTGATAGGGGTCTCTTATCTACATTTAAGGTTTTGTGTCTAAATTCATGGCACATAGTTCCAATCTTGTTGACTAGGTCAAAAATCAATATTAAAAAAAGGTCATTTATTAAATAGCTTGCATTTAATTTTCACATGGATCAATGGATGATCTGAGCTTTCATTTGGGTTGTTTTTTAGTTATTATCACTCTTAGAAATAATATTTTTAGATCCAACAATAGTTTTGCATAGGTTGGATATATATTGCACATCTTGTGTTTGCTTTTTTTGCCTATTGCTTTGTTCATTGCTAGTGAGCATTCAAGCATGAACAAAAGCTATAATAGAGAAAAGATGCATTGTAAGGATTATTAAGTGTTTTTTTGGATCTCATTTGTTTGGCTTGAGTTTTTTTACATGCTTTCATAGATTCACACTTCATTTGGTGCTTTAAAATTGGATCTAGATTTACTTTCACGCATATTTGTTTCACACAGTAATTAGGCTCTATGAACACTATTTGTGGAGTTCTGGACAAAATGTGCTTCATTTGTTTACCTTATATGCAAAGCTCTTCTTCACAATAGATCCTATTGTAGGTAGGGAAGATTATTTTTTATTATCTCACTATTCTGTTTGAGTTTGTCCTAAACATCCATTAGTACTTTCTCTTTTGAGATTGGTGTTTGTTGTAGGCTTTTCCAAAAAAATTATCAGGTGATTTCAAATTAGCATGTCAAAGGATTCTGTTTGCTACTTTTGGGTAAGATGAAGAGACTGGAGGAGTATGCTATGTTCCCTTTTGGGCACATCATAAACTTGGAACCCTTGAATCCAAACCAAGTCCCCATGCGGTACAACTTTGTGAGTCTTTCTTGGTTAGAGAGGGTTAATCATAGTGGACATTCCCTTTATTAGGTCAACCACATGGATGAAACCTCAAGCAATAATAGCCATTTTTTACATGGTAGTAGCAACCACTATATAAATGTCCTTGTATGAGAAATTCCCATAGGTGTAGTATTTTTTTGGGTTGTTAGATCTCCTCAGTATCTCCAATTGATTAAATTCTTAGAATATGTCAAAACCCTAGTGTGCCAGGATGGGAGTTTTCCCACTCTTGATTACAAAAGCTGTAGAGTTGAAAATTACTAAGAACCATATTGCTACAAAATTTTCTTTTCTAGGACTCTATACATGATTCAAAAAAACATTTTGAGAACATACATAGTGATGGTTCTAGGGATTAGACTAATACTATAACACTATTCTTGTTCATGTGCAAGGTTGTTTTGTCCCTTGCTTATTGTTTGAAGATGTTTTCTTGAAATTCCTTATTGTTATCTTGTGTTTCTAGTTCATGATTTAGATATTTGTTGGCAAATAGATTGTTCTTTCTGATTTTGACTCTTAAATACCCAAAACTATTAACAATATCTTATTACAAACAGTTGAAAAGTTGATTCTAAAAAGGCTAACTTTTCTTTGAATTGATAGGTATAGCTCCTTATTGTGGATTTTCAATGAATTATGTTTTATTCCTTAAACTTATATGGGGTATGGGTGAAAGTACAAAGTTGTGTCACCTTTTAGGCTGACTAATCAAAATGACTAAATTTGAGTATTTCTATTTAATTGTTTTTTTTTTCAAACATATGATCTTGTTAAATTTATTCTAGCTAAGTTATATATGGTTTGACTCTTTTTCCAATTGGAAATCTCTATTAAATGCATGTTTTATAGTAGATAGTATCAAATTACCAAAGAAATTAAATTATTTCAAAAAATTGACATTTCAATAACTATTGCTATTTTTTATGATTTTTTTTAATAACATAGAAACACCATTTTATAGAGCTCATAGTCAAGAATATTCTCATATAGAGTTCATAGTGTTCCAATTAGATATAATATATTGTAATTAAAAAATTATACAATTATGTATTTTAACATTCGAGAATATGTTGATTTTGAGAAAGAAAAAGATGGTAAATCATATCAAAAACATTAAAAAATTATATGATGTTCTAGAGGAGAGAGTCCTCTTCAAGAACCTATAACCTTTTTTTGTTTGGAATAGATTTATTTTCAAAAATGTGGTGGGAGATGAAAAAAATATATTTGAATAAGTTAAAATTTGAACCATTATAAAAGAGAAAATATAGGTCTGAAGTCAAAAAAAAAAAAAAATTGTTCTAGCTATATATATTATCTATAGCATAATCTGAGATCAAAAGGAAATAAATTTATTTCCTTGTATTTTTTTGGTGGGAACTAGACCCCTAATTTTTAGCATTTTTTAGTAACTAAAAAGTTATCATTAAAAAATAGGAAAGTCCATCATTTATTTTTGCAAATAATTATTAAAAATTATAATCCTAAACTTCATCCATTTCTACTCATTTCATTAGTTTACTTAATTTTAAAATTATAAATAATAATACAAGATTTATGTCATTAAAGTTGAATAATTATACTTTTGTTAGCATTTTCCTTTGTAAAAGGGTGACACATGTTTTTACTTTTACCCGTATGTTCTTGACCCTAGAACAGGAGAGGTAAAACTAAGCTAGGCCTAAACAGGATCTAACTTAAGCAAGAAGTCATTTCTAAAGAATTGATTAAGTTCATGAACCCATGCATCTTATGAACTCACAAAGCTTAATAACTAAAAATGGCATAACAACTAATACTAAACTGATTCAGCTAGAATTGAAGCTACAAAGAAAGAAAGATCAACTAAAGGGAAAACATATAAGGGATTTCTCTTTGAACATGCAATGACACTACTTATCACATCTATTCACTACTTCAAAATAGGGGAATGAAACTCTATTCATTCCTTGCTTCAATTTAGATGAAAGAGAAAACATTTAATTAACAACTAAAAGAAATGGAACAGAAAATAATTGATACAAAATACCATTCAATTGAATCTAAAACGTCAAGTACTTCACACTAAAAATTAGCCAACCTTTTATTAATCTTTCAATTTCATACATATAGGATTCTAATATGATTGTTACAATAGAAGTTCAATTAGTTCATCTCCTCAAAAGAATGACAAATGGTAAGAAATCGGTATGTTGCATTACAATGATTATATCAAAAAATGAAAGGGGCAGAATATGAATCACTTCACCTTCTTTCCCTTTTTTCTTTTGCCCTATATACCTTAGTAGCAATAATGAATGGGATTAGCTCTTCATGCCTAGGCACATGTATGTTGGTGTATCTCAAGAGCCACATAGAATGCTCCCTAGCCAAATTCTTGACAACATTCAATCGATCATGCAATTTCTCTGTGGCTACATTTATGCATCCACTAAGTTTTTGGAGTTTTGCAACTTTGTTTTGATTACTGGAGGCTACATCTACCAAACTATCTATGAATTTGGAGAAATTCATCTGCATGACAGTTATTCCAATGATTCCTTTCCCTCGACCGCTAATCTGGGAATCTGTATGTAGTTCACTCATGAGCTAAAAATCTCTATCTTAGTCCTTCTTTACTTTATCCTCTATCTCCTTAAGTCCTTTCTCTATTGACAAGATCATTTCTTATTTGAACTCCATGCTCTTAAGCCATTCAAAAAAGGTTGATCTCCATTGGGCAAGATCTTTTCTTCAACAACTTGTTTTGCCTTTATTTGAATAATCATCTTTAGAAGAGAGATACAATCATCACTCTTCACTCTTTCTCTAATTAAAGTATTTCTATTTGCTAAGATGTTATCCTTCTCTATTTCTAATCTTAAGCTGACATTGCTAATTTGTTCTATAATAGAGACTCCCTCTTATTTAAGATTGTTACTCAATTCTTTACCAATCTGACCAAAATTCCTATCTTCTTGAACCTAGGAGTTAAGGACTTGAACCTTTGTAGTAGTAGGATTACTTGTTATTGACATTCTAGAGACACTTTCCAGAGGAGTGACCAATCATGTAATAAATCCTATTAGCTCTTCTATCTCTACCTTCATTATAACCTTTGACAATTTGAGGCTCTCCATTTATCTTTCAATTACTTCATTGGTTGACTTACACAAGCCAACCTTGGTGTTATTTCTGGGCTCTCTAAGATCTACTAAATGTAGAGTGAAATCATTGCCAAACATATCTTTAATTCTCCCATCTTTGGTGAGTTCTATAATCTCCATTATTAGGTATCCTATATCTAGATCTTGTCGCAAAACAGACAAGGTCTTCTACTTTTTAACCTTACTCAACACGGATCTAGAATGAACTACAAGAGATAAGGTATCCTTATTGGGAGATCCTTCATCCTTCCTCTTTCTCTTTCACTCTAGAGTGTCCTCCAACCAGTAATCAGTGCCTATCACCTTAGAAGTTATCTTGAGTGAATCCATACTAAACATTTTCCTCTTAACCAGAGTAATTTCTTTTGTAGTCAAGGAGAATGGATTCTTTTAAGCTTGAGAGACAAGCTTTGAAGACTCTTGGCCTTTCTTCATTGTTGTAGTCTTCTTAGACACCTCATTAGATTTAGTGGATTCATTGCTACTACTCCCTCCATCTCCCAAATCCACTATCTCCACTAGAGAGCTACTTGGTTGCAAAAGTGTAGTACTTACTTGTAGAACTGGGCTATTATGAGGTGAGTGAACTGGGCTGACATGAGGAGAGGAGACTGGGGTGAAATGAGGAGAGGAGATTGGGGTAATAGCACTATCTTTTGGCTGCTTCATCTTCTCCTTCTCAGCATCAATTTGGATTCCAATAAATAGGAGGGAGCCATCTTGACAAGTCTTAGCCATAGGGATATTCTTGTTTGCAAGTTAATCACCTCCCCTTGATGGTTGAGCTAGTCCTTAAGTAATGGACAAGGTTACACCTATTGTGCCACCTTGAGAGGAGGAAGGAGCTATGGCTATTGGAGAAGCTTGAGCCAATGTGCTTTTACTTCTAGACCTCCTTGCAGTAGTCCACTTGACCCACTTTCTAGTTCTTTTGATGATTCGGGTCATCATAATATCTAGGTCTTCCTTAGCATCCTCATAAGGATCTTAATTGATAGGAGTGCCTCTTAACTTATTCAAATATGTATTACTATACATATGTTGACCATCATCCTCTAATCCTTCAACATCAAGATTGATTTTATATGTTTTTATTTGCTCCACTGTGAGCCTGGCAAAAGCATGATCTTGACTTTCAAATTCATCTTTACAATCTTCCCAATAATCTTCAATAGTGATAACATGTTTTATCACACTACCAATCTACAACACCTCCCTAGCCTATTCATTTGAATCAGACATAGGTCTCAGGACATCATACATCTCCAATTTGTACTTCATCTTGAACATCGTAAGCATATTTTTTTACATCTGATCAGGACTCGCAACTAAAAGATACCTCCTTTATAGGGAACTCATATCCTTTCTTCTTCAAACTCTTGCTCAACATGTTCACTTGGATCACTTCCCTCACTATCTCGATCACCACAATCATGTCGCTCGAGTACCTCGATAGACTGAAGAGGAATCCATCAAAAGTTGCAAGATGTAAACAAGAGAAAGATGAGAACTAGATAAAATATCGTCCAAATTGACTAATAGCCACCATTGCTTCTAGCTAAATCTCCTCTTTGGACATCTCTAGAGCTCCCTACAAATTCTCATAGTGAATATATTATTAACTTTGACATAATCCACATAACTATTTTGCAATTGTAAACAAGGGTAGAAGTCATAAGATTTCACATCATTAGGAAACTCCTCTACTCTTTGGAGTCTTGGCCATAACTATAGAGAAGCTAGCATGTAAATTAGAAAGGAAGACATATAGAAAGTGTTGTAGAACTTCAGGGCACTTAGAGCATTTGAAATATTCTCACTTACCTCATGGGCCTAGTCAATATATTGAGTATTTGAATAGATAACTTGTACCAAAAAGAAATATTGTTCAACAAAATTTAGAGCCTCTACCTCACCTTTTAGTTTGTGTAGGAGAATGAAAGTGTCTAAAATCTTAGGTTTGAGATTAGTACCAAAAAGGGTCTTAGGGACCTTACTCTTGGTGCTCCATAGCTTTTGAAACCATGATTGCATAATCTCCTTTCTCCAGACCATCTTCTTTGTGAACAACTTAGAGATGGCTCCACCAACTATCAAGTCTAAAAACTCTTCTCACTCTAGATTTTGTAGGCAATTTACCACTATTTTTCTATCAATCGAGATCAACACTATATTATTAGGTAATATGATCCACCTAGTATCTAGATTATAGTGATTTATACATTCATAACTCATTTTTGGAGCTTAGACTGGCACTAGGAAACTAGCTAGTTCCACTAGCTCACATCCTCAATGCTTCTCAGTTATGGGATGAATTGGCTCTAATTTCACCCCATTTTGAAAATCTTGCATATCATAAAAATGGAGTGAAGTTTCCATGAAATTCTCCAATGTGTACTTGATTCCATTCAGCCAATCAAAACTGACAAACTTGGTTGCTATTGTCTGAGAGTGAAGTGAATTGAATTTCAAATCTAGAAGAAGAATAGTATATCAAATTTGCAAATATAGGTTATTTGAAAAAGTTGTGCAATTTAATAGAATAGTAGTTCAAGAAAGAGTGGTAGTTTGAATAATTGTTAGGTTTCCATCTTTATAGGAGTCTCAATTCACTTATTGATCTTCAGGATTCATGCCACACAAATGAGTTAAAGGATAAATTTGTTGAAATAGTAAATGGAGGTTCTTAATGGATAACTCGGTATCCTTTCACTATTTTGTTGGCCCAATAGTAACTTTCCATCCTTTCACACTTACTTTCCCATTTCCCATTAAGTTTTGGGAAATTATAGACAGAGTACTTTGTAAGATAATATCTGCCAAATCAAATCCTTCCTAATAGATCTTTCCAATGATGATTGGATCATTTTTATTATCATCTTGAAGTATTTTTCATGTGAAATGTGGGTCCAAATCACTCACAAACTTAATTTTCTTTTGAATGCAGAAAATCATCATCATAGTTTGAAAACCCACCAAGGAGAAGAAGATTTTCATTTCTTCACCGATGCCTCTTTTTCACCTCTACTATTTAACTTATTTCTTCCTTTAAGTTCAAAGATGTCCATAAGGAGTGCAAAACTTCATTAGGGGCCCACTTTTCATTTATTTCCTTTTAAAATTTACTTTTGTAGAAAATAGACTTCATGCGTTGAAAACCCGCTGAGGAGAAGTCAATTTTCATTTTTCCACCAAAGACAATTCTGAGAGTTGTAATGAGTCTTTAATACCTATTGAGGCAAATAATCGTAAAGGAAATAGGAATTCATAACAAGGCACTTTATCTTCCTCTCCTTGTGACCTATATGCGTCATTTGGTGCTCTCCGTGGGGAATTGCCTTCATGGGTTAAAAATTTGCCAAGGAGAAAGTAAATTTCAATTTTCCACAAGCTTCTTCTTTTCATGGAGAGTATGATAAGCTAGAAGAAAACTCAAATTTGTGAATAATCTTTTTATGTTGCAAGAATCTCCATCAAATTTGGTACTAAGCTACTTGTAAGACTCACAACATGAAGGAATACCACCTGGCTATGAAATGTGGGGAAGGGAAAGATGGAAAATTTGATGAAGACTCTTTCCACCTAGGGTTACTTAAAACTAGACTTGGACATACCTAGGCTTTTCCAAGACACAAAATTCTCCACATTTGCAAAATGGTTATAGGGTAAAAACTACGGCAAGAACTAGCTCTGACTGGGGACTTGGGAAGACTATATTGAAGCAAGGAATCCAAAATCTTTGGTTTTGAAAAAATAAAAGAGGCAAACAACAAAACTAAAGTGAGGAAAAATAAGGAAGAAAAGGCAAGAAAGGAAAACTAACTAGGAAAACATGAAAAGGAACTAAACGTAACTATAATATTACCTATTTTCAATTTGAAATTCGATAGAGTCTCAAATCTTGACCATTTTATGTCAAGGGAAACACTTTGCCATCTGGATATGCTAATTTAAATGAGTTGTTTTCAAATGCCTAATGGACAATGAATGGGCCTTTCCACAAGGTATCAAATTTCTTATGCATACCTTTTGGTGTTCTTTATTTATCCCACAATAATATACTATCTCCTACCATGAATTTCTATAGCCTCGCTTTCTTATCAAATAGGCTCTTCACTCACATCTAATGTTGAGTGATATGATCTACTATTTCTTCTCTTTCCTCTTCAAGATTACTTAAGTATAGAATCCTCTTTTCTAAGCCATTTTTATATATATCATCTTCAATTATTGTCCTTAGCTTGTTCATAGGTAGTTCCAAGGGCAATGGGAGATTAGCCTCAGGTCCATAGACTAATCGAAAAGGAGATATCCCAATCCCCCTCTTAAGTGTCACCCTATTTACCCATAGTGCCTCATGAATTTTCTTGTACCAAGTTTTTTGATTATCTAACACCAATGTCTTTACAATATTCATCAAATTTTTGTTACTAGATTTTGTTTGACCATTTCCTTGCAGGGAATAGTCAAATGAATAACTAACTATGATGCCATGCTAAAAAAAAAACTTGGTGATATCCATAGAAGAAAAATATGACACATTATCCACTACCAATTTGATGTGGACACCAAACTTAACCAGTATGTTTTCCTTAATGAATTCACATACTACTTCTAAATTAGTTTCCTTAGATGCTTTGGCCTCCACCCACTTGGTAAAATAATCAGTCACCGTTATAACATATTGGTTATTGGTATTGGACATTGGGTTAATCAGACCAATAAAGTCAAGGCCCCATTGTTGGAATGGACCTTTGATGATGGCAGGTCTAAGAGGTAGAGTGTCTAGCTGAAGTCTCCTAGTGAACATCTTGCATTTTTCAAATTTTGATACCTAACAGTAAGAATCCTTAAACATTTTGGGCTAGTAATGACACTATCTTAATATTTTGAATGTCATGACTGAAGAGAAGAAATGTCCATTGCATGCTTCATCATGAAAGGTTCTCAACAACTTTTCTTGTTGTTGCTGTTTGTCTACGCATCAAAGGAAGGTACCATTTATAGCTTTCTTGAACAATTATTCATCCCAGATTACATATTTGGCTGCTTTCAACTTGATGTCTCTTCTTTGTTTGGTTGTCATACCTTATGGGTATTCTCCATATGTTAGCAGATAACTAATATTCTCAAACCAAAGATGATGTAGACCTATAGCCAGAACTAATTTCTTTTCTCCCAATTTTTCTGATTCTTCAGCGATCTTGTTTTTTGCAATTACTTTGCACAACACATTACCCCTTACTAGCTTAGTAGGCTTGATTTCAATTTCATACTCTTGTGTTTTTTCTACCCATGTCCCTCTAGTATTACACCCTACATCCTATTGTGTCAACACACTTTTCACTGGTATGTCAGGTACATAAACTATAGAATGCAAGTGCAAGATATAAAACCTAAAATTCTTTAGTGCTTTAACTACTACAAAGTTATGTTTTTCAATTTGGGAATATTTCAATTCATGACTTTTTAGAGGTATGTTCATGAAGGCAATAGGGGCTTGTATTTCTTCTTTATTATCTTGCATGAGGATAGCTGATAAGGTGTATTTAGAATCATAACAATAGATGATGAAATCTAACTTATAATCTGGATGACATAGTACTGGAGCATTAGCAATAGCAATCTTTATATCTTGAAAGGCCTACTTTAGCACCTCATTCCATTTAAAAATTGAATTTCCTTTCATCATGTCCACAATACACTTAGTGGTTTTTGCAAAATCTAGAACAAACCTTCTAAGGAAATTCACCTACTTGAAGAATGATTTAACTCCTATTTTATTTGATGGTAGGCTCAATCTTTGAATGGCTTTGACTCATTTGGGATGAATTCTAATACCTTCTTGAGAAACTATATGACCTAGGATCTTTCCCTTAGTCACACAGAAAATGGATTTTTTTGAATTAATTGAGATTCTATGTTTCTGACACCTTTGGAATACCTTCTTCAAATCTTCTATGTTATTTTTTCTTTCTTTGAAAATATAGTGAGGTCATTTAGATATATAATGATAATCTAGTCCTTTAGATCAGCAAATGTTTTACTCATACACCTTTGAAATGTTGTTTCAGCATCCATGAGCTCAAAGAGCATTCTATGATATGCAAACACACCCCAAGGAGTGGTGAACGTTGTTTTATGTTGATCCTTTTCCTCAACTTTGACTTGATTATAATCTGAGAACCTGTCAAGCATGGATATCATTTTGGTTCTAGCCACTATTTGTAGTAAGTAATCCATATTGGGGAGAGCAAAATTATCCTTTAGGGATGCCTGGTTCAAATTCTAGAAATCAATGTAGATCCTTATTTCCCCATTCTTCTTTCTAACTGGTACTATATTAGCTACCTAGGTGGAGTGGTGGATGTGATAGATGATTCTTGCCTTTAGCATCTTGTCTACTTCCCAATATATAGAACTTGCTACCTTAGGATTGTAATTCCTCTATTTATGTTGGAAAGGGACTCCGTCATGTTTCAAGGGAATCTAATGTTTTATCTTCCTACCTCTATAGCTTTTCAAGTCTTCATAACTCCAGGAAAAAATGTCCTAATATTCTATGAAGAGTTTTTTTGCAACTTCTTTCTCTTTAGGTGAACAACATTTTCCAATATTAATCATTTTGGGATCATGAGTATCTCCTATATTCATCCCTTCATACTTACTAGTAGTAAGACTTTTTTCTATCATTTTTTGTTTTACATAAGCATCATGTCTATTGAACAATTTTTCTAAAGATACAAAGTATTGGGGAATGATATTACTTCACAACTAGACTTGATCATTTTGAATCTCTTTTCGCTTGACATCAGAGTTTTCATGATTATCATCATTAGATTTTTGTCTAGAACTAGTTTTTTCATTTTCTAGGAAAATTTGAAAACTTCTATCACCTTCAAAGACCTACCAAGACTTTGAATTTTTAGGAATAGAGATTTGATATATGATTTCTACTTGATACTTCTTGTCTTTGAATTCTGGATGGGGAAGTAACAAGGAAGATGAAACAACTAATGAATCTACTTTGGGATTCATCTCTCTTGATATTGATTCGATATAAAAAGCATCAAGACCTTCTATTTCATCCAAAAACACTATTTCTATAACTCTTCATCGTGTGATTCTTCACAGAGAATTGCCCCTTAATGTCTTACAATAAGCTTTGCATCACCTCGAGCTTCTAGGATCTTTATCCCTTTTTTATTTTATAGCTAGTATCCCTAATAGTAGGCCTTCATACTCTATAATGTTATTTGTATTTCCAAACTCCAATTTGAAAGCCATGGGTTTGGGTTTTCCTTCAGGGTGTATTAACACTACACCTATTCCAAATCCTGACAAGGAACAACTTCCATCAAACTCCAATCTCCATATTGATGATGACTCTTTCTCTTCACTTAGGGCTTTCATTTTTGAGTCACTTTCTTTCTCATTGAGGATGTCCTTTGTAAATAACATGTAATTGCCAAACTATAGTTCTTGATAGAGAATTTAAGCCTTAGGGTCATCTAACTTCAACACAGTAAATTTCTCCTTTTCCTCAGGCTCCAACTTGACTTTATTACTCCCTATAGATATGAATACTTAAGACCAATCTAGTTTTATCTCACGACCTAAATCTCTACAAAAACTTCTACTTAAGAGCAGTCCAAAGCTTGCCAAAATATTTGAAACTAGAATAGTCAATAATAGTTTCTTTTTTGAATGAGAGGCTAGAGCTACCTAAGAATCTTTAATCTATCCAAGCGAGGGATCCTGTTCGGCATCCATAGAGTAGTATCTTCAATGAACTTTAGTTTTGGAGCATTTCCTTTTCAAGGATTTACTAATCTCTTCAATACCATGGGATGAGATTGCAAATAATCCATGGGAGAGATTTGTATCTTTGACTCTTTACAAAATTGAATGAAATCAAAAGGGCTCTTATCCTTACCTATTTGAGATGTTGATGCCCCTTGATCAATACAAGCATTATTTGAGGAAGAGATAGGATCACTTCCTATGGCATGGTTGGATGCTTGATTTTTTAACTTCTGACTCCAGGTCAACTTTGTAGCATTCAACCTTTGGATTAGAATCTAACTCATACTCCAAAAATAAATTTCCAAAGTTTCCATTTGAGTATGAATCTAACTCAGAGCAAAGAATTGCAGCATTCAACTCGTTGGTGGATAACAACTGCATCATACAAGTAGTTTCTAGGCAGCTTTCACTATCATGATTTTTCATCAAACAAATGACACATATATATCCTTTCTTTGGTGTCATTCAATTGCCAACCTAGGTTGTGAACCTATGAGCTATGGGAATTTTCCATCATTATTCCTTCCTAGTGGATTTTGATAATTTTATTGGTAAGAATTATTGAATCTGGGTAATTGCCTTTTTACTGCTACCATCTCATTTGATAGCTTTTGGATCATTTTATCAGATGATGTGAGGTTACTAGAAGTCCCTTTAGTTTGAAGTTCTCTCTTCCATTTTCCTATGGAAATCAAGTCATCTTCAAATTCAGCTACCTTCTTTTGTACATCTACTAAATCTATGGGATGTGCCTTTCTCAAGTCATAATTGATATCTTGTGGCATTGCACTTATAAAAAATGTTTTCAGATTACTAGTAGTAGGTCTGTTAGTAGTTGGGATTCTACTAGTGATCTTATTGAAAGTAGAAATGAAATTCCTGGTACTCATGCTAGGTTTTTTTTTCATGGATGGCAACTGTGTTAACAAGACATGTTCATCTTCCACAATTTTAATTCTTGTTTCGAAGGCCATTCTTGTTGTATCCCAACTAGTGATTAAGCTATCATCCAGATGATAGAACCAGTCTCCTACATTGTCTGTCAAGGTTTCTACAAATAATCTTACAGCAACATCCTCATGTGCAACTCCTAAGATGTGAGTATCTACAAAGAAGGCCTTAATGTGTTCATCTATGGTAACCTTCCCATCACTTGAAAATTTAGGAAAATTCTTCATTGAACCACCTAGAAGTGGGTGATAGGCTATGAGTGCTAATGGATCTATTGTTTTAGCCAAAGGAGTAGCCATAATTTTTCTAGAAAGGTATGGTAGAAAATTGACAACTTGAGAAGCAGTGATTTTGTGCAAGGTCAATACCAGGTAGGTAGTATGTGAAGTGCTTTGATTCCTAATGGGGGAAGGTAGTCTAATCTAACTTTTCTTTTCACCTTTTTGTTTATGAATATCTAGGATGGGAGAACCAAGATCTGTAAGTTTATCATAAATAGGGCCTTGTCCACCCTATTCTTTGGTACTTCTAAGGAACCTTGTTTGTTCCAGGGTTCTAGATTAGTTTTGCTTTGAGCTTCAGATCTCAACTTTCTTTCCGCTCTTTATATTTCTCTTCTCTGGATAGCTCTTTCCAAATCTTCAGCCCTAGATTCTTCTTCTTCTAGAATTTGGCTAGCATTTCTGTAATGTTTTGCATTCCTCCTATCTCTCCAAATGAATGTATTCAGTGATGAGATTAAATCTTCTTGGTCATCTTGAAATCCAAGATTAGGTTGGAGCACTAGAAAAATGTTCTCATGAGGCAATACCATCTCCCCTCATGATATTGGCTTATTAGACAAGCGACTATTCATAGTCCCTAGTAGAGTCACCAAAAATTTGTTGGTAAATAGAATGTTCTTTCTGATTCTGACTCTTAAATTCCAAAACTATGAACAATTTCTAATTACAAATAGTTGAAAAGTTGCTTCTAAAAAGGCTAAATTTTCTCTAAATTAATAGGTACAACTCCCTATTGTGGATTTGCAATGAATTATGTTTTATTCCTAAAGCTTATATGGGGTATGTTCTTCACCTAAGAATAGGAGAGGTAAAATCAAGCTAGGCCTAAACAAGATCTAACTCAAAAAAGAAGTGATTTGTAAAGAATTGATTAAGTTCATGAACCCACACATCTTATGAACTCACAAAGCTTAATGACTCAAAATGGCATAACAACTAATACTAAACTGATTCAGCTAGAATTTAAGCTATAGAGAAAGAAAGAATAGCTGAAGAGAAAACATCTAAGGGATATCTATCTGAACATGCAATGGCACTACTTATCATTGGGATTCTCTTCATGACTAGGCATGTTTACGTTGGTGTATCTCAAGAGCCACTTAGAATGTTCCCTAGCCAAATCCTTCATAACATTCAACCAATCTTGCAATTCTTCTATGGCCACATGTATGCATTCATTGAGTGTTTGGAGTTCCACAACTTTGTTTTGATTACTGGAGGCTACATCTGTCAAACTAGATATGAATTTGGAGAAATTTTCCTACATAATAGTTATTACAATGATTCCTTTTCCTTGGCCACTAGTCTATGAATCTGTATGTAATCCCCTCACGAGCTCAAAATCTCTATCTTGGTCTTTGTTTACTTTATCCTTTATCTTGTTAAGTCCTTTCTCTGCTAACAAGATCATTTTCATTTGAAATGCATGCTCTGAAGCCATTTGAACAAAGGTTCATCTCCCTTGGGCAATATCTTTTGTTTGATATCTTCCTTTTCCTTCATTTGAATAATCATCTTTAGAAGAGGGATACAATCATCACTCTTCACTCTTTCTCTGGCCAAAGTATTTCTATTTTATGAGATGTTATCCTTCTTTGTTTCTAATATTAAGATGACATTTCTAATTTGTTCTATAATAGAGTCTCCCTCTAATTTAAGCTTATTACTTCATTCTTTACCATTCTGACCCAAATGCCTATCTTCTTGAAGCTGAAAGATAAGGGCTTGAACCTCAGTTGTGGTAGGATTACTTGTTACTAGCATTCTAGAGACACTTGCCAATGGAGTGACCAATTTTCTAATAAATCTATTCTACTCTTCTATCTCCACCTTCATTATAACCTTTGACAACTTGAGGCTCTCTAGCTATCTCTCAATTACTTTGTTGGTTGACTTCCACAAGCCAGCCT
The DNA here is from genome assembly GCA_028749045.1 of Cupressus sempervirens. Classification (NCBI taxonomy): domain Eukaryota; kingdom Viridiplantae; phylum Streptophyta; class Pinopsida; order Cupressales; family Cupressaceae; genus Cupressus; species Cupressus sempervirens. Next base: position 766,138,717 of record CM053786.1, on the reverse strand, counting down.
TGGTGTCATGTTTGGCCTCTCCAAAATCTACTGCATGCAGAGTGAAATCATTAGCAGACATATCTTCAATTCTCCCATCTTTGGTGGGTTTTGCAATCTCCATTGCTAGGTGCCCTATTTTTGGATCTTGTCCCAGAGTAGAAAAGGTCTTCTGCTTCTTAACCTTACTCAATGCAGATCCAGAACAAACTACAAGAGATAAGGCATCCTTATTGGGAGCACCTTCATCCTTCCTCTTTCTCTTTTTCTCCACAGTGTCCTCCAACTAGGAATCTATCCCTATCACCTTAGAAGTTGTCCTAAGTGAATCTATACTAAACATTTTCCTCTTAACCAGAGTAATTGCTTTTGTAGTTGAGGAGAATGGATTCTTTTGAGCTCAAGAGACAAGCTTTGAAGACTCTTGGCCTTTCTCTATTTTTGCAATCTTCATAGCCACCTCATCAGATTTAGTGGATTCACTGCTATTGCTCCCTCCATCTCCCAAGACCACCATCTACACTAGAGAGCTACTTGGTTGTGTAGCAGTTACTTGCAAAATTGGGCTATTATGAGGTGAAGGAATTGGGGAGACATGAGGAGAGGAGATTGGGGTGACATGAGGGGAGGAGATTGGGATAATAGTGCTATCTTTTGGCTTCTTCATCTTCCCCTTCTCAACATCAGTTTGGGTTCCAATAAAAAGGAGGGAGCCATCTTGACAAGTCTTAGACATAGGGATATTCTTTTCTAGAGGTTGATCACCTCCCCTTGATGGTTGAGATGGTCCTTGAGTGATGGCCAAGGTTTCACCTATTGTGCCACCTTGAGAGGAGGAAGGAGCTATAGCTGCTAGAGAATCTTGAGTTGGTGTGCTTTTATTTCTACTCCTCCTTACAGTAGTCCACTCAACCCACTTTCTAGCTCTTTTGATGATTTGGACCATCATGATATCTAGGTCTTCCTCAACATCCTTATAAGGTTCCAAACTAATATGAGTGCCTCTTAACTTAGTCAAATATGTATTATTATACATGTGTTTCCCATCATCCTCTAATCCTTCTACATCAAAATTGATCTTATATGTTTTTATCTGCTCCACTCCGAACCTAGAAAAAGCACAATCTCTACTTTCAAATTCATCTTTACAATCTACCCAATAATCTTCAATAGTGGTAATGTGTTTACTGACAGCCCCAATTGGAAACACTTCCCTAAGATATCTATTCAGATCAAACATATTTCTCAGTACCTCATACATCTCCAATTTGTACTTCATCTCAAACACCTTAAGAATATTCTTTACATCACATCAGGACTGACAACTAAAAGCTCCCATCTTTATAGGGAACTCATATCCTTTCTTCTTCAACCTCCCACTTAGCATGTTCACTTGCATAGCTTGCCTTACTATCTTGATCAGCACGATAATGTTTCTTGGGTACCTCGGTAGCTTCAAGGGGAATTCATCAAAAGCTGCAAGATGTAAATAAGAGAAATATGAGAACTAGATAAAATACCTTCCAAACTGACTAGCCACCATTGCTTCCAAGCTGAATCTCCTCTCTGGGTATCCCTGGAGCTCCTTACAAATTCTCATAGTGAATGCATCATTAACTTTAACATACTTGACATAACTATTTTGCAATTGTAAACAAGGGTAGCAATCATAAGACTTCACATCATCAGGAAACTCCTCTACTCTTTGGAATTCTAGCCATAACTATAGAGAAGCTAGCATGTAAATCAAAAAAGAAGACATAGAGAAGGTGTTGTAGAACTTTGTGGCACTGAGAGCATTTAAAATATTCTTAGTTACCTCATGGGTGTAGTCAATAAATTGAGTATTTGAATAGATAACTTGTACCAAAACAAAATATTGTTCAATAAAATTTAGAGCTTCTACCTCACCTTTCAATCTGTACAGGAGAACCAAAATGTCTTCAATCTTGGGTTTGATATTAGTACCAAAAAGGGTCTTAGGGACCTTACTCTTGGTGCTCCATAGCTTTTGAAACCATGTTTGCATAATCTCCTTTGTCTAGACCATCTTCTTTGCAAAAAGCTCAGAGCTAGCTCCACTAATTGTCAAGTCTAAAAACTCTTCTTGCTCTAGAATTTGTAGGCAATTCACCACTATTTGTCTATCAATCAAGATCAACACTATGTAGATTGTATCTAGATTGTAGTGATTGATACATTCATAAAGCAATTCTAGAGCTTGGATTGCCACTAGGAAACTATCTACTTCCACTAGCTCACATCCTTAGAGCTTCTTAGTTATGGGATAAATCAGCTTTGATTTCATCCTCTTTTGAAAATCTTTCATATCATAAAAATGGAGTGAAGTATCTGTTAAATTTTGCAATGTGGACTTGATTCCATTTAGCCCATCAAAACCTACAAACCTAGTTGCCATTCTATCTGAGAATGAAGTGAATTGAATTTCAAATCTAGAAGAAGAACAAGATATTGAATTCACAAATATAGGCTATTTGAAAAAGCTATGCAATTTAACAAAATAATAGTTCAAGAAAGAGGGATAGTTTGAAAAATTATTATGTTTCCATCCATTTATGAGTCTCAATTCACTTGTTGATCTTCAAGATTCATGCTAGACAAATGAATTAAAGGTTAAATCTATTGAAATAGTAAATGTGAGGTTTTTAATGGATAACTCGATGTCCTTTCACTATTTTGTTGGCCCAATAGTAACTTTCCATCCTTTCACACTTAATTTCCCATTTCCCATTAAGTTTTAGGAAGTTATGGATAGATTGCTCTGTAAGATAATATCTACCAGATCAAATCCTACCTAATAGATCTCTCTCATGATGATTGGATTTTTCCCATTATCCTCTTGAAGTATTTTGCATGTGAAATGTGGGTCCAATTCACTCACAAACTTAATTTTATTTTGAATGTGGAAAATCATCCTCATGGGTTCAAAACCTGCTAAGGAGAAAACAATTTTCATTTCTCTACCCAAGCCTCTTTTTCACCTCTATCATTTAACTTATTTCTTCCTTCAAGTTTGGAGCTATCCATAAGGAGTACAAAACTTCGTTAGGGGCCCACCTTTCATTTATTTCCTTTTAAAATTACCTTTTTCTGAAAATGGAGTTCATAGGTTGAAAACCCACTGAGGAGAAGTTAGTATTCATTTTTTGACCAAAGAGGATTCTAAGAGCTATAATGAGTCTTTAATACCTATTGAGGCAGACAATCATAAAGGCAATAGGATTTCATCACAAGGGACTTTATCTTCCTCTCATTGTGACTCATATGCATCATTTGGTGCTCTTCGTGGGGAATCACCTTCATGGGTTGAAGATCTACCAAGCAGAAGGCAAAGTTCAATTTTTCACAAGATTATTCTTTTCATGTAGAGTATGATAAGCTACAAGAAAACTCAACTTTGTGAATAATGTTTCCATGTTGCAAGAATCTCCATTAGATTAGGTAATAAGCTACCTGTAAGACTCACAACATGAAGGAATACCACCTGGCTATGAAATGTGGGGAAGGGAAAGATGAAAAATCTAATGAAGACACTTTCCACCTAAGGGAACTTAAAACTAGACTCAAAGATACCTAGGCTTTTCCAAAACACAAAATTCTCCACATTTGGAAAATGGTTACAGGGTGAAAATGAGGGCAAAATATTAAAAAATAAAATCTAAGTTCCTAAGTTGAGACATTATGATTAAATTTCTTTTCTATCTTGTTATTTCTAGTATCCCTAGGTTGACTTGATTTAGATTAGGCTACTTACCCTATTGTTAGAAGCTTGTTTTCACTTTGGGTTATTGTTCTTTGACCCCTTGAATTAGTGATCTTTGATTTCACAAGTGACCTTTTTTGGAGTTGGTGAGTTAGAGACTGCCCTTGTTGAGAAAAATATACCTTTGAATTCTTTTATATTATGTTTCAAGATACTTAGTAATATCTTGTCCATTCACTTTCACAAAAACTCAATTTTGATTATTTATAATTTGGGTAAATAATCCTCCTAGTCTATATGTGCTAGGGTATTCACCCAAATTTGTGGACACCTCTGTGGTAGTGTTGATTTATGCCTATTACAAAATTCTATCTTATCACATCTCTTTTGGACAAGTTAGTGCTTTTACTATCTTAATGTTTCTTAGGTTTATCCTATCATCTAGTACCTTTTCTTTCATGCTAATTAAAATAAGATATCAAGTAGATAAAGGAAAGCAACCTCAAGCCATCTTTAATCAATTACCTTTAGTTCAAACTCATCAAATATCTAAGGGAAAGAGAACCTATGTTTGTTCAATCACCTGAGAATATTCTAGAAGTTTTGTTTGACCCTAATAGTGACTTTATTGAGATGAGTACACCCTTAGCATCACATCACTCAGATATGGACATGAATTTTGCAATGGCTCCACAAAAGAACCAAAGTGGTGAATACTACATTGACCTTTTGAGTGGTAATCTCACTCATGAAAATAGACCAACCTCACCCCATATTGAGGATAGATATTTGGATGCACACCAAAGGGAAAATAAAGTTAAGCATTATATCTATCAAGAAGAGAAATCTCAATATAATGATTAAATTAGTGAGACTTCTAGTGCTCATGTGAACACAACATTTAATGGTAACTGGTTAGATAGCCAAGATCATATACACCACTCATGACACCTTTAGGTCATATGAGTGATCGACTTAAAGTACTTGAGTATGAGAGAAAAGCCCTTCTAGAGGAACATGCTAAGAAGGAAAAACAATTTAGATTCCTAGAGAAAAAAAAAACAAGTTATAATTGAGATAGAAAGGAAAGCCAATCAAGAAGCACGAGACCCTCAAGTTGGTGGTGGAAACAACTCTCCTCCACTCATTCCTCCCAAGACTCCATGAAATGGAAAATATTGGAGAACACATTCACCATGTCCTAATCCTAGAGGAAGGAGAGCTTCAAGAAATGATGATTATAGGAGATCAATATCTCCTAGATTTTCAAGACAACCTTCACAACATGCTCATCATGGTTCACAATATGGAGGTGATAGCTTCAATTTTGATCGCAATTCTTATGATTTCATGGCTATGCAACAAGACTCACATTTTCACCAACATATGGAAGCATACATGGAACAAAATAGAGATGCATGCTTTCAACATTTAATCAACAAGGGTGCTAATGTCCCTTACAAATTTGACGTGAACAAGAATATTCAAAAGCATGATCCCTCTATGAAAGAAAAAAATAACTAATTGAAGAAACAACTAAAGTAAATATAGGCACCCAAGAGTTCTTTTTCACTCTTTTTGTTTTTCCTAATCCTTTTAACAAGAGTGTTGACATGAAAGATTTTCCTAGAAAAATTGAGATCCCCCAATATGACAAATACGATGGAAATGGGGATTTGAATGTTCATGTGCATTAGTGGACTCATACCTTATGATATTATTTCCAAGGAGTCTTAAGGGTCGAGCAATGGAATGGTTTACCAATATAAATTCTATTAAGATGTTCCCTAACCTAATTCAGAGATTTGTTCAGCACTTTTCATACAATCTTTCACAATCTTTCTTACTATTGGACTTGTGTCACACAAAGCAAAATCAATGAGAATCCTTTGTTACATTCTTGAAAAGATGGAGATGAAAATGCTCTCACTATTCTAAGATTGTTCCTAAGAAAGAAAATATTGAAATTTTCATTAGTAACGTGGTTCCTAAGATGAAGAATGAAGTTAAGAAGATGGTTTATGAGTCTTTTGATACCATGGTTGAAGCCGCATTTAGAATTGGGGATGTTTTGAGAGAGAAAGGTATTTTGACAAAAAATGGAAACAACAACAATAATGGTTAGAATAGCAACAACAATAACAAGGATAAAGGAAAGAACACATATTGGAATAAGACCAAATTGTTACAAGTTAGAGTTTTTTTTGCACCAAAAGACCAACCTGTTAATACCCAATACAACTACTAGACTTATAGAACACATGAGGTGGTTAAGCCATGTCATGAATCTCGAAGGGAGAACTAAATATTTTACCAAAAATCTCCCCCTCAACATTACCTAAGGTTAGGAGGATTCAAACCTATGACCAAGCTCTGATACCACTTGTTACAAGCTAGAGTTTTCGTTGCACCAAAATATTGACCTGTCAATGCCCAATACAACCACTAGACTTATAGAAAACAAGAGGCAGTTAAGTCATGTCACAAATCTTAAAGGGAACACTGAACAATTTTCCAAGACAAAAAAGTGGTTAATGATGGATTTTTGGATTCATCTAAGCCTAAAGACTAAGTTGTTCTTCATTTGGCTAGTGCCAATCAAAAAAGTAACAAGCCAAGATATCAAGAAAGGCCTAAAGGAGAGAAATTTAAATTTACACAATTGGGCGAATCATATGAAGAGATATTCATGAATATTCTTGCTCATAATTATCTTCCCTTATGACGCCACAAAGTTTTGCATACCTAAAGTTAAGCCATGGTGGTGGGATGAGAAGGCCTATTGCAAAATTCACAATGGCATTAGATATGATGTTGAAAAATATGGGAGATTTAAGCATATTGTTCAAGATCTTATTGAGAATGGGAAACTTAAAATAGATGGATTAAAGACCAATGCTAATCATAAAACATTCAAAGATCATTTTCCCAAGTATGAGAAAAGGGAAACTTCCAACCTAAGAATGGAAAGCTTGCAATCAATTACACTTATGAAAATGCAAAAAATATTGTCAATATGCTTGAGGTTATAGAAGAAAGTGTCAACATGATAGAAGATAAAGATCCTAGTGGTTATGATTTAAATTTGAGATTTCCTATCCTTGGTGAAAAACCTATTTTTGTCCTAAGGGATGCTCACTCTAGAGAGTCATCTCAAGGTCCGCTTGTCATTAGAGGACCCAATTAAAACTAGTCAAGTAAACTTTAGAAAATGTCTTCCCAAAGTCTCAATGCTATTACACAAAGTCAAGTTCCACTTTTCATCAAAGGACCTAGTCCAAACCAACCAACCAAGCCAAAATAAGTGCAATCCAAGTATGTTCCTTCAAAATTATTGGTTAATATTAGGTTGAATTATAATCTTATTGATTAATTGCAAATAACTCTCACTCAAATTTTTATCTTTGAGCTTTTAGAGTTGTCTTTGAGACATAAAAAAGTCTTTGAGGGTGCTTTTTGCATGTCAAATGTCCCTAACAATTTAGATGTCAATCAATTCCAAAACATGGTTAATCATATTTATAGCCCACGCTACCTTTCCTTTTTGAAGAAAGATGATAAATATTTGAGCCATTTTCACAATCTTTCCCTTCATATTAAGGTCATGATCCATAGGATCCATGTTAGGCATGTGTTGATAGATGGGGTGATGGGCTTAATATTTGTTCTTTGAGTCTTTTAAAGATATTAGGTAATATAGAACAAGTTATTGATACTAGAAGGAAGATTACTATCAAAGCCTATGATAAGGCATAGAGAAGTTCAAAGGGGTTGGCCATCATTCCTATTAGGATTGGTCCTATTGAAAAATATATTTTATTCCAAATAGTTGATGTTGGACCCCTTTTGTACAATATTTTACTTGGTATATCGTGAATTCATGATATGAAAGTAGTGTCATCTATCTATCATTAGTGTGTTAAGTTCCCTTAAAACAGAACACAAATTTGTATACTTGGGATAAAACTTTGTCAATTAACTTGATTTCAAATAGTATTCATGTTCCCATCAATAGAGAAGTAGATGATTTTGATGCAACTTTAGCTAAATGTAAAGACAAGTTCAAATCCATAAACCTGGGCATGGGGGGATATCAACTCAACTCCCTCACAACATTACTAGTTTCACTTAGGTCTTCTAGTAAACCTTCACAAGAGATAAAACCTTCCTCTTCAACTATGACATTATTTGACACATTTGTATAGTCATGAGTGTCTATTCAAGATGAGAAAGAAGATGTGGCTATTAGAGATTATATTTAATAAGAAGAGAATTACATGCACAATGAGAACTTGACTCCTTCTCTTAAAGCTTATGGAAGAGGGCATACTTTTGTCAAGAAGATGAACTATCCTAGACATGGCCCTCTTAGTAATAGATTGGATGCTAGAGATGAACCCTTGATCATGGTCTTTTTGGATGCAAGTTTAAGAAGCCAATTGGCCTGGGATATGTGAATCACAATAAGGATGTTGCTCCTATCCTTGACAAGTCAGATAGCAAAGAAGAACAAGAGTGCATACCTAATTTTAAAAATTAGGAAGATATTGTAAAAATTGGGTCCCTTCTACTAATCTCCATTCGGGAGATTCAAATGGTCTAGTATCTCATGAGATAGTTTCAAATTTAGAACAAGAGAGTGTGATCCTTGATGATATTAAGGCATCCACATCTAGGTCTAATACCCCAAAATTGGATCATTGCCATTATACCAATTTTGGTCTATCTGATCAATCTTGAGACCTATTCTAATGGGCAATTCCTATTCTACTATTCACTACTTCACTTAATTGTCAAATGCAGAAAATCCTAATCTGCATTACTCACACTCTTTATTTAATTCCTAAGTATTGACTGAAATTAGCTACATTAAGCCTATTGATTAAATTTAATTTAATTTTAAGTGTTTATACTTTAATTAAATTAAATTACTTCTTTAGCTAATGTACAAAGGAATTAAATATATTTGATTTAATTAAATATTCTCATTCTAATTGTTGAATTTAATTAGTCAATTTAGAATACTCAATTATGAGGTCATATTTAATTTCCTTAAATCAAATATCTTCTCCAATATTCTCTCTCCATTTCAAAAATGGAAGCTCTCAGTTCATTGGAATCATAAAAGGAATTAAATCAATTAACTTCTTATTCCACTCAAAAGAAATCAGTTAACTTCCTTTTCATAAGGAAACTATCCATTCTAGCTTAATCTCATTTCTAATCTTGACCATCCATCCAAATTGATCTTGACCATTGATCAATTCTTGTATTCTATTTAAGAAGCTCTCAATTCCTCATTTCAAAAAAGAAGAAAGGTTGAATTGAATTGCTATTGAATCTCTATTGAATTATGCCCTCACTTTGAATTCATTATTTCATAAGCTTTCATTCCCTAGATTAAATATCATTTAGATTTAATATGCATGCATATAATCTAATTTATTTTATATGTTCTTAGATTAATTGCATATATCATTTAGATTACTTGCATAGTCATGTAGATTTAATTGCATTTAAATATTTCATTCTTAGAGGGTTTGGTTACCTACACCTCAAATCTAAAGATATTAAATAGGTAAAATCTCTCTAGATAGAAGGCAACAGGTTGCCTTGTCAGACTATTCTTGAGTGAACAATCTCATGTTCATTCCAGGATGAATCCGCACATAATGACCATGTTGAAGTGTGTGTGTTAGTATAGGCCAAAATTCACGCATACATTTTTGGCACCCACCATGGGGCCAAAAAATCAACTTTTTGGCCTCATTCTTCTTATTTTTCATTTTTAAAAAAAAATTAAAAAATTATATCTTGTCTTGCAGGTTTGAATTGTTGCAGGTTTGGAGACACTTTGAGAACACATCCCATAATCATGAGCAATGAGAATTTGAGAAACCTCTTCCTCTTCTCTGTCTTAGTCTTCTTCTATTTCTCATCATCTTCTTCTTCCTTCTCATGTTTTAAAATTTAAAAATAAAAAATTTATTAAAATTATTTTTTTAATCCTTTTTATGATTTTTCATAAAAATCATAAAAGGTAGATCAAATTAATGAATTTTGGTCTGAAATTTTTACTGAAAGTTCTAGACAATAGGGAAAAATCACATGCAAAATTTTAAATTTTTTTGATTAAAGCTCTATTTTATATTTTTTTAATGATTTTTTCATCTAAAAATTATTTGAGCAATTAAACCAACACATTTTGATCTAAATTGTTTTTTGCAAGTTCAGGTTAATTGCTGGCATGCACAGTAAAAATTGCAGAATTTTAGGATCAAAATTGAATTTTTAGTATTTTTTTAATAGTTTTTCATTAAAAGAATAATTTACCTTGCAAATCATCAAATTAAAATCTAGTTTATTTACTGAGACTTTATATTGATTTCAGAATATCCCAATAAAATTTCAGATTTTTGAGATTTAAAATATATTTAAAACTATTTTTTTATGGTTTTCCATAAAAAAATTAATTTATGAGATGAATCTCAACATTTTGATTTGAAATTTTAATTGCCAATTTGGGACACGTTCAAGAGCTCACAGTAAAAATTTAAGATTTTTTTGATTAGAAATTCATTTTAAATCTTTTTTAAAAATGTTTTTCCATAAAAACATTAATTCATTATGCAAATCCTTGAGTTTTAATCAAATTTTTTTATTGTACGTATGTGGAAAGTGACAATAAAGGACATGGGGGGATTTTAAATTAACAAGGAATGAACTTGAATGATTAATCATTTGTTTTTGAATGAATGTTGCAATTAAATTTAAAATCTAAACACACTCTTGAATGTCTTCAAATCTAAAACAATCAAATTGAATCTTGAATGTCTTAATAAATTGAGAAATCTTTCATTTGAATGAATGCACTAAAAACTCAATCTTGAATGTCATGGATTAAAATCTACATGCCTTTCATTGGAATGAATCCTAAAACACACTCTTGAGTGCCTTAAAGAGAACAAATTTTCATTGGAATGCATGTTAGTAACACACTCTTGAGTGCTTAAGGATCAAAGAACCATTGCGATGAAATATTTGGATTTTGGGGTTTAAAATGAATACATTTAATCTTGAATGCTTAAAGGAATTGGCTATTTTCCCTATCAATTTCTTATGTTGATGATGCTCTATTTACTTTTGTTGATGAACTATCGATTTATTATGTTGACGATGCTGTTAGTTGGAAAGAACCTTGCATGTTAAACACGAGTGTCTTCAAGAGTAGAATACAAAATCTAAAGATTCATTGGAAAAGAACAAGTGTCTTTTAAACCCCAAGGACACTTATGTATTCACTCCTCTCCCACCTTTGGGTGATCTTGAGTGCACAAGAAATAAGTGGACTTGTTTTTTTTTTTTTTAGGAGACCTACTTGGGGATTTCATCACCCCTTGGGATGACTTGAACTATTGTGTTTTGGCAAAGTATAAATATCAGGAGGTGAATCAAAAGACTCCTCTCTTGGAAGTATAATCTTTTAACTCTTGGGTAAGCCCCAAAGAACTTTATACCTTTGGGAGATGAAGGTGGAGATTTGGGTTACCATCTCCTCCTGGCTGTGTGGCATTATTTTCTTTCATCTACATATTTGGGCCTCACCTACCTTGTGTATATCGAGGAAACCTTATAGTTAATCTTTGTATATCCTAGTTGAAAGCCTTGATAGGATTGTTGATGTGTTTGGTGTGCTTGAGTACTCAAAGTCCAAAATCTACATAGAGATGACATTTTAGGTATGGTCTTAGTCTAAACTTATCAAACCTTTTATGTGTGGTTGTTCACTTAAACCTAGGACATCACAATGGCTAACAAAAAATGCTTTAAATCCAATATGCCTAGTGAGGAAGAAGAGATACTTATTGCAAACATGAAGTAACAAATCCAATCAATGACTGCTCAACTTTAAAGACTGAAGCAGGAAGATGACACATCATCAAACAAATTCTCCTTGCGAGATTATTTACCTTCCTATAATGTTGAGTCAAAGCCATCTCAAAACAATCTGCAAACACCCAAAAATCTAGAAATATTTTTGAAGAAAACCTTGGGAACCTAAAGCAAAGCATGATTTCACCCCTTTGGGAAGATCTTATGAATCAACTTTGGAAGAACATAATTTTTAAAAGAAACTCATTGTATTACCTAAGGTCACTTTGGTGGGAGTTTCCTTTATGAGTAACTATTGTGCCTATCATAGACATAATTTACATAAAACTTCACATTGTAAGGAGCTGAAAAAAAAAGATCCAAGATCTCTTTGATAATGGCAGAATTCAAAAGTATAAGCTCTCATCTACTATAGATTCTACTCTCAAGAAGGATCAACATCATGAAACCGTGTCTAGCAATGGTTCAAATGCAACTTCTACTTTTGCCAACATGCCATCACCTTTTAAAGAGTCTAAGCTTTCCAACATAACTCCACCAAGAAAAGCACCTAATTCTTTTGTTATTGACTATGTGTACCCTCAAGGGTTGCCTCTAAAAGAAACCCAAGCTAATCTTGAGTTGGCTACAACCCTCTCCCATAATACTCAAACTAAAGATCCAAAACCTTCATTCATTGCTACTCCAATTATTCCCACTCCAACTAGCACTTCACTATCTCTTCAAGAGCTTATCATGCAAAGTCCACATTCTACTTTGTCCTTAGAAGTGGATCCATGTCAAGAGAATTTAAAAAAAATCTAAAGATCAAGATCAAGAACCCTCACATATCCCTCAAGATGTCATCCCTCCATCTCAAGAACCATGTAGTCCTCCATCTCCCATATCATACCCCTCTACTAGGAAAGATCATGATATTCCTTCCACCATCCCTAAGGAGACTATCAAAGACCAAGAGAAGGATACTTTTCCTCTACTACATAAGATTTCTTTTGAAGAAAGTGTTCCCTCACCCTCTTGTTCTACCTCGCTACATTCATTTCCAACCTACGCTCAAGCTTTAAATACTCCTGTCAAAGGTATTGCTCCTATAATAGTTACTCATAAATCTATTGATGGTATTGGTTGTGTTGCTCACTATAAAGATGCTGATATTCCTACTCATGGTTCATTCACATCTTCTAAATCTATCCTTGGTCCCTACCCATCTAAGCTAAAACCTTCAAGTCTTCCATCCATATTGGGACCTTATGTTCCTCTATCTCCTACTTCCACTCTTAGCCCATTACACGTTCCTCCTACCCTACCCAAGATCAACAAAGATACATATACTTGAACTCTTCACATCCACCTTTCCATCTAAACCAGTCCTATTGGCCTCATTCATCCACAAGTCCCAAGTCCTTTGGAAGCAATTTGGATGATCAACTCAAACACAAGTGCATGAAGCCATCCTTAAAAGTTCACTATGTCTCCTCTAATCGACATGTGAATGTCAAGAAGGAAAAAAAAAAAAAAAGAGACTGCAAAGGTCCACTATTCAAAGAGCTCAACCAAAGAAAGTATGGGTTCTTAAATCTGTAATTGAAGAAATGCATTCCAAAGCATCAAATGAAAAATCAAAAGCTATATGGATTCCCAAGTCTCTTTTGAAGGACTTGAATATTGAAAATAGATCAAAGTTGACATTTAAGCTTCCAAAGGCTTCCACTCAATCTTCTTCCCAAAATCTTCCTAAAAAGGTTTCAAAACCTTATACTCCACCTTCCTCCAAAATTATTCCACCACCTCATACATCTAAACCTCATACTATTTCATCCATATTCCCTCCATCATTCCGCTACCCTTCAAGGTGTGTGTCAATGTTGATCTTGCCCACTTTTTCTTCTACCCTTGCACATCCCTTTCAATACCCTATCCACTCCACCTTCTATCCTCCTCCTTTTATCCTTCCATCCCATTTATCTCATCCATAGCCTAAAACCTTATCCTCCATATATCTTCTCTACTATCTCCCTTCCATTACCCTATCAACATCTTTGAGCATACCTTTCTATGGTCTTGGCTTATCATAATTTATCCTTCCAATAGGAGCACTATTCAAATTGAAAAAGGCTTGAATTCTTTCCAAAAACTCTAAAAATCCAAAAAATCCAAAAAAAAAAAATTTAAAAAAAAGAAAAAAAGAAAAAAGTGCCTTGGTGAAAACTTGGAAACAGGTGTCTTGGTAGTAAAAGAAAAGAAAAATAAATCTTTCCTATGGTGAAAACCACTTCTTGTGGAACCTTGGACAAGTACCATGATGAAAACTTGGTAAACAAACATGATGCATAATTCTTCCATCCATGAAATCCTTACATGATCTTGCTTATCCTTTAGAGGTCCTCATTCCCAAAGTCATTCACTCATAACCTCCATAACAAACTTTGCTATCTTATTTAGTTAACCCTTTGGTCTTGATCAACGAAAGAAAGAAGAAAACCCAGTTCTTAGCAATCTCTTGACATGGTCATTTTCTTGGATTACTTACACGATACCCTTCATTACACCATGTGCTTATATTATTATATCCTTTTCCCTAGCTTGGGTAATCTTGTGAAGGCTTTCCTTGAGGGTAACATTCACCACTTCATACTCCTTGCCTATCCATCTCCACTTATCCACCATCTTGCTACTACATATTGTCCTACACCTTGCTAGACACTGGAACAAAATCAAGGCAATCCTTCTTGAGAGCTAGTAATCTCTAACAAAGTTCTATAAATTTGAAAATATCTAAAAATTGAAAAAGTCTTGAAAAAAATTGTTACCCTACTGAAAACCTAGCAATAGGGGCCTTAGTAACACCAAAAAAAATGGAAAATAGAAAAAATAGAAAAAAATTCACAAAAATAAAAATACAAAAAAATTGAAAAAACAAAAAAAAGTGCTATTGGTGAAAACCTAGAAACAAGCATCATGGTAGCAAAAAAAAGAAAATCCTGCCAAGAAGGTGAAAACCTGGTAAACAAGTGCTTCTTGTTCCCAATGCTCCATCTTTTAGTGCACCTTCTAGCTTTATGTATAGTTGTTTCACTACTTTTCCTACTTTTCCCTCATGTATCCATGGATTGAGTCTTGTTATAGCTTGAGGCTATTCCCCTTCAGTGTCACTATTTTTGAGATTCTCCTCATAGAATCTCCTTTGTGACAGTCACCAGTAGTCCTCACTACATCTACCTACTATCACTAGTGTCACTATTTTCAAGATTCTCCTATAGAATCTCCTTCACGACAGTCACCAGTGGTCCTCACTGTGTCTGCCTACTATCGCCACTATACCTCATTTTCAAGATTCTCCTCATAGAATCTCTTTCACAATAGTCACTAGTTATTTCAGCTGTGTCTACCTACTATTGCTTGGGTCACATCTCTAGATTCCTTTATGGAAGATCTCTCTTGCGTCAGTCACCAGTTGTCCTGGCTATGTCTGTCTACTATCACTTAGTCCTTCTTAGGTTCTTCATCATGAAGATTCCCCTTTGACTTTAGTCACCAGTCATTCTGACTACGTCTACCTACTATTATCACCCTATTGAAGAGATTTTTTTCAAACATGTTCTAGACACTAAAACTTGACAGCAATCCCATGACAAATAATAGTTTCAAAATGACATACTTGTTTGGATATGCTGAGCTTTTTCTTTGTTTTCTTTGTTTTTTCTTTATCATGTCCCTTCAAGAAACTTGACGATGTCATTTCTGATTAGAGGAGTAATGATTAGGGGCATGATCTTTTCTTTGCTTTCTGTTTGCAGTTTAGTTCCAATTAGTTGACATATTCCTATGAGAGGGGTGTCTACGATAAGAGCCTCCATCTTGCATTGGATGGCTAGGTGTACCTCAATTCCTTTTATATGAATACATCAATAACATTGGTACTTCTCCTTGTCTATTTTTGTGAACTCTTCATGCTATAGTATATACTGATACTCATCCTCTTAAGTGAATGTATGAGTCATTGTGAGTATACCTAGCACATTTCTATCTCAGGTTACAAATGCAAGGGTCGTTGAGGATAGAATACTTACTGAATACTTAGCATAAGATGGATCTCTTGTGTGTTTGGTGTGCCTGTCATACAGGCAACATTCTGGTCATCCTAGCATTTATGATTTGATACTTATGTTAACTTGCTATATTAAAAGGGACAAATGTTCTGGTCATTCCAGTTTCTTGTGCCTTGAATGATTACAATTAATCTCGACAAACCTATAATGTATGGTCTATTCATATTCCCATGATTGCAATGTTAGTGGGAATTATATAATATACGAGCTTTGTTCTATGTCCAGTGATGATAAATTGTCAAGGCTCAGTAACTAGACCTAGGGTTGCACTTAACATAGTCTTGCATTGCATACTTCACTTGCATAAGCATGTGATTCAATTGCAAATCTACTTTCACCTTCTATGATGAGGGATTGTTTATCTCTTTAAAGTATCATGTTTCTTAATGACTGCACAAAAAATCAACCAATCATCCTCTTGGCTATTTTGGCTACTTTGAATCCATTTTTGGGATCAAATTTGAAATCTAACATACCTCATTTATCTCTTTAAAGTATCATGTTTCTTAATGACTGCACAAAAAATCAACCAATCACCCTCTTGGCTATTTTGGCTACTTTGAACCCATTTTTGGGATCAAATTTGAAATTTGACATACCTCAATGCCTCAAACATGCATTTTAAATTTTTGGGACCGACGTGATTGAACACTTATGCAGTCCAATTATTTTTTGTACTTTTTGATTATTGGAATCTTTTCAACTCTACATTCTTCATGTTTTCCAAACTCATTTTGGAAATAGTCAACTCAAGTCAACTATGCTCAATTTTGGTCAACTCCTTGGTCAAACTTGGTCTTTTGGACCTTGAGATCACTTTGGTTCGACTTCAAATTTTCTTAAGATTATTCTGATCTCTTCATCTTTTCTTCTGATCCTTCTGATCTCGTCTCCATTCTGTCCAATCTTGGATTTCTTTCCTATATCTCATTTTTAGTGTGTCATCTTTTGCTTTCGCTCCCAAGGGGGCAGGATGATTACATCATTGAATACTTATTGCTCGGGGCATCTCATTCCTATCTTATGTCCCCGTCACTTGGGGCATCTCATCACTCAGGACATCTTGCTCCCTTCTATCTGGCATCTTTGCTATCTATCTTATATTTTCATCAACTGATCAATCTTATAACAACTCTTCTTAGAGTTCGATGGACAGGTATTGGGATAGTCTAAACCCTGACTCCTAAGGATCAAGCCTCATTCTAGGGATGATTCTATGTCTCATAATTTGATTTTGTTATCTTCTATTACTCTCAGGTATCTAGGTGTTCTATCTGGATCCTTAAAGGTTAAGCTCCATTCTAGAGATAATCTTTTAAATTCTTTCAATCTCAGGTATCTAGGTGTTCTATCTAAATCCTTAAAGGTTAAGCTCCATTCTAGAGATAATATTTTAAATGCTTTCAATCTCAAGTATCTAGGTGTTCTATCTAGATCCTTAAAGGTTAAGCTCTGTTCTAGAGATAATCTTTTAAATGCTTTCAATCTTAGTTATTTAGGTGTTCTATCTAGATCCTTAAAGGTTTAGCTCCATTCTGGAGATAATCTTTTAAATTCTTTCAATCTTAGGTATCTAGGTGTTCTATCTAGATCCTTAAAGGTTAAGCTCCATTCTAGAGATAATCTTTTAAATGCTTTCAATCTCAGGTATCTAGGTGTTCTATCTAGATCCTTAAAGGTTAAGCTCTGTTCTAGAGATAATCTTTTAAATGCTTGAAATCTCGAGTATCTAGGTGTTCTATCTGGATCCTTAAAGGTCAAATTTCGTTCTGAAGAAACCTTTTCAATGCTTATCAATTTTAAGTATCTAGGTATTCCACTTGGATTCCTTGGGATTAAGCTCTATTCTAGAGATAGTCCTTAAAAGCTTATCAATTGGTCTCTGTATCATCAACTTCAGAACCAATCTCATCTTCACATCATGTTTTCTAATTTTTCTTTGAATTGAACGTACTGCTCACACATTCAATCAAAGAGGGGAAAAATGTAATCCCCCAAAATTGGATCATTGCCATCATACCAATTCTGGTCTATCTGATCAATCTTGAGACCTATTCTAATGGGCAATTCCTATTCTACTATTCATTACTTGACTTAATTGTCAAATGCAAAAAATCCTAATCTACATTACTCACACTCTTTATTTAATTCCTAAGTATTGACTGAAATTGGCTACATTAAACCTATTGATTAAATTAAATTAAATTTTAAGTGTTTATACTTAAATTAAATTAAATTACTTCTTTAGCTAATGTACAAAGGAATTAAATTTATTTGATTTAATTAAATATTCTCATTCTAATTGTTGAATTTAATTATTCAATTTAGAATACTCAATTATGAGGTCATATTTAATTTCCTTAAATCAAATATCTTCTCCAATATTCTCGCTTCAGTTCAAAAATGGAAACTCTCAGTTGACTAAAATCATAAAAAGAATTAAAACAATTAACTTCTTATTCCACTCAAAAGAAATTAGTTAACTTCCTTTTCATAAGGAAACTTTCCATTCTAAGTGAATCTCATTTCTAATCTTGACCATCCATCCAAATTGATCTTGACCATTGATCAATTCTTTGATTCTATTTAAGAAGCTCTCAATTCCTCATTTCAAAAAAGAAGAAAGGTTGAATTGAATTGCTATCGAATCTCTGCTAAATTATGCCCTCACTTTGAAATCATTATTTCATAAGCTTTCATTCCCTAGATTAAATATCATTTAGATTTAATATGCATGCATATAATCTAGTTTATTTTATATGTTCTTAGATTAATTGCATATATCATTTAGATTACTTGCATACTCATATAGATTTAATTGCATTTAAATCCTTTGTTCTTAGAGGATTTGGTTACCTACACCTCAAATTTGAGGATATTAAATAGGTAAAATCTCTCTAGATAGAAGGCAATAGGTTGCCTTGCCAAACTATTCTTGGGTGAACAAACTCATGTTCATTCTAGGATGAATCCACACATAATGACCATGTTGAATTGTGTGTGTTAGTATAGGCCACAATTCATGCATACAGTAGGCACCCCAAGCCTCAATGTTGTAAGCATCCTAGTCAAGACTCAAAAATAAAGTCCAATGAGTATTAATGAGATTCCCTCTCAGAGCCTTCTATAGTTGATATGGATATTGATGTTTTTCATACATACAGTTCTCAACCCAAGTTAGTCAACAATTCAAGTGTAAGATTAGATGATTTGAACTCACGTGTTACCTTAGTGGAAAATTCTTCACTTGTTAGGATGAATCCCAATTTGGGTAGTTTAGGAAGTTACTTGATGGACTTTGACTCTTCGGTTACTAGAGATATCATTCATATTCATAACCTTGAACTAGTCATTAATTTACCCCTTCTTCATCCTAATTTGATTGATTGGTCCAAATGCAATCATGAACCTGAGATTTAAATTATTTCAAAATGATTATGAGATAGCCTGATATATGAATGCCATTGAACCTATAGTCTCTTCACCAATGAATTGGCTACCAACATGATAGAGCCAAACATCAAGTACCTTAGTCACAAAATAAAAAAAATAGGAGTTTTGATAGTGAAAACCACTATATGTCAGTGTAAAAACCAAAAAAAGTAAAATTAAAGGATGAATCCAAGGGTGAAAGCCTCTTTGATGTGCCTAAGGATGAGGTACTTGATCATCTCCCTAGTTATTTTCAAGATAGATCTTCAGTGCTTATTGAACCAACACAAGTAGTCAATTTGGGTACAGATGAAGCTCCTTAAATGGTACATTTGGCTCAATCTTTGTCACCACAAGAAGAAGAGGCTTACACTAAGTTCTTGCAAGAAAATAAGATCTAATTTGCATGGAATTATTCAAATATTCTAGGGTTGGATACTAATTTTATTATGCATCACTTATCCATAGCTCCAAGTGTTAAACCAATTAAGTAGAAATTGAGAAAGATGCATCCTCACATAGCTCTCCTAGTCAATGAAGACCAATTGAATGATGATTATTTTTTAAAAATGAGAAATTAGTAACTTACAATAAAATGGTTGATTCCTTCAAACACTACTTCACATTTGTCTCATTTTAGCAAATCCCTAGAGTAGAAAACAAAGCAGCTAATGCTATGGCTACACTTGATTCACTTTTTCAATTAGAGCAACATGAATCTAGATTTGAATTTTTGGTGGAAGAGCTACATCACCCTATCTATGATTCCCAAGAAATTCATGTTATTTTTACCCTTATTGGTCATGAGTAATCCCATTGCAGTGTCATTTATTCATACATTCATGATGGCATTATACCCAAATCTGTTAACCAATCTGAATACAAAAACCTTATTCAAAATTCCTCTTACCACTCACTTACCTGTGGTGATTTTTATAGGAGGGCTTTAGATGGAACACTTCTTATATTCTTAGAAAATGAATAATCTAATCAAGAATTAGTTGACATCCATGAGAGCATCTATGGGGGACATTCCAATGGTCTTTCCATGGCTTGAAGGTTGCTTAGTGTAGTATACTATTGGCCCATGATGCAGATTGATGCAGTAGCTTTTTTAAAGTCATGTGAAAAGTATCAAAAACATGGTAACCTAATACATTCTCTCGGTAGGAAACACATTACTTCTATCTCTCATTGGTCATTTTAGCATTGGGCCTTTGATCTTGTTGGGTAGATTCATCCCAACTCATCATGTGGACACAAGTTTATTATCATCACTATTGATTACTTCACTAAATGGGTAGAAACTTTCCCACTTTCTATTGCCTTGGGAAAAATAATTTCTCTATTTATTTTAAAATCATATTATCTATAGATATATGGTTCTTTCTAAAATTATCACTTACAATAGAGGCTAGTTTAAAAATAAGGACCTTAAACAAATCTGTAAGAAATTCAAGATAAAACATGTTACATTGGTCCTCCAATTTACTTCCCGCATGGAAATGGTCAAGCAGAAGTAGCAAATAAAACTATTCTCAAAATCTTATATAGAATAGTTCATAAGAATGGTAGAGATTGACACTTATAGATAAATTCAGCATTTTGGGCCTATAGAATGAGTATTCATAGTCCTACTAGGGCTACTCATTTTTCCCTTACATATGGTGTTGAAGTAGTGTTACCTTTAGAGGTTAAGATTCCTTCACTTAGAGTTTCTCTCAAAGGTTTACTTATAGATGAAGACTATTGTGCCATTAGACTTCAATAGTTAGAACTTCTAGATGAGAAATTTGAAGCATCATTTGACCATATGAGGGTCAATCAAAAGCACATGCCAAAAAAATTTAACCAAAAGGTTCACCCTAGAGAATTCCAGGCAGGAGATCTTGTGCTATGTTAAAATCCTAAGAATAAATAGAATAGAGATCAAACGGGTAAATTTGAACCTAATTGGCTTGGACCTTACATTATCACAATTTTTTTTGGGTCTAGTGCCTATTTGCTATCTACAATAGAGGGAGAGCAGCTTCTTGATCCTATCAATGTCTTGCACCTAAATAAGTTCTATCCACAATGCTTATTGTGTCTAGGGGGATCTTTGTACATATTTATTGATCTTGAAAAAATACAAAAAAATGATATACTGTCAAAATTCTAAAATTTGGAAAATGTCATAAAAAATTGATCATCTTATTAATAATCACTTTGATGTATCTCCAAAAACATAATATATTCAAATAATAATAATAATAATCCAAGTGGTGGAAAACTAGAAATGAGTGCTACATGAGGCCTTTGCACCCCTCTTTCTTAGTGCATGACCTTGACACTTCACATTTCTCCATCATTCCTTGTCCTTGCTCCCTTGGTTTGGAATTGGTCTTTGTCTTTGTCTAGGGAGCATAATTTTGTTAGCTTTGGTTTCTTAGATGTGTTAGTCTCTAGGACATCTCACAAATGGTTTTTTTCAACACCACCCCAACTCTATTTTTCAATACAACCCCTGACGTTGAGTGTTTTTCAGAACTTATGGGATTGGTCTTACCCAGTTTTTTCATATGATCTTACCTAATTACAAGCATTTGATCCTCATCCTCAAAACTTAGTATTATTTAACACACTTAAATTTTAAACACAAACACTTAATGCTTGACCTATATCATAATCTTTTTTTTTTGTACTGACTATTATTGATTTTTTTATAGTGTCATTGTCTGATAAGTCTCTTTGGGATGCATAGCTAGAGGAATTGGGGCATGGGGAATGTTTTTATTTTATTTTCTACTTGTGGGCTTGGTCTTGAAACTCTAGAGTATGTCTTGTTGTCCCGTTGAAACACTTAGGAGATTTGGGGCATCATCCTTCACTATTTTTGCACAACCATTCTTATGGTCATCCCAACATTTATGCCTTGATGTGAGCATGGTTTTGCTACATTAAACTGGGTAAGCCAACATCAAAGTCATCTTGACCTTTATGACTTTGATGCTTATGTTAGAATCTTTTTACATTCCAATTTGATATAAATGACATTCATATCTTCATAGTTACACTTGTAATTAGTGATGATTGTGGTATTTTTTGATATCCATTAATAATGGTCCAATGTTGAATTTAAGCTCTTTTACATTCTCTAATGAATGATAAACACAAAATATTATGTTATAGTTGTTCGATTGTAAGTACACCATTGAATTTTCATGTAGCTTGCATTAGTAGACTTCATATTAGTTTGCATTTTTAGGCTGCATTATGAGTTTGAGAGGGCTTTCCCTTCATCTTTCTTGTGGAATTTTAATAAACTATTGCCATGTTTTTATCTTCATTTCCTTATCTTCTTTCGTGATCTGAATCAAAATTTCTATCTTAAACTGTTGTCTTATTTTGGGGCATTCTATTTCTTATGAAAAATTTTCTTTTCTTCTTTTTGTTTCATTCCTTATCTTCCAAATTTCTACCTTCTATTCACTTTCACCCCACTTCTTTTTCTTATAATTCACCTTTGGGGCATAATATTTCATGCTTGATGATCCACCTTTGTTTTGTGATTCTTATATCTTTCATCTTACATTAATACCATTATCTTTTGTTCGATTGATCAAATTTGTCAATTTGTTGTTTCTCCTCTATCTCATTTAGATTCTGATCACTTGGGGTTATTACCTATCAGTTTCAATCCTTGACTTAGTTTTATCAATTTTATCCTTAACTTTTTAAAGTCAAAATTTATTTGTATTCTTTGTCCTAATCTGTTCCCAAGTTGACCATGCATTTGGGTTGTTTTGTGATCCCAAATTTATCTCACACTTCAATTTCTTTCTTTGACTACATGTGTTCCCAAATAGATTGCATGTCAGTCAAAGAGGGGAGAATGTATGAACCCTAAAATTGTTGCCCAGACTATGGGCCCTCATTATTCAATTTATCAAATTTCCTAAATTAATGGTTTCAAATATTTTATTAAATCAATTCAAATCAATTTCATTGATCAAATTGTGATTAATTCAATTATTTCAACATTTCCTAAGGTTTGATCATTTTATCCTAAGTCTTATTTGATTAAAAGAAAACCTCTTCTTTTAATTAAATAATTAATCCACATTTAACAAATTAAGAGAAAACCCTAATTAAATATTTTCAATTTAATTAAAAGAACTTGCTTCACTTTAAAGAGAAAAGAAAAGAAATAAAAATTAAATAAATTCTATTTTTCCTCTATACTTAAATGCACATATTCCTAAGTGGGATTCCATGTAATTTTCCTCCTCTTTTCTCATTGGTGGAATTTTGTTTGACATGGATCATTCTTTCTCCACCCTTGATTAAATCTTATTTCCTCTTAATCTTAATCATTCATTCTTCCTTATAAGGGAGAGCCCTCTCCTCTTTATTTGACATCCACAAATATGCTATTTTTATGCTATAGGTTTCGAGAGCAATTTTTGGAGGAGTTTGAATATTAAAGCTTTTTGTTGAGAACTTATATATTCTTGTCTTGTTCTCTCATCCATCCATGGCTTCCATCACCATGATCCAACCTTGAATTTTCATATTAGCTTAGATCCATATTTTCTTTCATAGATTAATATTACATTTTTATTTCCTTTCATTGATTAGATTTCATTTATTTCATTACTTTGCGTTGTTATCATTTAGATTAGCTTGCATCTTCATTTGCATGTATATTTTGATATTTGAATCTCTCATTTTATGGTGTACTTGCATGGCCACGAACTAGGTCAAACTAAGGGCCTCCATTACAAACCCTTTGTGCTCCATGAATAGAGAGCTATGAGCCACCATTTGAGACCTCATTCTTGAGCAATCTTGGATATAATGACTCGTAGAAGTGTGTCAACATGCTGTTAATGCCTCTAACATCCCTCCTACACACTCTTCCTCCCTGATTACTCCCTTTGACCATCCATTTTTCCCATCCCCTCACACTCATACTCCTTGTGACAACTATCACTCATTGATTGGCTCCAAACAAGCACAATCTATGTGGTCTCCTCTCATTACATTTTGGCTCTTCCTCACCTTCTCTCCATTCTTGCATTCCAACCCTCCATCTCACTACCCCTTAGCCTATAAATTGAGCCCTTCCCCTCTCATAATTCATCATCTACAAATGCAAACTTATAATGCCCTACTAACCACTACAACATATCCATTTACACCCTTACCATTTTAAAATCCATATTCACGCCCATTGTTCAATCCTCTACTCACCTCCATGCCTAATAATAACCCATCCCTTAAAGCTTGAGCACAACCAAGCACACATCCCCTAGCTATCTAGACATATCTATATCATAGGTCACACCCAAGGAGCTTATCATTCTTGGTTTTCCTTCCTTCTTGGTGTTCACCTCATCTTATCACAAATATTTCTATTAGTTAGTATTGTGAATGTTAAAATTGATATTAATATTTATAGCATGTTAAGTTTTTAACATTACACTAGTTACCACTAATATTTTATCTTCTAGTCTACTGGTTAAAATTCTTTTGTTATCTTCAATCACAACTTTGTCCTCTTTAGCTTTCTTTTTCTTCTTAGTCACCTCACATAGTAATACTGATTGAACTTCTTGTTCTCTTTTGAGATTTATAAACTCTTTAGCTAGGGTTCCATTCTTTTCCATCAAATATGCAATTCTTACATCAAATTCATTGGCATTTCCATCTGTAAACAATTTAGTAGTGTCAATCTCTTGGTATTGTTTGTCATTCTATTCAATAGCAATTTCCTTCCTTCTCTTCATAGATATCTTTAAATCATTTCTTGATTAATTCACCTAATGTAGGGAAATTTTTATTTCAATCTTTTGGTTATCAATAGTCCTTCCCAACTTGTAGACTTCCATCTCCAAAATCTTTCCTCAATGCTGCAAAACTTTACTTTCTAGAGAACTCAACTCTAATACCAATTGTTGGAAATAGAATAGGAAATTAAACTCTAAGGAGGGGAGGTGAATTAGTACTTAAAATCTCAACCTGTAAATCTATTCACCACACATCCATCTCACAATCTATGCATATAAACTAAAATACCAAATTAAGCATATACATCCATATCATGAAAGTAAAATATTCAACACATGTATGACATAAGATATTTGGTTACCCAGAAACCCTCCAAGGAGAAGGTAAAATTGGGCTAGAGGTGACACCCAAAAATCTTCACCACTCTAGTAATAAAGTGTATCCAATGAAGGTTACAATGTTTGATCATGAAACATGATCTACCCTCTAAAAGGTTTGCCTTGCTAAAGGCTTAAAAGATTATTAGATCTTACCCGATTAAAGGATTTCAATACCTTTCTAAAAGTGTGCCTGGTAAAAGGACCTTAACTTACAATGAAGTTATCACCCTATTGAAGGATTTACAATATCCTATCAAGACTACTCTATTGAGAGATTTAACTAATTCACCTATTAGAATGTCTTGGCAATGATCCTTTAGTTAGCACTTTGTTTCTTAATGTCAGACCACCTCTATCCTAATGTATACTTGATCCTTTCTTATCAAATGTATATGTGTTTTCATCTGATTCCTTTCCTCTATTCTCCTTTAACTGATTCTATAATGTAACTCAATCATAACACCTTAGTCACTAGGAATACTCTATTTACACATGAAAACTCTCTTCAATTCTCCTTAAGTATTCTTAGAAAGTATAGGGTTTGTCTTCCTTAAGAAGACCTAGGTGACTTAGGGTTAGGTATGAATCAATGGTAGTGATTCACCCATATTGTCACTTAAACCTTCCCTTTTCCTGATTGGATGCATGTAATTAAGATTCATCCTTATCATCAAATATCATAAAACAATCTTAAGTCAGCCCAAAATTGGTTTACATAGAAGTTTGTGCCATTACAAAAAAACTATGTTAAAACTATGTAACTCATTAGTTTAAGTCCTTGATGCTTGACATCAACTACAACTCGAATGCTATAACTTAGCCTTTGAATGACTCAACATCTTCTAATCACTCAACATCTAAATAGATTGACACATACTATTTGCTTGGCACTTGAGTGACTCAGTACTCACTAGTTATTTAGCTCACATTAAATATCTATTGCTCGACATATACTATCTGACAACTTATGCTTGGCATGTATTATTTATTCATCATGAACTAAGTAAATGAACTAAGTATATTTTCACTCATATGTCAAAACCAATCTAAGATTACAAAGTGTAGGTCAATAATGAGGAATTCATTTACTACACCAAACTTTGAAGGATATTTTTATAACCATCAAAAGTGTGGTCATAAGTAATATGAATGTAGATAATAGAGAAAACCTTATTTAAAAATTTAGAGGAAGATCTATGCAACTAATAATTTAGGTTACAAATGTCACCAGTTTGGACATATAAA
Organism: Cupressus sempervirens; assembly: GCA_028749045.1. Lineage (NCBI taxonomy): Eukaryota > Viridiplantae > Streptophyta > Pinopsida > Cupressales > Cupressaceae > Cupressus > Cupressus sempervirens. The sequence continues at coordinate 766,112,183 of CM053786.1, read as the reverse complement.
CAATAATTGTAGGACTGAAGTAAATTCAACAAATCAAACAAAATACAAAGGTAAATGTAAATTAGACATTGAAAAAATAAAGAAGAAGATGAAAACAATGGAGAAAATGGAGTTGAGCTCATGCAATCCAATGGAGAAGGTGATCATGTCATCTCAAACTAAGAAAGAAATGTATGTATGGAACTGTATATTCATTTGATATATCATACATCAATTCCTTACATGAAATATCACAACTTTCATATTTGCATATATGAGTATGCACAAGAAAATATTGATGAAGGGTTGCCAGACATCAATAAAATTTTTATATTGATCAAGCATTGCAACATAGATCGAGCACTTCAGAAGTGAAATGGTAGAGACTAAGTGAAATGATCGAAACTGAATGAAATGGTAGAGACTAAATGATATAAAAGAGACTGAGATGTAAAGAAAAGACTTGGGTCAAAGGTACCAATGTCGACTAACACACTTGGCTTCTACCTACCTAAGTACATAATATTAATTGAGACCATAAATAAATCAAAAGAAGGTATATATCAAATTATGAAGATATTATCTCATAGCTTACATACAAATTTCAAGAGCAAAGAATGATTTGGTGATTTGAATGACTCGCAATAATTTTAAGAGAGATTTGGATGGGAAGATTGAACAAGTGAAGATATGAACCATGTTGAGTAATTTAGAGGAGAAATAAGAGACTTGAAACCCTAACAAAGGATATGGAAGCTTCATCTACCACTAGAATGAGCCAAGAGGTTAGTAAAATTCAACTGGTGAAGAGTGGTGCTTGCCTACCACAAAAGTTTTTTGTTATTCTAGAAATTGCAATGAAAGGAGATTCAATGGCTATGTTATCCCTACTACCACCTAAATTTATTATGGCCCATGATATTAAGAGCTATTATACTTGTAAGATTAGAGAAGTAGGAGATTATGAGATAAGAGAAGCATATGAGAAGTTATGTAGTTAAGGAATATAAAGGATTAATTTAAAGTTGTTGAAAGGAAAGGGTTAATCTGTACCCTATAATTTCCAAGAAATTTTAGGATTGAATGGATTAAAATATTATTAAGAAGAATCCATGATATGAATTTTTTATTACAAAATAGACCCATGGAGATAAAAAAGAAAATGACCCTAGAAAAGAAGAAAACATTTTGATGCCTAAGCTGAGAAGAAGTTGAGGAAAACATAGGTGTCGAGTGGAATGGACAAGGTCTATGCATTACAAAACATTTATAATCTAGTAATTGAATTTGGTGTGAGGGTTATCGCTCACAAATTTTACCAATCAAGCAAATTGAATAATATGTCGTGTATTCCATTGGATCAACCATGGAACATAATGATGAAAGATCATAAATATGATCTTATTGAGCCTCAAAGACTGCAATTAGTAGAGAATTTTTCATCTATCAAAAAATAAAAGATCTTAATGTGTAAGTTTAGATCCCTCATTATATGAATTTTATTTTATACACAAATATTTTATTGGTGTTGGTGATAATTTTTGGGAATAGAAAAAACCAATGACAAGATAGATAATTGAATACATTACTCAATTAGGAGCAAATTTTGAGAATTTCAGGGATGCTTATTTTGAGGAATTCAAGCAAAGAATGAAGATAATGATGAGAATACTTGAGGAATTGGTTACAAGGTATTGGAATGACATATGTTTTCTTGTAGATACATATAATACATTTTTACAAGTAGTAAAGCCAAGGAAGGCTTGGTTAAAAAGTTTTGATTATGAATTTTATAGTGATTTGGTTAGTACAAATGTTGTTGCACTATTGAAAGAAGAAATAGACACCAAGGCTAAATACTTTAGAAGATATGCAGAACCTAAGGCTAGAATAAAAATGAATATCAAGATAGTGTCTAAGGATAAGAAAAATAAAACAATGATTGAAGACCTAGAAGAAAAACTAGGCACCCTAGGCAAGGGAAAGGAACCATTGCATATTACACAAGGTCTTGGAGAGGATGAAGAAAAAGACACTAGTGATGAGGAATAGAAAGAAGAAGAAGGAGAAAAGGTGAAAGCCCTAGTTATTGTCACTCCACCATTTAAGAAGGATAAAAGAACTAACAAGAACCTAGTGGTTACACCCCTCTCTCCTCCACCACTAAATAAGCCAAGAACCATGACAATTGCTAATGCCAAGCAAATTGCAAAGAAAAGAGTAGTAGAGACTATTGAGCCTAGTACACCTAAACTAAAGAGAAGGAGATTGATTAGAGAACCACCTAAAGCACACACAAATTCTATTTAAGGGTTATGTACAAATCTAAGAGGATCTTCAAGATTATGCAACGTTAGATTTGTAAAATATAATACATTGGATAATACTGATAAAACTATACTTGAAAGGCTATAGTAGATATGATTATGAATTATAAGATAGATCCTAGTGAAATTTAGAATAAACTACCCAAGGACATATATGATATACTAGAAAAAAGATGACATCATGTAGAAGGGGAAGAGAAAAAGATAAGGACTAACACTTTAGTCACGTTTATTCCTAATCTATCCCAAGACAACCAAGAAATTTGTTTGGAAAAGTATAGGAAAAAATTTGTTCCTAAGTATCTAATTTTTTTTGTATTATAGAATAAAATGGAAATTGTAGCACAACAAGATGAATTACTATTGAAAATATTTTTTGGGTTATCCATTAAGGGAACAAGTATACAGAAAGAAAGTGAAACTATGACCATTCATTATGATCATATTAGTCGAGAAAGTTTAGGTGTGTCAAGTCTGCAAGGCTTCATCTCACTAGTATATGTTGATACACTAACAGTTTAGAGGCCAAGAAATCAAGTCTCATAGATACATGTTGGAATCATAAATGTTGATGTTACTTCTATAGGGGAATTGTTGCAACTACAATAGGAAAGGTAAAATCTAAATTTGGGGGGGGGGGGTGTGAATTAGTGCTTCAAACTTTTACACATAAAAATGTTCACCATACATTCATCTCACAATTTAACAAGTAAACTAAAATACCATATAAATCATATACATCTAAAGTATGTAAATAAGTAAGCATTCACACATGTATGACATAAGATATGATTACCCAAAAACCCTCCAATGAAAAAGGTAAAAATGGGGTGGGGATGACACCCAAAAATCTTCATTACTATAGTAATAAAGTGTTTCCAATGTAGGTTACAATGTTTGACCATGAAACATGATCTACCCTATGAAAGGGTTTTTATATTAGGAGCTTACAAAGACTATTATCTCTTATCCTATTAAAGGATTTAAATACCTTGTTAGAAGTGTGCCTGAATAAAGAACTTCAACTCACAATTAAATAAGCAGCTTATTAGAAGATTTGAATATAGCCTGTCAGGACTACTCTATTAAGAGATTTAATTGGTTCACATATTAGAATGTCTTAGCAATGATCCTATGATTAGCACTCTATTGGTTGATGATAGATCACCTCTATACTAATGTGTACTTGATCCTTTTTGATCAAATGCCTCTCTGTTGTCCACTATTTCCTTCCTCTATTCTTCTTTAACTAATTCTACAATGTAACTCAAATCATAATACCTTGGTCACCATGAATGTCCTATTTTTGCATGTAAAAATCTCCTTCTCTACTCTTATCTCTCTCTATCTCTACTTCTACTTAGAAAATTTAGGGTTTTTTCTCCTTAAGAAGATCTAGGTGACCTAGGATTAGGTATGAATCAATAGCTATGATTCACCCATATTACTACTTAAAATTTCCCTTTTTCTAATTGGATGAACGTAATATATATGGATTCACACTTAAGATTCATCCTTATCAACAAAAGATTGTAAATCAATCCTTAAGTTACCTAAAAAATGGTTTACATAGTAGTTTGTGCCAATACAAAAAACTATGTTAAAACTTTGTTACTCAACATCCAAAGTCCCTAGTGCTCAGCCCTAACTATGACTTCAATTCTATTACTCGACATCTAAATGATGTGGCATGGACTACTTTCTCAGCAACTAAATCACTCGGCACATACTATCTACTCAACAGATGAGTGACTCAACACTTACTATTTACTCAACATTCTCTAACTTACATGTTGTGCTCAACATATGTTTCTTTTTTAGCATGAACTAAGTAAATGAATTAAGTGTATAGACACTTTTCAAAACCAATTTGAGATTAAAAATCTCCCCCTTTGACATGAGTGCCCAAAAAAAAACTTGGTCATGCATTAATGATCTTATCCTTACAATCATAACATAGATATTTATTCAGCTTCTATATAAAATTTCAAAATGTCAAAATTTTGCAATACATGACTTATACCTCAAAATTTCATAACTCCCCTTGAGCTGAATGTTCAATTCTATTATGTATTCTATATCAAAATCTTTCTCTTGCTGAGTACTAATGTTTGCATTTTTTTTTCTCTTACTCCCCCTTGGGTATAGATATCTCTTTTCTCTAATTGCTCACTCCCCTTTTCTCTTACTCCCCCTTTTTGACACATGTCAATGGGTTATACACTAATAGTGAATTTGTCCCAAAATGATTTATGGACCTCAACTATAACAATAAGAGCTACATCCCAATTATCACAGGCTACCTCCAAAGAGTTGATTTGGATGGCCAGCTTGGCAACAAGGTGTACTAAGCTGTCCAATATAGAAATATTGTGATATTTCTTCATAAGTATTTCTACATAGCCTAGTTTCTTGTGTAATATCTCCATGTGAGGACTCAATATCAATTGAGTGCTGATCAATTTATCCTTTATGTTGGCTTCATCTACTTGTAATGATGCTAAATGACTCTAGGATTACAAGAGGTTCCTGAAATGTTTCTCAATTTGGGTTGGAGGCATGGGAAAAGTAGCACTGGATGACTGCATATGGTACTCCAAACTCAGGATGCGATTTCTTACTTCTTATGTAAAGAGTGTAGGATTACATAGTTTGGTGTACAAGGAGAAAATGTTCTCTAGTACCTTCTTCACACTTTCTATCATGGTTGTCAGCTCAACCCATGCCAATGCAATAACACTTGGTATCTTCTCATTTACCTTTTTTTGAAAGTTCCTCTTAGACCATTGTAGTAATTTTACATTAGTATCTAGGTTAGTCTCACTAACCCTTTCCACTATATTGGTTAATTGTTCAATGATGGAGTTGTTTTCATCTACAGTTGGCAGATTGAATCCATCTAGGAAAAACTCTTTGATGTCAATCAAAGCTTGCTTCTATCTATGCTCCCTTCTGAGAAGTTTATGATTTTTCTTCTTTGCTAGGACCTCTCGTAATATACCCATCTTCTTAATTGTGATTGTTTCCAAATCAAATCTAGGCAATACAATATCTTTATCTAGGCTAACATCTCCATAAGAAATTACCTCTTCTACCTTAGATGAGCTAGGACTCAGCCTTGAAAATTGCAATGGTGTAGTATCTATTCTTGGCCTCTAAAGAGCTAAGTACCAGATTCTAGTAATGTCACCAATGCTTGAATAGCTAGTAGCTCCTTTGGTTTGGTTGTCAAACTTGATTCTTTAGTCTTGTCATTTTCTTCCTCTGTAGCTCTAGTTGCACCTTGATCTTATGTAAGAACTGCAAGTGTATCTACCTAACCTTTTTGGCCTTGAGTGCCATCATTTCCTGGTGTGTCTATCTTGTCTTCTCCAACTATCTCATCCTTTCCATTTTTAGTTTCAAGTACATTCACTGAGACTGGAGTGTCTTGCATATGTGTATTGATAGTAAAACTTGTTGTCTCCTTCCTTTGATATACCACTATAGGTTGTGAAGGTTGTACACTTTTGGCTTGAGGAGTGATTATAGATGTTTCTTGTGTTCTTACTTCCTACCCTGCAATTATTTTTTCTATCTTCTAAATTTCATCTACACTCACCAGTACAAGGTTGTCACATAGTTTGGCATGGAGAGTGGATTGGAGAAGTATCCTTTTCAAATCATCCTCTATAATGTGGATGATGTTCTAAGAAATAGTCTCAGAAACATCCTTTACACTAAGAATTTTAGTATTTACACTTGTCTCCTATAAAGGGCTAGCACTCAACATCTATGTGTCTTGTACACTCTATTCTATTTGCTACTCTTCCTTAGCTAGTGCCTAGTTGTCAATATTTATATCTATGCCTCCCTGAACTGAGCCTTTTTCAATATCATCTTTTTCATTTTCTCCTATGTTTATAGGATTCTGGTTAGCTTCTTTGGATGTTGACAATTCATATCTTATCTTCCATATTTGTTTGGACTTATGTACAACATCCTCTATATTGTTTTGCAATGTGTTGAATGCCCTATATTTTGGAAAAAATCTTACATCATACTTCTTAATGGATTTAGACATTTCATACTTACTAAGGGGTAAAAGCACAATTTTGTGTCACCGTTTGTGATACCAAAATCTATTTTGGTCACATCTCATTTCTCTATCAAAAATCAGTTTTTTTCAAAAACTAAAAATACCCTTTTATAGATCTCAAATTCAATATCATCATTATATAATTTTTTGAGTGTTTTAATTAGTTATAATATGTTATAATCTTAAAATTTTATAAGTTGATATTTCAACATTTCGAAAGACACTCCCTCAAACAAGGGAAAAAAATAGTAAATTATATCAAAATTTTAAAAAAAATATATTTATCTCTAGAGGAGAGAATCCTCTTTATGAATATGTAATTTTTTTTCAAGATGGTATAGATTTGATAGGGAAGTTTCGACGGGAGGAAAAAAACTGTTGGATTCTAATAAGGTTGAACTTGAGTACTTATAACAAAGAAAATATACATCAAAAATAATTATTTCTTTTTTTGCTCACTAGCTATACATGTCATCTATAAAATATTTTGAAATCAGAACAAAAAAACATGATTTGCATATACTTGTTTGACGGGAACTACACCCTATATTTTTTACAGTTAAAAAAGGGACTTCAAAATAAAATAAAATGAATAAATTCTTACTCAAAAAGATTATAAAAATTATAGGCATAAAATTCATCCAATTCTACACATTTCATCAATTTACATCATCTTCATATTTTAAACACAAATACCATTTTTTTTGTCATTAATGTTGAACTGTCACATTCTGGTATCACGTTTCTTTATAAAAGGTGACAAAAGTTTGTGCTTTTACCCTAATTTCTATCATAAATTGAGCAAAGGTTGTCTCCCTAATTTGTTTTACAATGTCTAAACAATAATTCCATTTTTGCTCAACTCTATCATATAAACTTTCAGGTATGGAGTTGGCAAGTTCTAGAGGAGTCTCTTTAAATATAGCCATCATGGAATATACTACCTCTTCAACATGGTTTTCTCAATCTTCCCAAGATTATCAAACTCAATGTGAGGGAATCCTGATAAATTGGTATTGTTCCTAATTTTCTCACATAAATTGTCTAAATTTGAAAAGGGATTTTGATTTACCACTTGAAATTTGTTGTCATCCAATTCAATCTTCTCTTCATTAGATTCAACTTGAGAAACATACTTCCTCCTCGGTCTCTTATGTGCTTTAGCTTCCTTCTTTTTAGGCTTGGGTAATTTTTGTGTAGTGACTTTAGTGTTGGCCCTTGTGTTAGGTGTTGTAGATTTGGGCCAATTAGGTTTAGCAAACTTCTTTGGTTTGTTCACTGCTTGATTCTTTGCTTTTCTCTTTTTCATCTCAGAAGTTGTTGTTCTTCCTCATCACCTTCCACTGTTTCTATTTCATATTCTTTCTGGTCTTCTCCCTAACCTTGTGTCAATGCCAATAGTGCTTGAGCTTGTGTTTCTTCTTCTTCTTCATCATCTTCCTCTTCTTCTTCTTCCTTAATTCCTTCACCAAATATTTTTTCAAGTTCTTTACCATTCTTTTTCTTTTTCTTGATCATTGAAGTAGTATTTAATTCCATATTGATCTTTGATTTGGACAAGTCATAATTTCCAAATGCTTGGGCTTCCTTATCCATTTCTTTTGCAAGTAAAGTTGTGATTGATGTAGAGGCCTTATCATCATTTATTTCATATCCTAATGGCCTTAGCCATCTCACCCTATAAATTACTGCTTGTACATATATGAAATTAGTATCAACTAGGAAGAAAACATCATCAAAATGTTTCTCCACTAGTGAAACTCGTATCCTTAATATTTTCTTCATAGATTGTTTGAAACATTCAAAATAAATTGACATGAAAGATTCAATTTTATCACCTAGTTGTTCAATAAATTCACTTATCTAGACTGCAATATGTCAATTGACCTTTCATGAAACCTTACCAAATGTAGGAAATGCATTTTGTACATAAAATAAAATACATACAAAAATATATCCAAATTTACAATGTGCAATTTTGATCTTCCTTATAGCTCCCAAATTCTTAATCAATTTTTACAATTGCAACTTGGCAAGATCGTAAGTATGACCATTTTTCATAGTTTTGTAACCCATATCAACTACAATACAAGGTACACTATTTAATCTGCTAGATTGATAAAAAAATTTGTGATATGATCCAAAGTACAAAAGCTATCAAGGTATTTGTGATAGTATCAATTGTCATTCCTCTTTTATTCCACACAACCCCTATTTTCTGTTCAATTATTTTATTTACTTCACTTTTTAAGGTCTTTGGCCAATCTAAGGTTGGATACCCTATTACTCTATAAAAAATTTTCTTAGTGATTTTTACTAGCCCATTCTCTAACCATAAAATTTTTTCATGAATTCTACTGGAAGCAATTTGTATCCACTCTTTCTTGAATACATTGCGGAAATCTAGGGCACAAGTTAACCCTTTCTTCTCGATAATCTTAAATTCTTCCTACAACACTCCATTTTTACACAGTTTCCCATAAATTTCCTTGATTTCCATATCTCCTAATCTTCCAATTTTGCATGTCTAACAATTCCTAACATGTTGAATCATCAAGACTTGTGGTGGTATCATGGATAACACAACCAAGGGATCCTTTTTATAAGCTATATCTGGGATAGCCTTAAAAGTAGGTTGTTTCATTTCATTACTTATCAATTGAAAATTTAAAATGTATTTTCCCTCTAAACCTTTGGCTACTAAAGAACTATATGCCATTACATGAAACTAGGTTTTGCAAAATTTAAAACTATGTAGCTTGGCATGCGATAAATACCTTCTAAATCCTACTAGAATGATGTTGAAAAACTTTTCAAATCTCCTACAAATCAAATTCTCCATATTACCTTTAGCTCTTTTTTCTCTTCTTCAAAATCAAATGATGTCAAATGAACATAAATCGATCAAATAGCCCTTAAAACATTACATTTAATGCTAAGTGCTTACACAACAATAAGCTCGGCTTCAATTGAATTTCTAGCTCACTCGACATCCATGTGTTTTTCCATACATCAAAAACCAATATGAGCTCTGCCTTAACTAATAATTTTTTTTAGCTTGGCATCCAAAAACATTTTTCTCAACAACCGTATGAAACTTTTCACACTTGCCAATAACATGAAAACTAAAAAAACTTAAAGATTTATTCTTGATTCCTAACAATACTGTGCATCTTTATTCATGGATATGTAATAGTTTCAAAAATAATTCCTTGGAATTGATGTATGGTATATCTTTTAAATATCAGTCCCACATACTTCTTGATTGCTTAATTTGATGAGGTTTGATCACCTGACCCATTCGGTGAAGTGACCCCATCTTTACTTGATGTGTTGCAATCTTCCTTGTTTTTATATGTCTTGTTCATCTAAAATCTCTGGAATTTTCAATATCTTCATTTCCTTTTCCTTTGTTGAACTCACAACTTGGTTCTTTTAACCTTGTTGGACAATATCTACCTATGTGACCAATCTTCAAATAGCTGAAACATGTGGTTTGATTTAACCACCTTTTGTAATCACTTTTGAAATGTGTTGTAATACAATTATTAGGAATATGTCCATACTCTTGATAGTAGTGCCAACTATACCTTGTATTATAATCCCAATTATAAAAGTTTCCATTGTTTTTTACATTTGTCTACTTGTTTGATGGCCACTTGGGTTTAGATATACATTCAAAAGCTTTATGTCCTTACTTCTAATAGCTATAATAGTATCCTTCACATCTTTGAGTGTGCATGGTCTTGGTTCTACATTCATGTTCCTAATGACCTTGTTTGTTTCACTTATAGAAGTTACCCATGTTCTTCTGCTTAACATTTTGATTTACAGTCTTGCTCTTGCAAACATTGGTAGTATGTCCTATCTTACCACTCTTTCCTTTGTTACTTCTTTCTTTAATAATTTTAGATGATTCTCCTTCTTTAGTACTAGTGTATCCTAGTCCAGATGTATCATTATTAGATCTAGGGGCTCTCGTCAATTGTTCAAAGTACTTGATGGCTTCACTAGGTTTATTGAAACTTTCAACAAATTCCTTTCTGTTTTTAGATCATTGCTCAACTATTTATTCTGAAACTTTAGTGTTGTGATCTAATTATGTTTACTATTTATTTCATGATTAACAATCATGACTTTATTCATTGATTCCAATTGCATGTGAGCAATTCTATTTATTTCTGATGATTATCTTCTAGTTTGTTGGTCAAAACTCTTTTGACATCTTCAATCATGATTTTGGCTTCCATATCTTTCTTTCTCTATTTGGTCATCTCACATAGTAATATGGCTTGTGATTCTTACTCTATCTCCAGATTTTTTATTTCTTCACCTAGAGTTTTGTTCTTTTCCATTAGATCTATAACTCCTACATCAAATTCATTGGAGTTTCCATTTGCAAATAGTTTAGTAGAGTCCATCTCTTAATATTGTGTGTCATTCTCCTCAATAGACATTACCTACCTTCTTCTCAATTATTTATTTAGATATTCTCTTTCTTCATTCAACTAATGTAGAATGAGTTGTATTTCAATCTCCTATTTCTCAAAAATCTTTCCCAACTTGTAGACTTCCATTTGTAAGATCTTTCCTCAAAGATGAAAAGCTTTACATTTAGAGAACCACACTAATACTAATTTTTGGAATTACAATAGGGAAGGTAAACTCTAAGAGGGAAGGTGGGGGTTGAATCAGTGCTTCAAACTTTTACCCATAAAAACATTCACCATACATTCAACTCACAATTTAGCAAGTAAGCTGAAATCCCAAATAAAGCATATGCATCTAAAGTATGTAAACAAGTAAGCATTCACACATGTATGACACAATATATGATTACCTAGAAACCCTACAATGAGAAGTAAAACTAGGGTGGGGATGACACCCAAAAATCTTCACTACTATAGTAATAAAGTATATCCAATGAAGGTTACAATATTTCATCATGAAATGTGATCTACCTTGTGAAAGGTTTGTCTTGATAAAAGCTTACAAAGACTGTTACGTCTTAGCTTGTTAAAGGATTTTAACACCCTATTAGAAGTGTGCCTGATTAAAGGACTTAAACTTACAATTAAGTAAGCACCTTGTTAGAGGATTTTAATACAACCTATCTGGACTACTCTATTAAGAGATTTAATTAATTCACCCATTAGAATGTCTCAGTAATGATCCTACAATTAGCACTCTGTTTCTTGATGTCAAATCACCTCTATATTGATGTGTACTTGATATTTTATAATCATATGTCTTTATGCTATCCATTGTCTCCTTCCTCTATTCTCCTATAACTAATTCTACAATGTAACCCAAATCATAATACCTTGGTCACAATGAATGTCCTATTTTTGCATACAAAACTCTCCTTCTCTACTCTTCTCTCTCTTCCTATATCTACTTCTACTTAGAACATTTAGGGTTTTTCCTCCTTAAGAAGGCCTAGGTGACTTAGGGTTAGGTATGAATCAATAATTGCGATTCACCCATATTTTCACTTAAACATTAATTTTTTCTCATTGGATGCATGTAATATATAGGGATTTGCACTTAAGATTCATCCTTATCAACAAAAGATCATAAATCAACCCTTAAGTTGGCTAAAAAATGGTTTAAATAGTAGTTTGTGCTAATACAAACAACTATGTCAAAATTCTATTACTTGACATCTGAAGTCCTTAGTGCTCGGCACTAACTATGATTTTAATATTGTCACTCAACATCTAAATGACTTAGCATGAAATGCTTGCTCAAAAATTGAATGGCTTAGCAAATACTATCTACTTAGCACATGAGCGATTCAGCACTCACTTTTAGTTGGCATGCTCTAACTTAAATTTTGTGCTTAGCATATGTTATTTATTTAACTTGAACTAAGCAAATGACTTAAGTGTATAGATGCTCACTTGTCAAAAGAAATCTAAGATTAACAAGAGTATTGTAGAAACATGATTAGAACATTATAATGATGATATGTTACATTCATGACTATGTCTTTCATTGATGTCAACATAACAATTTTCTATGGTATCTGATAGAAGAAAACTGGAAAGATATAGTTGGTACAGATATATGAGTACTTTCACCAAGCGATATTAAAGGGAGATACTACTAAGTTTCTAGTATATGTAGATAACCTCAAATTCACAAGATATTAATTCTAGAAAAAGTTATGAAAGTTTCGATGATGACTATTCTAAGATAGAGTTTATAGAGGCATGTACTGGTAAACTTGTTATATCTCTTTAAAAAGTTATTATTTTGAGAAGCCAAAGTTAAAGATGTAAAAAAGACATTCTACAGATGACATAGGTAAGCTCACTCATCATAATGTTACATGTATGGAAAGCTATTCCAATTACAAGGTAAAAGATTAATGTTATCACTAAGTGTAACGTATTCTTAATGAGGTCCTATAATAATAAATTGAGAAGGTGTAATAGCCAACTTAGGGAGCTTTTTTTATGGATTCTTTATAAAGGAAGGACATTTTCCTTTATCATGTCTAGATGGAAGTGAATGATTGTAAGCATAACAAAGAGAAGAATGCAAAAATAATAAGAGTTAAGAAAATTTGGAGAAAACTTGATTGTTGAGCTTTTATAGTGTTATCTAAGGTTTGATATTTGGATCTAAGATTTGTGACCTAGTCTACAAGGTTTGACAGTGATTGGTCCAATTGATAGGAAAGAGGAAATAACTTAAAGAATAGTATAGACAATTATTCTACAAGAAATAGTTGAGAGATTAGTTGGATAGTGAGTTCAGTGGTCTTGCACTACAATTTTTTTAGATAGTGGGTCCTTCTCTCTTCTACAACTCCTAACAGGGTTGGCACAACTTCTAATAGGGTTGGAATCTTCTAAGGATTCAAAGTCTCCTAATAGGGACTCATATGTACTAAATGTTGTAATTGACTCCTAACAGGGTCCAACCTGCAATGTGAAATATTTATATTAGTACATCATTTTGTGGGCATCACACCCACCGAGGTTTTCCCTCTGATCAAGGGTTTCTCTAGTTAACATATCTAGTGTAATTGTGTATGTGCATCTTGTTATGATTGTTTACTTTAGTTGAATGGTTAAGATTATTTAAGGTGGATAATTTTTTTAATTATTAGATAACTAATCCATTGTGCCCCCAACACCCACACCCCCCCACCCCCCCCCCCCCCCCCCCCCCCCCCCCCCCCCCCCCCTACCCCCACCCCACCCCCTTGGTCTCAGTTATCTTGGTGGACTTTTATTTCTAACAATTGGTATCAGAGCATCCAGTTGTTAAAGATAAAGTTTAATGAATTTAAGAGATCCATGGTGAATATATTTAGAATGTAAAGTTTGAAGTTCAATGGAATAAATTATGATGGCTTGAAGGAAAAGATGAAGACACATCTATTGTTTATAGATCCAGGATATTGGATCTAGACAAAATTAGAAAAGACAATCATTGCTGAAAAAGATTTGGAAACTTATACTGAGGAAGGAAAGAAAATTTTCATGTCTGACATGAGAGCTAGAGAAGCACTATTGTTTGCACTTCATGAAATTGAGTACAACCAAGTAAAGTCACTTATTACTTCTCATATGATTTGGAAAGCTTTGGAAAATAGTTTTGAAGGTGATGAACATTATAAGAAATGTAGATTAAAAAGCTAGATTTGTGCATTTCAAAATGCTAAAATGATGGAAGATGAATCTATAAGAATATATGTAGGCAGGATTTGAGAAATTACTATAGGTATTAGATCTCAAGGAGAAACCAAGCAAGATGATGAGGTGATATGGAAGTTATTGAAGAGCTTAACACCACCATTTAAGCAAGTGGTTCAAATGATACAATTGTTGATCTCTTGTTCCAAAGATTCACAAAGGAAAAATTACTTGGGAGACTTGAAGTAGTTAAGAATGAGCTTAGATAGTTTGGAGAATTGACCAGAAGAGAAATAACTTTCAGTGCCCTAAATATTTGACCTAGTTTATCGAGGAACACAAGTTCTAGAGGAGACTTTGATAGTAGTAGTAGATATGACGAGGATAGAAAGATAGAAGGAGTAGGCCTTCTTGGAAGAAGAGAAAATGTATAGAGGAAATTTTAATCCTAGAAGAGATAGAGAGTGGTTGTATGCAAATGAATAAGATGATTCTGATGAACAAGAAGTAAGTGGTAGCTATGATGAAATCAAATCTATAGCTATTAATGAAGAAAGTCCAGAGAAAATGGCATTGCTATCATACCCTACAAAAAATTTTGATTGGATAATTGATAGTGTTTGTTCACATTATATAATTGGTGATATGAACAAGTTTGTTGACTTCAAAAGTCATGATGGAAGCATTGTAACCATTGGAAAAAATGCAATGTGTCATGATAAAGGTATTGGATCTATAACTCTTGATGGTAAGACTAACATTAAGGATGTATATTTTGTTAATGGCTTGAAACACAATCTTTTGAGTGTTGGACAACTAGTGGATAAAGGTTATTAGTTATAGTTCACAAAGAAGACATGCATGACTAGAAGTAAGGATGGAAAGATAATTGGAAGAGGAACCAGTTCTAGAGGTAATGTATTTTAGCTAAGTCCTACTGAAGAGACATGTTTGGTTGCAGATGTAAATGACAATTGGTTATTGCATAAGATATTTTGTCATATAAAGTTTGATAGCATTGTGAGGACTAGTAGTATGTTTTTAGTTAGAGATTAGCCTAAGATTGTAAAGCCTACTAACACAATTTGCACAGAGTATGTATTGTCAAAGCATAATAGAACTTCTTTTCCTAGCAAGAAGTTTAGTACTATACCAGAATTAGAGATTATACATACAGATCTTAGTGTACCTATGAAGATTAAAGGATTCTATGGTGAAAAGAATTTCATCATTTTAGTTGATGACTTTTCTAGAATGATGTGGGTTGCATTTCATTTCTTAAAGAAAATTTGAGGCATTTGATAAGTTCAAGATATTCAAGAATAGAGTTGAGAATGAATCGGGTATGAAGATTAAATGTTTAAGATCAAATAGAGGAAGAGAATTTATTTTAAATGATTTTAATATTTTCTATGAAACTAATGGAATCAAAAGACAGTTGTCAACTCTAAGAACCCTTGAACAAAATGGCATTGCAGAGGGAAGAAACATGTTAGTAGTAGAAGTAGCAAGAGCTATGTTGGTTGTGAATGATGTATCCAAGATGTCTTGAGGAGAAGCTATGAATATAGTAATCTACACTATGAACAGAGTGCAAGTAAAAAAAGACACAAACAAGACCAATTATGAGCTATGGTTTGGTCACTCACCTATAGTTGAGTATTTTAGAATTTTTGGTAGTATATGTTATATCAAAAGAGATGATGATATTGGTAAGTTTGATGCTAGAAGTGATGAAGGTACATTTCTTAGTTATTCATTGAAAAGAAAAGCCTATAGATGTTATAATCTGAGAACTAAGACTATTGTTGAAAGTGCAAATGTAAGAATTGATGAGAAATTCAAGATACAAGAAAGAATAGTTGACTACAATTTAGATGATGAGAATGTTGTTACTAAACCAAGGAATGGTGGAGAATTCTTTGAGACCAATAATGATTTTTAAAATGAAGGAGATATAAGGTGGGAAAAAATCTTAGAACCTTCAATAGAGCTAAGAGTTGAGATAACTACTAATTCTTAAGAATATGAAAAAGAATCATCCACCTAAGAAGATCAACAGAAGCAAAGATAAAAGTGTTATGACAAGAAGTAGAATAAATGAAGAACTAGGTTTGATATCTCAAGTTGAACAAAAGAATGCAGATGAAGCATGTAAAGATGACTATTGGAAGCAAGTTATGAAAGAAGAATTAGATCAGATAGTGAAGAATGTGATATGAAAAAAAAGGGTATTCAAGAACAAGATGAATGAATAAGGTGAAGTTGTAAGGAACAAAGTAAGATTGGCATGTAAAGGTTACTCATAGTAAGAAGGAATAGACTATGATGAATCTCATGCTCTTGTGGCAAGAATAGAAGTAATAAGGTTATTCCTAGAATTTGTAGCATATAAGAAGTTCAAAGTGTATCAGATGGATGCCAAGTCAACATTTCTGAATGGAGAACTTGAAGAAGAGGTATACATAGAATAACCTGAAGGTTTTCCTTTGAGAAATGATAGGGACATAATATGTAGATTGAAGAAGGCATTGTATGGCTTGAAGTAAGCACCCGAAACTTGGTATTCAAGGTTGAACAAACATTTCACAAAGCTTGGATATAGAAAAGGTATGGTAGATAGTAATCTATATTAGAAAGAAATTGATGATGGATTGATGAGTTTGGTAATATTTGTTGATGATATCATATTTGAAGGATGTGATGATAAAACTGACAAGTTTGCAAAAGAAATGAAGAAGGATTTTGAAATAAGCATGATAGGAAAAATGAAATATTTTCTAGGATTACAAATTGTGCAAGACAAAGAAGGAACCTTTATTTCTTAGACTAAGTATTTGAAAGATCTACTAAAAAGGTTTGGTTTGGAAACATGTAAACCCATTGGAGCATCTATGGTAATTGGACACAAGTTATCTAAAAGGATGAGAGTAGAAGTACAAATCTATGGTCAAAGGATTGCAATATCTCACTCACACAAGACTAGATATAGCAAATGCAATTGGAATTGTTGTAAGATTTCAAGCTAACCCTAGAGAAGCACATTGTGTAGTAGTCAAAAGGATATTTAGATAACTAAAAGGAACACTAGACTTTGAATTGTGGTATGAAAAATCTAATGATTTCACTTTATATGCTTATATTGATGCTGATTGGGTAGGTAGTATGAATGACAAAAAGAGCGCTAGTGGTGAAGCCTACTTTTTTGGAGGAAGATTGGTTTCTTGGCTAAGTAAGAAGTAGGACTATATCTCACAAGGTATTTGGATGAAGTAAATATTGAAGGATATAAGGATAGAATTAATGAACATATTGTCATACATTGTGACAACACAAGCATAGTGAATATGTCTAAGAATCTAGTGTTGTATTCTAAGACTAAGAACATTTCTATCAAGTATCACATGTTGAGAGAGAAAGTTGTAGAAAAGGAAATTAGATTGGAATATGTAAGCATAGAAGAGAAGATTACAAATATTTTCACTAAGCCTCTTCCCAAAGACACTTTTGAGAATTTGTGAGGTATGCTAGCAGTTATGCCCCTTCCTGCAATAGAGTAGATGATGCAAGAGTTCATTAGTTTAGTGTAACAAAGCACCATAATTTCTCTAGATTGAATGTTTACTGTCATGCCTGACCACTGCTTTAGTTTTTCTACATAATAGGATCTTGTTGTTATAAGTTCCTTTCAGTTGTTATGCTTTTATTTTTGAAGAACTTGGTTATATTACTGTCCTTTGAAACATGAGACTTATGCTGAACGTATTTTCTGTTTAGAACTATTTTATTAGCAATGAAAGTGATTTAGGATTTTATGATTTGAAACTGGCATATAAATAATTGCAAGTTGATTGGGTATCGATTATGTTTATTATGTTTTAACTCATTGTAAACTGCATTCTGTGTTTGTATGCTTTGGAAAGAAAGTAAATATATTGTATGTTTAACTTGACATTTCAAATGCATTTGAATGTTAATATGCTATATGTATTTAGAACTTGTCATTGTATTTATGTATGCGTGATGAGAAGGGATTGAATTATTTTATTGGATTTGTTTTTAGTATAGCATATAGGCATATGATGTAAAGGGATTAGATTCTTCTAAATATTTATAACCTTAAGATGGTTTTGTTTCATGACTTATAATAACTTGTTGTTTTAAAAGAACCGTAGTTTGCATTGCATATATATATACTTGTTATTAAAAGGGGCTAAATACCCTAAGTTGAGATTGGCATAAACATTTTCTATTTAAAAAAGGGTTTAATTACCACTTAAGTATCATGTAACCCTAAATGGGTATCGAATGCCATGAAAGAGGGAACATATTCATTGTTTTGAAAGCCAAATTCATGGTGGTGGTTTTGGCACTGTCGAATACATGGCTCTATGATACCTGACGTGTATTGGATGGTTGTTTATGAGGAGTTATGGAACTTAAGGTTTGGTTGGCTATTTCTTGTTGTGAGTTGGGTTTTTTTGTAGAATTTGGGTTGAAAACTTTGCCGCATTGCTCTACTTGGCTTAACATCTGTGATCTTGTTGCTAAGGTATCGACATAATGAAGGGTTTTGTTGGAAGGGAAAACTTGCATTTGTGGTTAACCATGATGGAGTTACTCATTAGAAGTTGTCTATTGTTATTTTTGGGTTCTTCTACTTCACTCCATTGTGAAGTCATTTGTGAGTTATATGTGTAAGCTATGTGGAGATTGTTACCAGTTTTGACATGGCTTTTGGGGCTTTGGTATCGAGCTAAATTACAAAGCATTTGCCATCTTCTGTATTCACATAGGGGTAATTTCTTACCCTACTCTCTCTCTATTTAAAATTGCATTGTGATATCAATTAGCATGTTGCAAATGGTTATTAGTTTTTTTTTTATGATGTGAATTTACAATCAAGGATGGACATATGCAGAGCATGGCACTGTGTGCAATGCTTAGCTCTGTATATATCCACCTTTGAATGTGGAGTTATGGAGATATTAATTTGGGTGTTTCTATATGTATATTTGTTTGGGCTTTGTCCTAAACATACATTTCTTTCTCCGAGTTGAACCCAGTCGGGGCTTCATGTTTGCGACAGTAAGTATGCAAGTGTTTATGATATACTTAAGGGTATTTGGCTTTGTCAGGGTTGAGCTTTGAGAGAACCATATTTTAAAGTTCATAGATATGTGTGGTTCGGCCACAGTCACAAGCTCGCATTAGGTTGCAGACTCATGACTGATTAAGGGCACAATCACTCTATTTTTAAGATATAAATAATTTGAATCGAGGGTTAAATCATTGTAATAAATAGTATACCTAAATTTTATAGCTTGATTATTATATATTAAAAATAGTAACATGGAAAATAGTATGTAACATCTAATGGTAATGACATTTTGTCAAATAGTTAAAAGGAAGCTCGATTCAAATAGAAAATTCTCTACGACAACATAAATTAACCATTAATATAGGATGGAATTGAGTCATAATTAATTGTTTTTTGTGAAACTGTTCATAACTAAATAAGATATTATTTTTATAAACAAATACATGGATAGATGCTATTATTTCAATATCGACAGGGTCATTATGTGAACAATTTGTGTGCTTCTTATAGCTTAGGAATTTGCATCCTAATTACTTTTGGTCATTGGCATGATGTAAGTTACTTTTCATATTTGTGAATTGAATTTTGAATTGATCTCAGATATTGTATTTTTATATGTCGTTGTGGTTATAACTGGGTGGTGGCTTATTGTCAAACAGTGGTAAAACTTCAATAGACACTTGAATATTCAATGACATTGTAAAGGATCATTTTTTAAAGCATTGGCTGCACTTGGATTCAATTATGTTTAAATTTTTCTATAAATTATCTTAATAGCATTTATGGATTTTTTTGAGATAATATGTTTGAAACATAATCCTTTTTATTTAGATGTATTTCAATTTATAATTGAAATGGAAAGCTATTTCATATATGAGGCAGATTTATTATATATGTTTGATGATATGTCATTTAAAGCAAGAATATCATATGTGCATTTTTTTTTATCTTGGTCATTTTGAAGGATAAGTTTAGTTTATTATAATAGTAGGAATAAGTAGTATAGTACTACGACTTGTAAATATCATTAAATTGATGTAACAATTTAGTTATATTTACAAGATTGTAATATTGTAGTATTTATTTCTGTTGTTAAAATAACCTAAGTTTACTTTCAAATTTGGTAGTAGAAGATGAGATTTTTTAAAGATGAAGAATTTATTATTATGTGAAAATTGACTGTTATTTGTTGCATGTGCATTCTTAGAATATTTGTTTAATGTGTATTTTAAGGATAGCTATAATGAACGTATATTGAGGTGGCTGAATATTGAATTATCCTATTCAGTTAATTAATTCAGTGATAATTTTAAGATGAATTGGGTGGGTTAGTTACATACAAAAGATGATTGGCCTTACCTATGACTTAAACCAGTAAGGTTAAATACAGAGAACAGGGCAAGTCTCTATTATGTCATTTCACGTGTACCATAGAGAATTCCACTATGTGTTGTCTATGAGCTTACCATATATGCATGCAGTATCTTAGCACCATAGTGATGACACCTCAGTATATATATGATTCATTTACTAGTTATTCTTAGTGCGAGTTTAATTTTACATTGTTAAGAAGATGGTCACTTCTTGCATATTAATTTTAGAATTGCACTATGTTATGTGGTTCAGATATCTGCATTATAGTTTTGTATATGTTTATTCTAACATGTATGCAGGTGGACTACACTTTTCAACTCAGTATATACTAAGCCCCCTTTGTGTTGTGTTGCATTTTTGTGTGTGTTTCAGGTGTTTCAAGTTGAATAACAGGTAGCTAAGGATGATTGTTGAAGTTACTTCTTGAAACATAATTTGATACTTGTAGAGTCCATATGTTGGACATAGGCATCTAAGGATGATATCATACTTCATTATTGTACTAAACTCTTTATGTGTTAACATCATTATGGAAATTTATTTGGATGATATCTTCTTCTATTTTGAGGTTTACGAATTGAGAGTGACTCAATCATTGTTCTTATTCTTGTAAAAGATGATTAAAAAAAAAAAAAAAGGTTTTCTTTCATTCATTATGCTTGTTCTTGGTTTCCTATTTATTATTTTTGTTTTAGTATAGCATTACATTTACGCTTCCTATATGGGGGAGTATTTGTGATGAACAAATTCATCTAGGAATCTTGTTGGATGTTTCTTTTAATAGTTTCTTTGGGCACTTGAGTACGTCAGAGACAATTGTTACAGAGATCGATGGTTGCTAAGACCTTTGACATTGATGTTAATGGGGGAGAAGTATAGCATGAAAAATAGTTTGAGAATGGAAAAATAATTTGATAAAGAGAAAATTGAGGTATATCAATGGGGAAGAATGATTGATGAAGAGTATTTGAAAAGAAATTTTAACAGTCTTTTGTGGTTGGTATTTTTGGAACTAGATGTTTTACATCTATGTTGTCATCAATGCCAAAGAGGGAGATTTTTGGAAGCATAAATGTTGATGATACTTTTATGGGAGAGTATTGTAGAAATTGGATTAGATAATTATCATGATGATATGTTACATTCATGATTGTGTTTGTCATTGATGTCAACATAATAGTTTTATGTGGTATCTAATAGAAGAACAACAAAAAGATCTAGTTGGTATGGACAGATCGTTGAGTACATTCACCAAGAAAGGTTAAAGGGAGACACTACTAAGTCTCTAGTATATGTAGCTAACCTTAGAAGCATAATAAATTAAGTCTAGAAGAAGTTATACAAGTTTTAGTGAAGATTGTTTTGAGGTAGATTTTACAAAGGCAAGTTTTGGTAAACTTGTTATGTCTCTTAGTGTATTTGTTATTCTAAGAAGCCAAAGTTAAGATCCGAAGCATACATTTTGGACATGATGTATCTAAGATTGCTCATCATAATGTTACATATACAAAAAATTATTCAATTTACAAGGCAAAAGATTAATGTTATCACTAAGTATAATGTGTTCTTAATGAGGTCCTGTAATAATTAATTGAGAAGGTGTAATGTTGACTCAGGGAATTGTTTGATGGATTTGGTATAGAGGAAGGATAGTTTCCTTTATCATGTATGGATGGAAGTGAATAATTATAAGAAACATGAAGAGTAGAATATGAAGATAAGAAGAGCAGAGAAAAGTTGGAGAAAACTTCATTCTTAAGGATTTATTGTGTGATTCAAGGTTTTATATTTGGACCTGAGATTCATGTCCTGGTCTACAAGGTCTAAGAGTGATTGGTATCATTGATAGGGTAGAGAAAAGAAGTTAAAGAATAGTACTAAAAATTATTCTACAAGGAATAGTTAATAGATCAAATTGATAGTAAGTTCAATGGTCTTGCCCCAGAAGCTATTTGGACAAGGGGTCCTTCTATCTTCTACAACTCCTAATAGGGTTGGCACAACTCCTAATGGGGTTGGAATCTTCTAACAAGGATTCAAAATCTCCTAATAGGGACTCATATATACTAAATCTATTAATTGACTCCTAAGAGGGTCCATACTCTAACAAGGAATATTTATATTAGTACATCATTTTGTGGGCATCATTCCCACTAGGATTTTCCCTTTGATCAAAGGTTTTCTTACTTAAAATATCTAGTGTTATTGTGTATGTGCATCATGTTATGATTGTTGTTTAGTTTGGTTGAATGGTTAATATTATTTAAGGTTGATAAATGTTTTAATTATTGGATAATTGATTCACCCCCTGCCCACCCTGACAATTATCTTGTTGGACTATTGTTTATAATAGTACAAAGGTAGAAGTTAAGGTAAAAGACACAAGTATAGATACTCAGTCTATTTTAGAACATCATAGTGATGACAATAAAGAGGTATGTAGTGTTAAACTAAGTATAGTCACTATTGTTTCAAGCATCGATACACCAACATGAATGAGTGGTGAAACTCCCTCACCATGTCCCAAAGTAGTGCCAATAAGTAGCACTCCTTCAATGAGTAAAAGAAAAGAAATAAATGACATCTTGCTAGACATTGAAGTGAGATTGGATTAAGTAATTAAGAAGCAACGTTACATTTGGAAAATCTTATCTTGGAAATAATAATTTTTGTAAAAGATATTTTGGTGAAAAGAAAAGGATAGAAGAGCTAAGAAGAGAGCACAAACAAAAGTAGGTACTTTATTCAAAATTTTGATGGGGAGGCCCCAATTATTACCCAACTTGTAAAAATTATTGAATAAGTAAATGCTGGTAATATAGAATCCAATGAGGAAAAAATTGACTAGCTAGTGAGAAGATTTGAGAATAAGGTTTTCATAACCATTGTTGAGCAGAAAGTGCAATTACAAGAACGTGTATAGGTTATGGCATAACATATATATAGAGTACAACATTTGTACAATATTTTCTCAGATGTGCCAAGATTCACAAATGATATTCATGTAAAAATACATGGTATTCATGCTGAGATGAAGTGATCCAACAACATTATTTCGTACTTAGAAACATCTAGTATCGACCACTATAATAAGTTACTGAATGCTCAAGGCACATTGACTTAGCTTTAGATAGCTGAAAGTAACATGAGATCTAAATTGTTGTCTATTCCAATAATGTTGATACCTCATTTAGAGGTCATGTAGAGGGAGATGTAACTAGTCCAAGATCTTATCAAAGAAGATCACAACCTTGTAGTTGTTGATAGCTTAATTAACTTAGATACACTATTATAATTATAAAATTACATTTTTGAAACTGCAAGAACCATATGGGATCATACACTATCTATGATTACCCAAGTTCATCAGATATTCATTGATAACTATCATTTGCTTCCACCCATTCAACTCTAGTAGTTGTGACATATGTGTTCAAAAATAAGGGGGAAATGGATTTGTTAAAGAGGAAATGGATTTTTTGTCATAAAGAAGAGTATGTGGTTGAGTTTTTATTTTGCATTATTTATTCATTATTATTGTTGGCATAAGTCATTAGACTTAGGGGGAGAGCTCAATATTAGATTGCATTTGTGATGATGTAAATATGACAAAGTGCTTTTTCCACTAATGTCAAAGGGGGAGATTTCTGGTATCTTTGACTATTGTTGCCTATTAGTGTTAAACACTTAGTAATTTTCAAGGAAGAGTCAAATGACCATCACTCCGATCAAGCTACTTTATATAGGTCAAGTCATGTACATAAGTATGTATGTATAGAGATATGTAGGAGTTGAGTAAGTGTATGATCAGCAAGTATTTTCTCTACAAGTTGAGCTCAAAACCTATTGAGTAGCTTAAAAGCATACATGTGCCTAGTATAATATGGACTAAGCAACAACAATGTCGAGTATAAGAAAACAATAAGTGCCAAGCAATGTAGAGTATACATTAAAGTTAGAAATGATACAAATTTTGAGGTAAATCATTTTCAAGTTGACATAGAAGGAACATTTAATATATGTAAAGATTGTTACAAAGAGTTTTATGTGTTGATGATGTGGATCATAGATCCCTATGTTTGGTGATCAATGATTCAGATGAAGAGGCTAATTATTGAAGCAACTAGAAAAATCTTTATGGATTTGGAAAATAAGGAGAAATATGTAAATAGTGAAGTGAGAGATCAAGATCAGATCATAAGTCATTGATAGTGTTATGTTATCTCTTAATAGAACAAGTGACCTATTTAGAGTAGTGAAGGGGAAGAAAAGTATTGGCAGATCATAAGACATGATCAGTTAGCAAGGAGAAGACTCAAAATCATCTTACAAAGCATACTAAGAGTTAGGTACTAAATCAGTTGTAACCTACTTGAATCAAGGTAAATATCTTAATAGAGTGGTCTTAATAGATCTTTGTAAATCTCCTAATAGAGTGCTTACTTTACTATAAACCTAATAGAGTGCTTACTTTACTATAAACACTAAATCCTATAACAAGTTGAAACCTAGATATCTCAAACACTTTTAATAGGACACACCCCTCAAAGGATAGATCATATATTATGATCAAACATTGTAACCTTGAGAGGTTAACTTTATTACTACAATAGTGAAGATTTATGGGTGTTATCCCCAGCCTCGTTTTACCTTCACCTTGGAGGGTTTCTAGATAAAAAATATATTTCTCATGTATTTATTTTCATGCATGTGATAGATTTTATTTAAATGTTACAACAAGTTTATTCTTACAAGTTTTACATGCACAAGATAATTAGTGAATTTGTGAATGAATTGTTGAAAAGTAAAAGTGCTTAAGATTCTAATTCATCCCCCTAGTATCTTGTTATATTGTTTATACTTCCATCAATCAATAGTTCTGATGAACAAATTTTATTTAGAGCTCTATTTTTTCTTAAATAGCTGTAGCTAGGGGAATCACCCCTAATTTAACTCTAGATACTCATGTTCATCCTTAGTTGAAGCATTTATGAAAATATCATATATTTTTTCCTTAGTGTTGACATACTCCAATCTTAATTCTTTATCTTGAACTAGTTCCCTCAAGCAATGATACTTGATAGAAATATGCTTGGTCTTTATGTTTATCACATGGTTCTTTGATATATTTATAGCTCTTATGTTATCACAATAGATAAAAACTTGATCAATGATCTCTTCCTTCATTCCTTTCAACAATTACTTTATCCATGTACAATGTTAGAATAGTTAACTACTACTGCTACATATTCAACTTCTATTGTTGATTGTGAAATGTAGTTCTGCTTCTTGCTTGTCCATGAAACTAATCTTTTTCATAGAAAGAAACTTCCACCATCAATATTTCCTACCCAATCAATATTTGTATACACTTTTAGTTCAAAATTTTCATTCTTTTTGTGGGTATGCGCAAGATCATTGACAACCAAACTATGCCCTTAAGTGGCAATGAAAAATCAAAAAATCATGATTATGTCCATTTGATATGTAATTTCAAACATGTTATGAACTTTAAATAAAAATATTGTTAGAAAAGAACCTGTAGGAAATTGAATTTAGTTTTTGAATTACTAGGCCTTATCTGAAGCAAAAAAAAAATTGATTGTTCAAAATATTGAATTAAAATGCAATAGTAAAAAAATATCAAGATGAAAATAAGAAGTAGGTGTATGTCTGACCACCTTAATAAAAATAAAATATAATATTTTTTGATAAGATTCTAGATATAAGAAGTAGACTCATTCTAGGTCATGACATATATTTTTGGGTATTTTAATTCCAAATTAATTATAAATTATATCCTATAGTATTTTTGGAATAAAAAAACTCTCATGGTTAATGACCTTAACTAATTCAAAACTTTACAAAATTTATTTTTTTCTTTTATTTTCCTTATAGTAGAAGAAGTATATAATGTGATGCATCTTTTAAATTTTAAAAATGTTATACTGTTTGAAGTCATTTTTTTTTCAATTAGTGTGTCAATCAACACTTTATGTGTAACTCCATTAGAAAATGAATCATAATTAGTTACTGGACTTGTAATTTAATGGACATTACATTTATGGAAAGATAAGAATATTCTTAAGAAATATTTTTAATTTCATCAAATTTGGGTAAAAAATGTTTGAAGTAAAAAACACACAAGAACAAGCAAAAATGATGCTTGTGGGACATATTTTAACTAACCATGTAGGGCTCATATCCAAATAAATACTAGGCCTTCTAGAGGTATTAATTTTTGGGTTTGGTATCAGGATGGCTGATAAAAAAATCATAATAGATTTTGAAATACTTTGAAGCATTTCAAAACTACATATTTTTTAGATTGCCACTTTTTGGCACACCATGATCCTAAACATACCCTTGTAAGATAGTCCATAATCCTTTTTCCCTTTCAGATATATTAATATTAGTTTAACTTCCATAAGGTTATTCTCCTTAGGATTTAGAATAAATATTCCAACAATCTCAATAACTAATGCAATATCTAGTTTTTCATGAATAATATATTGTAGCTTCCATTGATCTAGAAAATGTCTAGTTCACATAAGTAGAATTGTGATTCTTAAAGAGCTTATGTCTAGTATGTTGGATACAATTGATTAATTGTGTATTGTCTTTAATGTTACACAAATGTTATATAATTATCAGTCAATGTATACCAAGCTCACTTGGGCATTGAAAATAATTTTCTATGGCTAATGAGCAATCCAAAGTTTGCCTAGTTTAGAAAGTAGTGTCTACTGAGTTCACTCGGGCACCAAAGGAAAGTCCATGGATGATGAGTGTTAACTGAGCTCACTCGATTACCAAAGGAACATTTCTAGTATGCAGTGTTAACTAGGCTTCACTTGGTTAACACAAGAAAATCACTTCTAAGTTAATGTCTACCAAGATGGGTTGACTATCGAAGAATTTTCTTATTTTGGCATATTGAGATCAATTAATTTATCTATTGGTTTTAGCAGACTAAGAAGATAAATATTAGTTATTCTAAGCTATATTCTAGCCAACTTGACAATGTGAAAGATATAAGTATAAGGTCAATTTGTGGGTTAGAATGTTGAAAAAAAAGTGGTATGTGAACACATTGAAGATTTGATAATTCTAAGAGGAAGTCAATAAGAAGGATAAGTAGAATATCCATGAGGAGCTAAAAGGATACATCCGATCAAGAAGGATCAAGTAAAAGCCATAATAGAGATCTATAATTAGAAAATATAGTTGCATCTAAATAAGGTTATCTCATTGTTACTCTCTAACAATTGTGGCAATAATCTTAATCTCTTAACAAAGTTGGTTTAATAGCCATTTGTAAATCCTCTAACATGGTGGCAATTCTATTGAATTATCTAAAGATCTCTGACAAGGCCACTCCTAATAAGGTGATTAAATCCTCTAATAGGGTCACACCTAATAGTATGTTTTGTAACCTTTAACAAGGTTGGCTCCTAATAGGGCTCACTTTAGAAGAGTGAAAATAGTAACTAGTTGCAATTGGTGATTTTTCCTAAATTGTGTTTCCATGTTAAATCTTGATGTTTAATGTGTTCATACTATTTCCTTAATATATTTGCAACTAAGTTGAAGTAATGATAATCATAGACAACATCCTAAGATTTTCATTTTAATCAATTACCAAGTGTTTTCTATGTTTACCAAGTTACAACAATTCAATGTTTGCATTAGCAAAATTAAGTTTTGATAGAATTATTTTACTAACATCTAAGGGATCTGAAAAATATTTTTGTAGTAACTAATTCATCCCTCCCATCTTAGTTACTTCTCTTATATTTGTAACAATTGGTATCAAAGGTTTTTATGCTCGTAGAGAAGGTTTCAGGGACCTAAGCTAAAGATCAAGATGTCTTACAAAAGGGAGATACTGAACTCGAATAAAGATAATTTTGCAGCATGGCAAGGACTTATGAGATTACATTTAGCTACTATTAGCAATTCAAGTTCTAAATATTTTGATACTAAATACAAGACTCCGACTAGAATATTATCACTTGAAGATATTGCTAAAAAGAAGAATCATAACATCATGATGATTGATATTGCATCTGCTCTTAGTTATACTAAATTTGATGAGGTAAAAAAATGTAAAATTGCTAATGAGATGTGGATCAGACTAAAAGAAATCTATGGAGGAGATGACAATGTAAGAAGAGCCAAAGAAAAAAGTCTTAGAGCACAATTTGATCAAATGAAAATGAGAGAAGATGAAAACATTGTGAAATATGTGGAAAGAATCAAAGCTAGTGTGAGTGCAATCAAAGCATCTAGAGGAGACATTGATGACATGACTATTGTAAGCAAGCTACTCATAACTCTTCTTCCTATTTATACAATTGGATTTTTTGCTATTCAAGAAATGAGATGTGATCCAAATAAAAAATAAATTTGGATGCTCTAGTTGGAAGATTGACAACTTTTGAATTGGATAACTATGATAACTATGTTCCTATTTCCAAAAGTATTGAGTCTGCATTTGAAGCCAAACTTTCACTCAAAGAAAAGAGCAATAAATAAAAGACCAATCAATCAAGAAGTGAAGATGAAATTGAAGAAGGTTCTAATAGTGACCTTGAAATTTTTGAAAACCCACTTACAAAGAAATACTCAAAAGACAGAGAAAAGTGCAAAGGCAAAATTCCCCTAATCTACTTTTCTTGTGAAGAATTTGGTCATATTACTACTAGGTGTCCAAATAGATAAAGAAAGGATGAGAAGAAAAGTAATAAGTACAAAGGCAAGAAGGAATTCAAAAATTATAATAAATAAAAGGACAAGGATAAGAAATCTTGTTTTATGGCTAAAGATTCTGATAATAGTGAAAATGAAATGGTATATATTTTTGTAAAAGATGAATTAAATGATGAAGGAGATAAGATAGCACTTATCTCTCATCCTAGAAAAAATGATAAATGGATTATTGGCAGTGGATGTTCACATCATATGACTAGAGATAAAATAGAGTTTGAACACATGGAACATTATGATGGAGGTAATGTAAGATTTTGAAACAATGAACCTTGTTGCATAAAAGGAAAATGTAATATCTCATTAACCAACGAACTTATATGTGAAGTTTCTTATTGGTTTGAAGGACTAAAGCATAACCTACTAAGTGTGGTATGGTTGAATAACATTGGGTTCAAGGTAGAATTCATAAATGGATAGGCCAAACTATTAGATGAAAAAAGTGATCTAGTTGGATCTAGCAAGAAAACAAAAGATTACCTATTTTATCTTGATCTTAGTGAAAGTTCATGTTTGATTGCTTATTTAGAAGAAATCTATCTATGCCACAAAATATTATGTCATGTAAACTTTGATAATCTTGTTAAGATAAGAAAAAACAAAAAGGTAAGAGGTATACCTAGATTGAAGAAACCTAATATGGGTCTATGCAAAAAATCTCAAATTGGTAAGATGAAGACTAATTTCAAAAGCAAAAACTATCATTATGAAGAAATCTTAAATTTTGTGCATACAGACTTATGTGAACCTAATGGAATAAAGCTTTATAGTGGAGAAAAGTTTTTTTTTTTTTTTTGTTGATTATTATTCTAGAATGGTGATTGTAATGTATCAAAAAGAAAAATCTAAAGTTTTTCAAAAACTCAAGTAGTACTTGGAACGAGTAGAGAAAGAAATTGGAAAGAAATTAAAATTCTTAAGATCAGACAAAGGTGGTGAATTCATCTCAAATGAATTCAATGAATTATGCATTGAAAAAGGAATCAAAAGACAAAAATCAACCCCTAGTACACTAGAGCAAAATGGTATAGTTGAAAGAAGAAATAGATCCATCATGGATTATGCAAGAACATTGATGATAGAAAATAATGTTGCAATCAAATATTTGAAGGAAGCTATTAGCACTGTAGTTCATATCTTGAAAAAAATTATAGCTAAAGAAAGACACCAATCAAACTCCTTATGAATTATGGTAAGGCTAAAAACCTAACAAAAGTTACTTGAAATTATTTTGTAGAAAATGTTATATCTTGAAAGAATCTAGAAATGGAAAATTTGATGTCAAAGGTGATGAACACATATTTCTAGGAAACTCTCGTAGAAGTAAAGCATACAAATGTTTGAATTTTTTTGACACATAAAATCATAGAAAGTGCACATGTGAGAATTGATGAGTTTGCAGAAAAGAGTGAAGAAGAAAACAACAAAGAGCCAGAGGATTACAAAATATTTATTTACTATGAACCTACTACCCTGCCAAATTTATTTGAAAGAAATGAAGTTTTACCTCATGAGTCCCCATAATCTCCAATAGTTGACAAGTTGCAAATAGTTTCAGTGCCATTCACAAAATAAGGGACCTAAGTCATAGTCAGAGGCTACTGAGCTACTTCAAGAATAAATTGAGTCAGATGAACTTGAGTCACAAACAATGGGACTTTAGCTTGATGAAATTAGTGAAACTCATTCCAAATCCAAAGAACCTATGTTAGCAAGATGTGTCAGAAGGCATCATGCACCTGATCAGATCATTGAAGACAAGTCTAATGGAACAATGACAAAAAAATTGAAAGGTACATGTTTACTTGTTGAATTTGAATCTATAAATATTAAAGATGAATTGGAGGGTAAAAGTACAAAGTTGTGTCACATTTTAGGTTGACTTATTAGAATGATTGAATTTGAGTATTTCTATCAAAATATTAATGTTTTTCAAACATATGACCTTGATGAATTTATTATTAAAGAGAAAATATAGTTCTAAAGCCAATTTTTATTTTTGATTGTTCTAGCTACATATGTTATTTATAACATAATCTATGATCATAGGAAAATGAGTTTATTTCAATGTCATTTTGTCGTGGGAACTAGACCCCTAATTTCTAGCATTTTTTAGTAACTAAAAAGTTATCTTTAAAAAATAGGAAATTACATCATTTCTTATTCCAAATAATTATTAAAAATTATAATCCTAAACTTTATCCATTTCTACACGTTTCATTATTTTACTTCATTTCAATTTCTAAATAATAATACCAGTTTTAATAATTCAACTTCTAAATAATAATAATTTTCTTTGTAAAAGGGTGACACAGGTTTGTGCTTTTACCCTGGATAATGAAAGATGTGCTGAAGAAATGAATGAAGAAATAGAATAAATAGAGAAAAAAAAAACCTAGACTCTTGTTCCTAGAACCAAGCATAAAAATGTGTTTGGCATAAAATGGGTGTTCAAAAACAAGCTAAATGAAGATGGAAAAGTATCTAGAAACAAAGCAAGGTTGGTATGTAAAGTTTATTCTCAAGAAGAAGGTATTGATTATGGTGAAACTTTTTCCCTTGTTACAAGATTAGATGTCATTAGGAATCTATTTTCATATGCAACTTAGAGAGGATTTAAAGTTTATCAAATGGATGTTAAATCTGCATTCTTGAATGAAATTCTTGATGAGGAAGTCTATATTGAACAACCAGAAGGTTTTGTAGATCCTACCAAAAGAGGCATGGTCTGAAAATTACACAAGGTATTATATGGTCTCAAGAAAGCTTCCAGAGCTTGGTATGAAAGACTTCATAATTACTTGGTACAAATTGTTTTTCAAAGAAAAAATGATAATAGTAGTCTGTATGTCAAAGAAGGACCAGACAAGAAGATTGTGTTGGCTGAAATATTTCTTGATGGAAAATTATTCACAAGAAATGATGACTTATAGAAGAAATTTTTAGAAGTAATGAGTAAGCAATTTGAGATGTCTATGTTTGGAGAAACAAAATTCTTTGTTGGATTACAAATTCAATAGAAGAAAGATGGTATCTACATTACTCAATCCAAATATATCGAGAAAATACTAAAGAAATTTGGAATGGAAGACTCGAGACTAGTTGGAACTCCTATGTCTTCTAGACATAAGCTTTCCAAAAATGATGATTCCAAAGAGGTAGATTATACCACAAATAGATCAATGATTGGAAAGTTTCAATATTTAGTGCATATAAGACCTGATATTGCATTAGAAATTTGTATGTTGGAAAGATGTTTGGCAAATCCAAAAGAAAATTACATAATGGCAATCAAAATAATCATGAGATATCTAAAAGTTACTGAAGAATATGGCTTATGATACAAAATAGGGGGCAATTTGAACTTGAAAGTATTTACTAATATTGATTGGGTAGGAAGTATTGATGATAGGAAGAGCACTAGTGGTGGAGCATTCTTTCTTGGTAAATGACTAGTGTCTTGGAAAAGCAAGAAATAAAATCACATCTCTCAATCCACAATAGAGGTAGAATACATGGCGGCAATAGTCAATTGCTCGAACATTGTTTGGTTCAAACAATTGATGATAGGAATGAAGATAGAGATTAAGGATCTAGTAGTCATATACTATGATAACACTAGTGCAATCAATATATCAAAGAACCCATTGATGCAGATGAAAACAAAGTACATTGATATAAAATATCACTTCTTATGAGAATTGTTGCTAGGTAAAGAAGTCAGATTGGAATATGTAAATACAAAAGAACAAATTGTAGACATATTCACCAAGCCAACATAAAGATGCATTTCTATATCTAAGAGGTAAGCTAGGGGTCATTCCCCTATCTAAAGCTCACTAAATGAAGATTAGTGATGAATCAACCAAAGCATGTTGAAAATCAACCAGTTGGCATGATATTAATAAGGACATATTACAAATGAATTAGTACTTAAGGTACATGGACATTCACTGATTATTGTCTTTGGCATGTATTGTTAAAGAGGGAGAAGTTTATTGGCATATCTCATAGAATTTTTTTAAGAAAAGTTTGTAGTAAAAGGGAGAAGTTTTATTTCATAAATATTTTATGAAAGGAAGTCAAATAAGAAGATTTAACATGGTCTAATATCAAAGGCAGAGTTTGCTATCAAAATAAGTTGTTGTAGACAAAAGTTTTCTAACAGAGGGAGAAACTGAAGACATAAAGATTTTACACTGTCAGATGGAGTTTTCATGGGTATGAATCAGAATTAAACTAAGGAAATGTTCCTTACTTTATTCTTTTTTCAAAAAAATTATTGTGTTATGATATGTTGTGTTCCATCAATCCCAAAGAGGGAGAATTTTGGATATAATCGATTAATTATGTATTGCCTCTGATGTTACACAAATTTCATATCATAAATCAATTATTGTATGCCAAACTCACTCAAGTATTTAAGATAATCTCTATGGCTACTAAGAAATATTTTATCCTAGTTTAAAAGGAAATGTCTACCGAGTTCACTTGGGCACCAAAGGGAAGTCTACAGATGATGAGTGTTAATTGGGCTCACTCGATTACCAAAGGGTCTTTTCTAGTTTCTAGTGTTGACTGAGCTTCACTTGGTTAACATAGGAAAATTGCTTCTAAGTTAGTGTCTACTAAGTAGGGTCAGCTATTGAAGGATTTTTTTATTTTTGCATATTGAGATTAATTAATTAATCTATTGGTTCTAACCAACCGAAAAGATGAATATTAGTTATTCTAAGTTGTATTCTAGCTGACTTGACAATGTGAAAGATATAAGTAGAAGGTCAAGTTGTGGGTTGGAATGTGCAAAATAAAGTGGTATGTGAACACATTGAAGATTTGATAATGCTAGGAGGAAGCAAATTAGAAGGATAAGAAGAATATCCTTGAGGAGTTGAAAGGATACATCCAATCAAGAAGGATCAAGTAAAAGCTAGAATAGAGATCTATAATCAACAAATTCAGTTGCATCCAAATTAGGTCATCTCATTGTTACTCTCTAACCATTGTAGGAGTGATCTAAATCCTCTAACAAGGTCATAGTTCTATTGAATTGTCTACAGACCTCTAACAAGGCCACTCCTAATAGGGTGATTATGAAATGTCCCTTGTCTGATTTTACATGATATTTCCAACCTCTAATCAGATCTTTAAAATCAAACAACTAATATCACAAAGATCCACCAAATTCTTCAAGAAACCCCAAATCGGGTATGCTGAAAATAGTGCTAAAAGCTTCACAACTTCACAAATTATTAATAAATCTGAAAATGGAAATTTTTACAGAACTTTCAGCAGCATAACAGCCTACAAATTGAAATTTCCAGATCCTTATAGACTTTACACAACAGCTCAAAAATGTAGGACCAAAACTATGCTCATCGGGCTCCCGAAATAGCGCAAAATATGCCCGAAAACACCACAAAAACACTAATAATCTATCTCATAAGTTTAATCACGTCCCAATACATATATTCAGCTCTATTTTAATAGCTTAAAGTCTGAAATACAGAAGCAACCAAAACTGATATGAAATGCTCAACTGAAAACACCAAACTCATGCAAAAAACCACACCCAAAAACCCACAAATCTACACTGTTCAGCACAAAGGCAAACTCTGTATGAGCATGCACATGGAATGGCTTCAAACTCCCATCCTTAGCCTTCCTGGAAACCTACAAACTCCCATTCTTGGGTCTCCCTGGAAACCTGCAAACTCCCGTTCTTGGGTCTCCTTCTCCACAGGTTTGGCAGCCTCTGAAGAATAACAAAGAATGAGCAAAAATCAAGTTCTGGAATGTGCCCAAAATGCCTCCAAACCCCCTTAAAAGAGGGCATAAATGTAAGTCACATCCAAGAGAGGTTAATGAAACATATTTTAATAATAATTTTCATTTATTAGTCCAACGGTTTCCAAAGATTAACCCCCTTTTTCCGAAACTTCACTTTCTTGGGCCTACCTGCCTTAGCAAAGATTTTTTTTTTTTAATTATTTGAAAAGGGGACATGAAAAGTCCTCCCCTCCCAAACATTGCTTGTCCTCAAGAAATGGCTGAATAATAAACCAATCAATCCACCTGGATCCCAAATGTAGTCATGAACTATACTACTACCAATTAACACAGGCTCCTGCAATATCCTCTGCAACATGACCAAGAGGAATCCATAATAAAACTAAAAATTATAGCTCAACCAAACACCAAGATCACAACTTCCATAGCTAGAAACCCATGAGACACAAACTCTTAGAACATCAAAACCCAAGTAAAGTGGACTACCAACACAGTAAATACCATCAACGCATTCCACTGGCCTATACGGAATGTACAATCCAACTCTGCAACAATGGTGAATGCTCTCAAATGAAACTATACCAAGTATGGAGAATCCACACACTGTACAACTCCTGCAGTCAACACAACTCTGTAGATCATCAGCCACTGTCTCATAACCATAACTCCCATGCACCCCTGATGGTGAAAAGCCATCACAAGATAAACAACAAGAAATGGAACCCAAACCAAATTTTCCCACCATCAACTCCTCAACACAAGGATCAATTGCTAACTGATGTACATACCCTACAATATAATGTTAATTAAAAAAACCAACCTCATTCAACAGCTCACCATGAACAAGTGATATAACCCACTGTGACTGATCACTAGCTAAGTCAGGAGATGTCATAGCCAAAGGAGTAGAATCAATAACAACACCTATTGAAGCATCACTCCAAAAATCCTGCTCTAAGTCATGTATTATCAAGCTATCAATTGCAAGACCTATCACCATGTCATGCCCATCACAACTCTCATCTCAAGGCATCAAACTATCCCATAACTGATGATAAGC
Source organism: Cupressus sempervirens (assembly GCA_028749045.1). NCBI lineage: Eukaryota > Viridiplantae > Streptophyta > Pinopsida > Cupressales > Cupressaceae > Cupressus > Cupressus sempervirens. The sequence continues at coordinate 766,076,056 of CM053786.1, read as the reverse complement.
ACTAGGAACAAAAGTACATCTCTGTATCATCATCTCATCAACATGGTCATCAAAGGTAGATATATGAGCATACCTCATAGTGTAATGCCGATAGAATGCACCAATCTCAGTCAGTGGCTCAGATTGCAATCCAGATGTAACTAACTGCAATCGATCATTAACCAAGTTGGAATTGACTACTACCTCTAAAGACATTGCGAAGGGAGTAGTATTACTAGTAGGAACCATGCCAACTATCAGCTCACCAACATCACACATGGTCTTTGATACAACATCTCTAGTCTTCGTGCCATTAGTACTAGAGGTCACCACCATGTCAGGCACACCACAAAAATCTGCTACAGCACCCAACTCAATTGAACCTAACTCTAGTGGGAATGAACCTAATATGCCAATGTTAGTATCAAGGATGGATGCATCCCCATCTCCACTATCTCTAACAATCTTGACCATGGACATCCTCGGATCACCAAACACCACAGCTTGTGACTGTATAGAATTAGGTAAAGACTGTAGTCGCTCTAACTCCATGGTCACCTTAGCCAAATGAAACTGTGACTCCTTGAGAGCCAACTATGTACTCTCAAGAATCTCAGAAGTCACCTCAAGCTGCTCAGTAAGCTCATTCACCTCATCTTCCTTGGCCAACAATGCATTATATGTTGTACTGCCCCACTCCATAAGATAATCTCTCTCAGCTACCAACTGCATATAATTCTGTCTCAAAATCCGAATAGCCTCCCATAAAGAGTGGATCTCTATCAAGGAAAGATAACTTCCTCCTTGCTCATCACTAGTAGGAGAACCCCATCCATAAATTGCTAACAACTGACGAGCAGCATCAAAATGTTGGCAAGTGATAGCAATGTCTTGGTCACTAACTCTCAACTGATTAGACACATGATGGCACTGGTTTGACTGTCTCCTACAAACCTCCTCTGATGCACTGTCTGAAGGAGTGTCCTCAAAGTTACTAGTCTCTAGAGTATTACCATCCATATCGTATGAATCAAATCTAAAGCTCATATCAACATACAGAGTATCAAAAACATTAGCATTGATGTCCAACTCCTCTATACCCAAGGAAACTAAGTCTTCAAAACTGCCCATTGCATCCTTCTGGATGTCATCAATGCCAATATGATCTTGGGACTCATCTATACACACTTCCAAATATGAAATATCATCAACACATTCCAGCAAGTATGGCCGACTGGATATATGAACAAAGCCCAATATTGGTGTATAAAAACTAATACCAACATCAGACAAGATACTGGCACAAGAAAAGATAACACCGTGTAATCTGCTAATCAAATCCATGATAGCACCCAAACAAACACTGCTACCAAAAAGTGTTAAAAATCTCCAGTCAACTGAATCCCAAATGCCAATATAACAATCTCGAGTCCATATCTGTAAACTAGAATCAACTGGTAACTCAAGCAAACTCCTCACCTGAGTAATATGACCAATACCAACTAATTCCACATACTTGTCATGATGAGATAATGAAGTCACACTACTATCTTTTTTCACCTTCAGTTGGCTGGACAAATCATGTGAAGTACTACCAGCCTCAACCTCATGTGATGAAGCATCTAACTATGTCTGGTACTCTTTCTCAGCAAAGTCATGAATGCTCAATGTCTGCTCATCTCTACCAGGTATCTCACCATCTTGCACAACAACATCCTCATAATCATCATCTGAACCCACTACACTGTAGTCACTGCCTATTGTAACTATACCATCCTGAATACCTGTGGCATCACCCTTTGACGACCTGTAAACAATTGTCTCAATTTGAGTATCAAGTTGACCGTTACTATCAATCTGTGTAATATCCTTTCCCACCACCTCCTGTGGCAGAGTAGAATCTGAGACCTCTACCTGGCTATCAGCTAGTTTCTCAAACTCCTCATGCAAGTTCTTGGGAATTGTGTCATCTGTCCTGTGAGAAAATCTGCCAAATAGAAATCCAGTCAACTTATCCACCTTAGCTGGGTCAGATAACATGTCATTTATACAGTGGTGCTCAACCAACTGTTTAGACATGTCATGGCTTATTTTCATAAGTTTATCTCGAATGTCTAAATAACCATCCTTTCTATTATTTTGACTCTGGCTATCAATTGTCCAAGATTGTTCCCTCTGAGACTCTGTACTATACCTGTCCATTCTGGATAAAGTAGAGTGTAACCCCAATAGGATATAACTTCTTCAAACACCAAGAACTAACATGAAAATGATTAGAAGTAGCATGCAACCATAGATTTGGACATGCAACTGATTAGAAGCAACATGCAACCACCAAATTATGACATGCAAGATCTGGGTAGTTGTCAAAACTGACATGCAAGATCTGGGTAGTTGTCAAAACTGACATGCAAACTTCTACAACCACCAAATTCACCAAGAACTAACATGCAAATGATTAGAAGTAGCATAAAACTAGAGATTTTGACATGAAACTAATTAGAAGCAACATGCAACCACCAAATTATGACATGCAAGATCTGGGTAGTTGTCAAAACTGACATGCAAGATCTGGGTACTTGTCAAAACTAAAACGCAAACTTCTACAACCACCAAATTCACCAAGAACTAACATGAAAATGATTTGAAGTAGAATGCAACCATAAATTTTGACATGCATCTGATTAGAAGCAACATGCAACCATAAATTATGGCATGCAAAATTTGGGTAGTTCTAAAAACTGAAATGCAAGATCTGGGTAGTTGTCAAAACTGACCTGCAACTTCTACAAACCCTCAGGCTGGCAAGATCATGGCTCTGATACCACTGAAATTTCCCTTTTCTGATTTTACATGATATTTCCAACCTCTAATCAGATCTTTAAAATCAAACAACTAATATCACAAAGATCCACCAAATTCTTCAAGAAACCCCAAATCGGGTATGCTGAAAATAGTGCTAAAAGCTTCACAACTTCACAAATTATTAATAAATCTGAAAATGGAAATTTTTTCAGAATTTTCAGCAGCATAACAGCCTACAAATTGAAATTTCTAGATCCATATAGCCTTTACACAACATCTTGAAAATGTAGGACCAAAACTATGCTCATCGGGCTCCCGAAATAGCGCAAAATATGCCTGGAAACACCACAAAAACACTAATAATCTATCTCAGAAGTTTAATCATGTCCCAATACATATATTCAGCTCTATTTTAACAACTTAAAGTCTGAAATATAGCAGCAACCAAAACTGATATGAAATGCTCAACTGAAAACACCAAACTCATGCAAAAAACCACACCCAAAAACCCACAAATCTACACTATTCAGCACAAAGGCAAACTCTGTATGGGCATACACATGGAATGGCTTCAAACTCCCATCCTTAGCCTTCCTAGAAACCTGCAAACTCCCATTCTTGGGTCTCCCTAGAAACCTGTAAACTCCCGTTCTTGGGTCTCCTTCTCCACAGGTTTGGCAGCCTCTGAAGAATAACAAAGAATGAGCAAAAATCAAGTTCTGGAATGTGCCCAAAATGCCTCCAAACCCCCTTAAAAGAGGGCATAAATGTAACTCACGTCCAAGAGAGGTTAATGAAACATATTTTAATAATAATTTTCATTTATTAGTCCAACATTTTCCAAAGATTAACCCCCTTTTTTCGAAACTTCACTTTCTTGGGCCTGCCTGCCTTAGCAAAGATTTTCTTTTTTTAATTATTTGAAAAGGGGACATGACAGATTAAATCCTCTAATATGGTAACACCTAATAGTGTTTTTTGTAACCTTTAATAGGGTTGGCTCCTAACAAGGCTCACTTTAGAAGAGTGAAAACATTAACTAGTTCTAATTGGTGGTTTTTCCCAAATTGGGTTTCCATGTTAAATCTTGATGTCAAATGTGTTCGTGCTATTTACTTTATATTTTTGCAACTAAGTTAAAGTAATTATAATCATAGATAACATCTTAAGATTTGCATGTTAATCAATTACTAAGCATTCTTAGTGTTTCCTAAGTTATAACATTTCTTTGTTTGTCAAGCATTAGTAGAATTAAGTTTTGAAAGAATTATTTTACTAAAATATAAGGGATCTAAGAAATAATTTTGTAGTAACTAATTCACCCCTCCCCTCTTAGTTACTTCTCCTATATTTCTCATAGAGTAGGTATGGGTGTGTTGAGTGTTCTTGAATCTTACATCTCAAACATTATTAGTATCTCCTTTATGTATTTGGATTAGGTAACATAGATACCTTTCTTCGTCTAATATACTTGTAAATCAATAAAGAATTTGATTTCACAAAACAAAGATATTTTAAATTCCTTATGCACCTCATTAGAAAATGATTTGCATAAGTCATCTTGTCCTCTAAATATGATATCATCAAAAAATATTTCAGCTAGCAATATCCCTTTACCACCTTTAGGTTTCAAGTATAGATTATTGTTTTCATTGGTTCATGCAAAACCAATCTTTACCAAATAGTTGTGGAACCTTCGTTACCATGCTCTAGGGGCTTGTTTCAGTCCATATACTACCTTGTGTAGTTTACATACCATATTCCTTTTGTTGGGATCAAAAAATTCCTCAAGTTGTTCAAATTAAGCCTCTTCTTCTAGTATTCCATTCAGGAATAGAGATTTGAAATCCATTTGATAAAATTTAAATTTTTTCTAAGAAAAGTAGGTAGGTAGAGTTCTAACTCCTTAATCTTGCAACTAGGGAAAATATTTCTCCATAGTCAATGCCTTCTTGTTGTGCATATCCTTTATATGCCAATCTATCTTTGTTCCTTGTGACTTCTCCTTTTTCATTCAGCTTATTCCTAAATACCCACATTGTATCAATAACTTTCTTGTCCTTTGGTCTAGGTACTAGTTATCGTGTTTTTTTTCTTTCTCTATACTTTCAATTTCTTCATTTGTTTCTTCAATCCAATCTTCAGTTTTTAGAGCATCCTTCATTGCTTTAGGTTCAAACTCATGAAGTAAACATCTATCACTTCTTAGTCTTTTCTTTATCATAATTCCAAAGTCTTTATTACCAATGATTTGTCCATATTAATGACAACTTCTCACATATTTTTCTAATGTAGGATCCTTCTTCTTTCTTATTCTTTAGGTTCATCTTGAAAATTTATTTAAAGTTCATTTTGTATCTCTGCTTCTATTTCTAGTTTCTCTATACTAGCTTCCTAGTGCTCGACAACTTCTTGTATTTCAACATAATTCTACTAACACTTAGCACCTACGATTTGTTGCTTAACAATCTATTGCTGCAAATCAACATTCACGGTTTTATGTTTCTTAATATCCTTGATATCTAGCTCAGGTAAGGTGTAAGGAACACCTTCATTAACATTTATGAATATTTTGTAATCTTCAAGTTCTATCTTGCATTCAACTTCATTCTTTTCTACATATTCATCAACTTTCACATTTGTACTTTCCATAACTTTATTACTATTAGAGTTCAAACACTTATAAGTTTATCTTTTAGAGGAATATCCCAAAAATATGTATTGATCATTTTTACCATCAAGTTTTCCATTTTTATTATCCTTCAGTATATAACATTTTCTTTTGAAGACTTTAAAGTATTTCATGTTAGGTGTATACCTATATGGCCATAATATAAAGCATGTAATATTTGTACTTTTCTTGACTTTTAATCAATTCAAAGTATGAAATTTTGTACTTATAGCTTCTCTCCAATATTTCTATGGTAAATTATTCTTCATCATTAGTGTTATAATAGAATCCATGATTGATCTATTCCTTCTTTCAGCTATTCCATTATGGGGAGGGGTTTTGGGTGCTTACATATATCTTTTGATTCCTCTATCAATGCAAAATATATAAAATTTATTAGAGATAAACCCTCCATCTCTAGTAACTCTCAAGAACTTCATACTTTTAACTATTTCCTTTCAAACTATTGTCGAATACCACTTAAACAATTGAAACAAATCAGAAATTTCTTTTAGAAACATCACAATCATTATTCTAGAGTAGTCATCAAGAAATAGAATGATATATTTATGATTGCAATTTCCTTGTACTGCAATAGGCCCACAAAGATAAGTATGAATAAATTCCAAGATATTATTAGAAGAATAGGTTTTTCTCTTGAAACTAGATATTTTTGTTTTACTCAATTGAAATTGTTTACACATAGCATTATTAGGTTTACTCAAATTTGGCAACCCTCTTATTCTTTTTATCTTACTAAGGATTAACAAATTGTCAAATTTCACATGACATTACCTTTTATACAATAGTCATATATCATTAAACTCTGCAAACAAACATGTCTCATAAATTTAGATAAAACATGTTACGTCTTGTGCATTCTCCACTTCCAATTAGTTCACCATTTGCATCAAATATATTGGCTTTCTTGTGATGGAATTCAACTTTCTATCCTAATTTCTTCAACTATGCAACTTTTAAAAAGTTATAGTTAAGTCCTTCAATACAATAAACATTGTCATACTTGATCTTATCAGTTGGTTTAATTAATCCTTTACATTTCACTAGACATGGTTCATCATTATGAAGCTTAACAAAAGTACCTTTATATTTTTCAATGGTTTCAAACTTACTTTTATCACTAGTTATGGGATGTTAGAAGATACTATCAATTATCCATCTATCAACTTTACTCACATATGAAATTAATACACTTTTGTCATCTATATTAGAATCTTATTTCATAGTAACATAGGCAACTTCTTCATCATTAGTGTCAGACTCATTGTTAGTTTTTTCTTCGGTAATACAACAAGATTTCTTACCGTTGTCTATGTAGTCCTTGTTTCTTCTATTGTTTATGTCATCTCTTATGCCTTTATACTTGTTTTCCCTTATTTCATCTTGGTCTTCTCTATCAGGACATCTTGTAGAAATATGACCAACCTTGTTACATGAAAAACATATTATAGGAATTTTACCTTTGAATTTTCCTTTTCCTCTTTGAAGTGTTATAGCCATTAATGCTTCAAGCTCATAAGGATCATCATTAGAGATATCACTATATCTCTATTCACATATTTTCCTTTTCCTTTCTTATTAAGAACAAGTTGAGATTTGAAAATTGATTCAATAGTAGTAGGAATAAAATTATAGAAGTTTGACAATTCAAATGAGCTAAGTCTACCAACTACTACTTCCAAAGTCATATTACTAGTAGGAGAACATCTAAATTCTTATATTGAAGAGACTCTAATAGCATAAATAGGAAGTAGGGTTCTTAGTACCTTTCTAATCATAGTTTCATCATCAATATTTCCATTGGATAATCCTATAGAATTCACCACCTCTTTGACTCATCCACACTATTGAGAGATGGTTTCACCTTCTTTCATTCTCATCTCATCTAAGTTTCTTTCCAAGCTTTCTCTTTTTTCTATTAAAATATTTGTCTCCTCCAAAAATAGTGTGTAGTGTATCCCACATTTTCCTTATAGTAGTGCACTCATTTATATGTCATAAAACATGGTATAATTTAGGGCTGATCGAATCTCCAACATTGCTTGATTGTAATCTTGCTTCTCTTTCATATGTTGATATTTTAGAGGTCTTGGTATCTATAAATTCATTTTCCACATGGTGTATATATCCTTCTCCAATTCCTACTTGATGCAATTTAATTAGACTTTTTCATCTAGGGAAGTTCTCCTTGTTCAACCTTGGTAGCTCCTTTTTGTACATCTTGATCTATAGCTTCAAGTACCTTCAAACTTTTCTCTACAAGCACTACATGCTCTGATACCAATTTTTAGAATAATTTAGAATGTAAAACAATAATAGTAAAACATCTAAAATTACATCAACACAAGTATGACACTAGGATTCAATATAGAAACCCAAATTGGGAAAAACCACTAGTAACATACTACCAATTTTCACTCTTCTAAAGTGAGCTCGGTGAGGAGATAACCTTGTTAAAGGCTACAAAACACACTATTAAATGTGACCCTATTAAAAGATTTAATCATTGTATTACGAGTGGCCTAGTTAGAGGGCTTTAGAACATTCCATGAGAATGTCACCTTCAGTAAACATTTTACATGTGACTCTTAGGTTAGCCTTCATTAAAGGGTTTCAAACTGATACATTGGTTAGAAAGTAATATAAGGTTGATTTGATAAATACAACTCACTTCGTAAATATAGATTATGAATTTGGTTGAATAGCTAACTCATTAACTCATCTCTATTATAATCTCTAATGCAATAGAACCAATAGTGGGTTTAGATAAGGTTCATGGAATCCTCTTCATTGAAGGTTATAAAAACTAGAGGTGTCCTTGCAAATCCAATATACCCCAAAAACCAATCTCAAGTGTTCTCCAAGATGGCTATGGTCATCTCAACTTAAACCACTCCTAAGAATTCCCAATCACAAAGACAACTAATCACTAGTTTCTCTTAAGGGCATTACAAGGTCATTTTTGACATTTTTCTCCCCCAAAAAACATAAGGACTAGGGTGAATCAAAGACATATTCATGGTCTATCTAGGTCCTAATTAACATTAATCAACCACTGGAATCAAACTATGTAACATTTATTCCATAGTTGGTTCACAAACTCAAGATAAGGCTTGTAGCCCTTGAAATCAAAAAACTTGATTTACAATCAATAGAATCCACACAACCCAAGGAATGAATCACTAATTCAGATATCCTTTTGGGGTTTATAAAAAATTCAAAATCAATGGGATCCAAATATGAGAATGTAGCACTTAGAACTTACAATCTTGCCTAGAAGGATTAGTTAATCAGGCCTGCATTTACAAAGGAAGTGCCAAAACTTGTAACCCAAACTCTAATAAAAACATTGGAACATGAGGGGGTTCACATAATATTACTAAAAATAAGATCCTAGGCCTTGAAGTCTCTTCTGGAGTAAGTTGTGGGAATTGTTGTTGCAAATTACTAATATCGACATGGATCTTGTATGCCCAAGGCATCAAGTTTCTACTTGTTGTCTGCATATTTTTATGAGACCAAAAGAAATTTTAATTACATTTTTCCTATTTCAGTTCCACCTAGGTCCATTAAATTCCCATAGTGGAATCTCAAGGTATGAGATAAAATCGATGAAACCCTAGGTAGATGACTGAAACCCTGGTAGCAAATAGTAAAACTTGAACATCTAGAGTTGTATGATAAGTTAGCAACTCATTCAAAGTTAATTTGAAGGTTGGTTCACTAGGCTATCCAAGTATGTCATAAATCCATACCTATGTGTCAGTGGGCATCGATACAACATGTTACAACATCATAATTTTCAAAAAAAACTTGGTATTTTTATATATTGAAAGCAATCTTATACATTTTTCTATCTACCACCCACTTGAAAGGGCTATGTAGAACTTTCAAATAGTTATAAAAACCATTTGAACTAAATATTTCTATTGGGAGTTCAAATTAAAACTTTTCAAAAAAGTTGCTAAAAGTTACTTAACAACTCTTTAGCAACTTTGAAATTTTATTGCAAATTTTGCCTATAACATGTAACATTGGTAAATTAACTGATCCAACATGGATAATAACATGAAAAAAAATGAAAAACTAATATTATATTCTATTTGACACCTTTGACCATAGTTGAACAGGGGCTCATAGGACATCAATCTTGGAACTAGGTCTCACAAATGGGTCACTATGAATAGCCAACATTCCTAATCAATCCTAAGGATTCAAAACACTTGAAAAGATTCATATTAATGCATTTTATTAGGGTGCCCCTGCACCATTCTCCCCATGAACTTTAGAGCTCAAGTTCCCACTTGACTAAAGTTGAACAATTGTAGTGCCATGTTGAAGGATCTATTCTTTAGTCATCCAAGTAGCATCTATATCAAGTAATCCATTCCATTTGACAAGGTACTACAAATATGTTTTATTCCTAGTCTTCCTAAGGACTTTAGAGTCCATTATTTTCTCCAATTTTACTAGTTTTCTAGGGAGGACATTTGTAACAAAATATGAAGTGTCAACATGATTTGAACTTGTAGAAGTACCTGTAGTATCATAACTTACATCATCTTTGTAGAGATTTAGGTCAACAACATTAAAAGTTGAGGAAATATACAAAGTAGGAGGAAAGGTTATTTCATAAGCATTTTTTCCCATTTTGTACAACACTATGCAAGGGCCAACTTTCTTCTTGTGTAGCTTAGAATAGATGCCCTTTGGTAACCTTTCTTTCTTGAGATATCCTCAAACTTTATCTCCTATTTGAAAGTGAACTTCTCTCTTACTTTTGTTTGCATATTCCTTATGTTGTTGGTTTGTTTTCTAGATTCTAGTCTTTACCTCTTTTTAGACTCGGTTGATGATTTTTGCCAAGTCTTCTCCCTGAGCATTGACTTTAAATCTAGATGGTAGATCTATTAGATCCAATGGTCCTCTAGGATGTAGATAATACAATATTTTAAATGGTGTTTTGGTAGTGGATCTATTCAAGGAATCATTTAAAGAAAATTCAGCTTGAGGGAGTACAACATCCCAACTTTGATTATACTACTTTGTTAGGCACCTAAGAAAAATCCCAAGTGATAATTGCCCATCAATTTGAGGATAAGAAAAAGAGATATATGTCAAATTTGTTCCCAATTTCTTCTGAAGTGTACACCAAGATTGATCTTGGAATTTCACATCCCTATCTAAAACAATTTTTATTGGCAAGCCATGAATTCTTACAATTTCTTTAAAGAAAATATGGGCAATGTGGGAGGAATCATTTGCATTCTTGCATGGCACAAAATGCATCATGTTACTGAACCTATCAATAACAAGTAATACACTATCAAAACCTTATTTTCCTCTAGGTAGTCCCATTATAAAATCTATTGAAATAGACTCCCAAGGTCTAGTAGATATTGGAAAAGCTTGGTACAATGCCTAATTTGTGGATACACCCTTAGCTTACTAACATATAGTGCAAATTTCCACAAATTTCTTGATGTAATTAGACATTTTGGGCAAATATAAAATACTCTTGATCTATTTAGATGCTTTATCAATTCCAAAGTGGTCTCTCATGCCACCACAATGCTTCTCCTTAATAATGTTTAGTCTCATAGAACAACTTGGTATTTTGAGCTAAGAAACTTTGAATAAAAGGTCATTTTGAATAATATATTTAGAAAAATTAGTGTGTTACTTCCTTATTAATTCATAACAAACCTTAAATGCTTCTCCAAAATCTGAATTTTCTACATAGAGATTTTTGAGCACATCAATCCCAATGCTTTGTATTTGGAATTCTTCAGTTAGGATAACCCTTCTACTAAGGGCATTAATCACTTTTTCTTGACCTTTCTTGTGCTTCAATGTGAATGTGTATGCTTGCAACTAATCCTTCCATTTGATATGTTTGACACTTAACTTTTCCTGAGAATTCAAAAAACTTAAGGTATGGTTGTCAGTGTAAACCACAAATATCTTTGGCAAATGTTAATGTATCCACTTTTTAAGACCATGCACTATTGTATACAATTCAAGGTCCTAAGTTGAGTATCTTTTCTTTCACCATTTAAATTTTCAGAGAAGAAAGCAATAATTTTTCCTTGCTCACTTATGACAACACCAATCACTAAGTTACTAGAATTAGTTTCAACAATAATCACCTTCCTCAAACTAGGCAAGGTCAAGATAGGGCATTGGGGCACTCTATTCTTTGAATAATTAAAAGTATTGTTTGCCTCATTAGTCCACAAGAATTTAGTCTTCTTACCTCATTTGATTGTATCAAGCATATGATTCCACATATGATTGAAATTCTTTATGAATTTACTATAAAATGAGGCCAAGCCATGAAAACTCTTCACATCACCTTGGTTTTTAGGAGGTGACCAATTGATGATTTCTTTCACTTAACTTGGATCCATCTTTAGAATTCATTGAGATACAACAAATCCCAAAAAGGTGAGTTTCCTTTGCATGATTGTGCATTTCTCAAAATTTATGATTAGCTTCTGCTCATGAAGTCTTCTCAAGAACTACTCCAAAATGGTTTATATGTCCTTCCCTACTACTGTTAAAGATGTGAATTTCATCAAGATAAAAAACAAATTTACCAATAAAATCAATAAATATTTCATTCATGAGTCTCATGAAGGTACTTGGATAATTTCTTACCCCCAATAGAATTACAAGCCACTCAAATAGTCCTACTATTGTTTTAAAGGTTGTCCTCCACTCATCTCTAGGAGTAATCCTGATTTGGTGATATCTTGATTTTAAAACTATTTTGGAAGAATAACAAGCATTTCCAAGTTGATCCAATAGGTCTTCAGTCCTAGGCATAGGAAACCTATACCTTATAGTGAGTTTTTTTATAGCTCTACTATTAGTACATAACCTCCATGTTCCATTCCTTTTAGGTGCTAGAATAGAAGGTACTATACAAGGACTTAGAATTTTATAAATTAGACTTATAGAAAGCATTTCCTTGATTTGTTTTACAATCTCTACATTGTAATTCAGAGTCATTTTGTAGGTGCCTTGTTTGGAAATGAGGATCAAGGTATTAGGTCAATTTGATGTGTGACATATCTGAGGGGAGGAAGGGAAGATGACATGCCACTTCCCATGACATCATTATATTTCTCTACTAGTCAGGACTTCTCCTAGTATAGGTGATTTCTTATAATATTTTTCACCATCCTTAGCCTTCATTATTAGTATGAAACCTCCCTCTTCTTATTCTTCTATGGTTTTTATCATTTCCTTTACACATACTATAATCCATGTGGTCTCTTTCTTTTTTTCTAATTTTTGATTAGGGAAAGGTTTCATTGTGATGGTTTTTCCATCTTTGATGATAGTGTATGTGTTCTTCCTACCACTATATGTGGAATCCACATCACATTGTCATGTCTTAGCAAGAAGGAGATGGAAAGCATCGATTTCAACTATGTCACACAAGAATTTATTTTTGAAAATCCCCAAAGAGAAAATTATACTATGGTTTGTTTAGTCACTAATGTTTGTTGTCCTTTAGTAAGCCATGATACATTATAAAGGAAAGGATGTGGTATTTTCTTTAATGCTTATTTATGTACCATCTCTTTAGAAACCAAATTGTCTATACAACCATAATCTATAGTAAAATTACATATCTTTCCTTGACATTTTACCCTTGTTTTAAACAAGTTCTTCCTTTGGAGTGGCTCCTAAGTATGTGGAACCTGCAAGAAAGTATACCTCATCATTAGGACTACTCCTTCTTTACCCTCAAGTTTTGAATAGTCTTCTTGCACTAATTGTTCTTTCCTTTTACCTTGGTTATTGGTTCTTTTCTAAGGGCATCTACCTACATGATGTCCTAATTGGCTACAATTATAGCATTTGATAGGGTCATTGCCTCTACCATCTTTACCTCCATTAAAGGTTTTGCCTCATTGTGATTCTTGTCCTTTTGATTTTGATTAGTAGCCTTGTTGTTGCTATATTGTCCCTTGTTCCAAGAATTATTCTTGGCTTTGAAGGATTTATTGTCACTTCCTTTGGCTTTTTTCTAATATTTTTTCCTCTTATAGTTATCCAATTTTATTTCCAACTAGTAGCATTTTTTTACTGAAGTAGGAGTATGAAAACTCAACTCTTCTTGAATAGTAACATCAATCCATTCATATATCTAGCAAGTTTCTCTTCTTTTTCTTGTATTGCATTTGTATTCATGCATAGTTTCAAAAATTCTTCAGTATAAGAATTTATATCTAAGTCCTTCTACTTCAAGCTTTGCTTCCTCCTACAGAGCTGAACCCTAGAGTCATCAGATACATAAATTTCTCTCACCAATGCCACCATTCTCTCCCATAATGAGATCATATTTCTTCCTTTCTTCACCCTCTCAATCTAGATGAAGTTCCACTAAGTTAGAATTGCTCCCCTCAAGTTGAATTTAACCATCTTTACCATCTGCTTTTCTAGAATGTCTTCACATTCAAAGAAAGTAGTTAGGGCATCTATCCAATCCAATGCTATGTTGGTATTCATTTTTTCATTTTAAGTTGGCAATTCCAAATTCTCCTCCATGGTTTTCTTATCCATGTATTTGAGAGAATTCAAGAGTGTTCTCTATTAAATAGGTGCTTCACCTTCTTCTTAAAATTCTTCAACCTCAGCATCTTGATCTTAAATATGAGATTGTGCCTCTTTTTTCTTGTTTAATCTGCCTTCTAGTTCTCTCAACCTTTTTTCAAGAGAAACACTAGTTTCTCTTTGCTCTCTCTTAAATTTTTCTAGTTCAAAATTTTTCACCCTAGTAAGGATCTCTTCATGTAATCCAATAAGAGCCATGCTCTGATACCACTTGATGTAATCGAACTAGTAGTGGGTTTAGACAAGCTTCCTAGAATCCTCTAAAACTAAAGGTGTCCTTGTAAAGCCATAATAACACAAACACCAATCTAAAGTGTTTTTAAAGATTTTTATGGTCATCTCAACCTAAAGCACTCCTAGGAATTCCTAATCACAAGGAAAACTAGTCACAAAGACAACTAATCACTAGTTGCTCTTAAAGGTAGTACAAGGCAATTTTTGACACTTTTTTCCCCAAACACACATAAGAACTAGGGGTGACTCTAAGAAATATTTGTGGTCTATTTAGGTCCAAAGTAACATGAATAAACCTTTGGAATCAAAATATGCAACATTTATTCCATAGTTTCTTCACAAACTCAAGATAAGGCTTGTAGCCCTTAAAATATAAAAACTTAATTTAAATTCAAAAGAATCCACACAACCCAAGGAATTAATCACTAATTCAGATACCCTTTTGGTTTTATACAATATGTCAAAGCACTAGGATCCCAAGTTGAGAATGTAGCACTTAGAACTTACAATGTCACCTAGGAGGATTAATCAATTAGGCCTCCATTTACAAAGGAAGTACCAAAACTATGGATGAAAACTCCAATCCAACCATTGGAAAATGATTGGTTTCACATGATATGATTAAAAACAAGATCTCAAGCCTTAAATCCTCTTCTAGAGTAAGTTGTGGGAGATGTTGTGAATTACTAGCATGCACATGTTTCTTGCATGCATAGGGCATCAAGTTTCTCCTTGTTGTCTACATATTTTTATATGAGACCAAGAAAATAATAAATTAATTTTTTCCTACTTCGATTCCACCTAGGACTATTAAATTTCTCATGGTGGAATCTTAAGGTATGAGAGAAAATTGATGAAATCCTAGGTAGATGAATGAAACCCTTGTAGAAATCAAAAAAACTTGAATATCTAGAGTTGTGTTACGAGTTAGGATCTCACTAGAAATTAATATGAAGTTTGATTCAATAAGATACAAAACTAAATGCATATGAAGGTTGATTCACTAAGATACACAACTATGTTATAAATCCATACCTATGTGTTAGAGGGCTTTGATACAACTTGTTACAACATCAAAATTAGCAGAAAAACTTGGTATTTTTATTGATTAAAAGAAAACTTACATATTTTTTTGTCTACCACCCACCTAAAAGGGATATGTATACCTACCCAATGGTTATAAAATCCATTTGAACTAAATATGGCTGTTGGGAGTTCAAATTACAAATTTTGCAAAAAGTTGCTAAAAATTGCTTGACAACGTTTTAGCAACTTTGCAATTTTAGTGTAAATTTTTTATATAACACCTAATGTTGGTTTAAAAAAATCTAAAATGGATAATATCTTTTTAAAAAATGAAAAAATTAATCTAATCTAATAATCTAGTCTATTTGACACCTTTTACCATAGTTGACCAAGGGCTCATAGGGCACCAATCTTGGAACTAGGTCTCACAAATGGGTCACTATGAATAACCAAAATTCCTAATCAATCCTAAGGATTCAAAAAACTTCAAAATATTCCTATTAATGCATTTTATTAGGGTTTCTTTCAAAAATCTCCATGAGTGATTCTCTTGGTATCCCTTCAACTAGTCACTCTTCACCTCAACTTTTCACTATTCAGCCTTATGATCAAGTTTCCCAATTAAAAAAAATTAATAGTTTCTTGAACCTGATTAGGTTATCCCTTTCTCCTCCTTAAATATGTAGTTCTAAGAAAATTCTTTGATCTTAAGGTTAGGTTATATTTATCGAATCTTTCCATTTTTTTGTCACCTTCTTTCTCTTCTAGAAACTTTTCAAAACTTCTCTTTGAATCCATGCATAGAAATGATCAAAATATTTTCTC
Source organism: Cupressus sempervirens (assembly GCA_028749045.1). Classification (NCBI taxonomy): domain Eukaryota; kingdom Viridiplantae; phylum Streptophyta; class Pinopsida; order Cupressales; family Cupressaceae; genus Cupressus; species Cupressus sempervirens. The sequence goes on along the minus strand of CM053786.1, from coordinate 766,059,867 downwards.
TTGAATTAAATTGTTTATGTTATCCATTCCTATCTTCACCACATTTTCCATATTCCAAGAATTCAATTGTGTTAGCTAGAAATCAAGATTTCCTCATAAATTTTCAAATGTTGTCACTCGGCTAGCACTGGGTTTTGAGACTCAATCATCACTAAATTTCCTTGTTGGTATTAACTATTTTGTTCATCATACTTTTTGATACATGTTCAATACTAATGCTCAACCAATAGTACATTCATTTTTCTTGGCTTATACTATCACTTGGTCAACTCTAGCATCACTTGAAATATACTTCTACTTCCTTAATCTTCTGCTCTTTTCTCAGTCAAGCCTATGCATTTGGTATTCTATTGATCAATTCTTCTAGAATTTAGTGCAACTATCTTCTCCACTTAGGTTATTATTAAAAAATCATATTATCTTTTCAATCTCTAACTAATCAAGTGCCAATGATAGTTTCACATAACTCAACCTTTCCTCTAGGTCTTTATTTAACCTCCTATTCTCAAATCCTCTTCATTAATCATCTTGGTATGGTACTCTACTCATAAAACAACTATCTTACCAATAATATTTGAAGTCGATGACAAGAAAATAATTATTCCAATTATAGTTCCAACATCACCTTTTTATCTTGCTTGATTTGAATCCACAATTTTGTCCCTTTTGTGACATGCATTTTCCAGTAGTTCAATGGGTACTTTCCTTATAGCTCTTGGTGCTTTATCTAAGCACAATATAATTTCAAGAGCCTCAGTGAGCTTTTGCCAATCTTCATCATTATCTCCTTCTTCTTTAGGTTTTTCATCTGCTTAGTGAGTTCTAAGTTGTTCCTAATCAAGACATGAACCAATGGTGTGAAATGGGTTCTCCTCTCATTGGTCATTGTTATCTTGGTCATCAACATAGGGTAAAAGTACAAAGCTATGTCACCTTTCAAGATGACCTATTAGAATGACTGAATTTGTGTATTTCTATACAATAATCAAAAATTCTTAAATATATGATCTAGATAAATTTATTCTAGCTAAGTTATATATGGTCTTACACTTTTCTAAAAGGAGATGTCTATTAAATGCATGTTTTATACTAGTTTGTATCTAATTACTAAAATAAAAATATATTGTTAGAAAACTAACATTTCAATAACTCTTACTATGTTTTATGTTTTGTTTTTAGAAAAAAAAAAACCATTTTATAGACTCAAGGTAAGGAATATTCCCATATAGAGTATATAGTGTTTTAATTAGATATAGTGTATTGTAATTATGAAATTCTACAAGCATGCATTTTAACACTCGAAAAGATGTCAATTTTGAGAAACAAAAAATATTAAATCTTATAAAAAAAATATATAAATTTTTTATGGCATTCTAGAGGAGAGAGTCCTCTTTCAGAATGTAGAATTTTTCTTCTAGTTAGAATAGATTTACTTTTAAAAATTTGGTGGGAGATGAAAACTATCAGTTACAAGTAAGTTAAAATTTAAATCACTATAAAAGAGAAAATATAGGTCAAAAGTCAATTCTTATTTTTGAATGTTCTAGATATATGTGTTATCTATAACATAGTCTGAGTTCAAATGAAAATAAATTTATATCCATATAGTTTTGTGGTGGAAACTAAACCCCTAATTTTCAGCATTTTTTAGAAACTAAAAAATTATCTATAAAAAATAGGAAAATATTATTTTTCTTATTACAAATAACTATTAAAAATTATAATCCTAAAATTCAACCATTTGTACACATTTCATTAGTTTACTTAATTTCAAATTCTAAATAATAATACCAGTTTTATGTTATTAAAGGTGAGCAATTATACTTTTGTTAGCCTTTTCCTTTAGAATAGGGTGACACAGGTCTATGCTTTTACCCTATAAAGCTCATTTTCTCTATCATCAAACTTCTTGTATTCTATGAATGGCATGTTAGCAACTTGTTTTTCCTTTATATTCATCTTGTTTGGAGTGTATTCAAGATGTTTTATTCTGGGATGAACTGATCTTCTTCCCTAAAAATTTTTTAGGAATAAATGTTTATGCTTCTTCTTCTTTTCAACCACTCTAAGTTGATCATTCATGGCCACATGTATTCATGAATTAAAAACATATGTGCCACCTCTCTCTAGAATCAATTACTTGATCTTAAACGTTTGTTCCTCTAGAATAATTCACTTTTCAAAAGGAATGATGTTCCCTTGTTCTCTTATGCTCTTTTGAACTAAAATTTCTCAGTAAGTGCACAATAAAATTGTGAGAAGCTCTCCCTAGTGGAGTCTCCAATCTATTGGTTCTCAAAATTGTTGTCTACAAGACTTTCCTTCTTGATACTAGAAATCTCAACACAATCTTTTCCAACTTCAAAGAATAAAGACTTTTACAATTAATCTCCACACTTAAGGCTCTACGAACCTAGGTGGAAGTACCTCTTATTTCAACACCTAAAATAGATTGAATAAATTTATTTCAAACTTTACATTGATACTATTGAATGGGTAAGTATATTCTGAAAGAGAAATCAAGTTTTGAAAGTTCTTTAAAAATGAATGAGTGATGGGTGAAAAAATTGTTAGAAGATATAGTCCACTAATATAACTAGGGAAGGTGAATCAGTTATACAACTATCATACCAATAATTAAATTTAAACAATCTTAGGCATATGAGTAATGCTAACTAAAACTACAAAAAGATACGTATACAAAATTAACACCAAATATGTTAACTAGGGAAACCCTTGATCAAAGGTAAAACCCCAATGAGGATGGTACCCACTTGAGATGATGTACTAATATAAATATTTCTTGTTAGACGATAGACCCTGCTAGGAGTTTGTTAAAACATTCAATACATATGAGTCCCTATTAGGAGATTCCAACCATATTAGTAGTAGTTGCAACCCTGTTAGGAGTTGTGGAAGACAACTAGACCAACTGCCCAAACAACTTCAATGTTAAGATCAAAGAATCCACTATCCAAATGATCATTGTATTATTCCTTGTAGAATAATATAAATAAAATGTACTTCCTTCCTATATCATTTCCATGTCAACTAGACTCTTGATCCTTCAAATCTTATTACTAGATCTCATACTATGTGTCAAATGATCCCTAGATATCACTTACATGCATTCAAGAAGTATTTTACTCCTTCTCACACTATGCACTAATACTTCACATTCCACTTGATCTTCTTCTCCTCCATACCTTAAAAATAAGAAAAAAAAATTTCCTTTATACCTTATCTTCATAATAATTCCTTGAATCGGCCTTAAGTCTTTCCCAATTAATTAAAATAAGATAACTAGTTAATTCACAATTGCAATAGCACTATCAGCTCATAGTATATACCAAACTTCACACATGTGAAACCACATCTTGCAAAAACACTATTATAACCTCATGATTATCCTTGATTACTATGTAACTACATATCTCTTTATTACATCTCAAATGAAAGATAGCAATAGATCCATCAAAACATTGTTTTCCAATACTCTGTTTCTACACTGCTTCTAGTAAACCAAGTGTAACTTTCATATACCATTGAATTAGACTTATTCCTCTTAATCACATCATCAAGAAAACCTCAGGAACATATCCTTCACTACACATAATCTAAACATTACTCAACTTCTATGCATCATAAGATCTCTGACTACTATTCTTCCAGTCTTTATTGAATTATTACTATGTCGACATCAATGACAAATGTATTCATGAATGCAACATATTAATACTCTTTAATTCTTAGGATACTCCCCCAATGGTACCATCATAATTAATGTTAAAAATATCCCCCTTTTTCATTGATGGAAACATAGATGAAAACCATCTAAGTTCCAAGAATACCAAACTGTGCTATGTTGTTGTTACTACTATCATCTTCATAAACTCTCTTTATAAATCTAAAATCTTCTAGCTATTGGTCATGAGTTATTCAGGTTGAGAAACTTACAACACTTTTCTAGCTACATATCTTCCTTATAGAGGTATCCTTCTATGCACTAATGTATTCTTCTACACACTAACATATTCTTCTTTTCACTTACATATTCTTTTGCACACTTACATGATTCTTTCTAAATCTTCCTAAAAAGATAACACTTGCCCATTGACATCTCAACAGGTGTCTGTTTCATATTTTCTCTCCCCATTTCCTAGTAAATTTTTTTCATGTACACATTCTCTCCCCCATTGACATCAACATCAAAGGTATCAATGCAAGTACACAATTATACTTCTTCAACTCTTTCAATCAGCTCTAGTGTCCAAAGACACTATATAATACAAAATACCAAAATACCAAGAGTCTTCAATGACTCAGTACATACCAGATACTTCCCCATAAAGGAAGCATAAACATTTAGTCCAGTCTAACCATAGTGTTCTATACCACTAGACTAATACACTCCTTGCATCATCTACTCTAAAGTAGGTAGGGGCGTAACCCTTAGTATACCTCTTAGGTACTCAAAGGTATCTTTAAGAAAAGGCTTTGTAAAGATATCTACAATATGATATTTAGTACTTACATATTCCAACCTTATTTCCTTTTTAGTTGCCTTCTCTCTCAAATATATACTTTATGGGTAAAATTACAAAGTTGTGTCACCTTTCACGCTGACTTATCAAAACGACTGAATTTTAGTATTTCTATCTAAAAACCATTTTTTTTTCAAATATTTGATCTTGATAAATTTATTCTAGCTAAGTCTTATATGGTCTCACACTTTTCCAATTGGAAATGTCTATTAAATGCATGTTCTAAACTAGTTAGTATCAAATTACTAAAGAAATACAATTATTTAATAAAATTGCTATTTCAATAACTCTTACTATTTGTTATGATATTTTTTATTAACATATAAACATCATTTTATAGATCTCAAACTCAAGAATATTCTCATATAAAGTTCATAGTGGTTTAGTTAGATATAATATATTATAATTAAATAATTCCACAAGTGCATAATTTGACACTTGAGAAGATGTCAATTTTGAGGAAGAAAAAATAGTAAATCATATTTTAAAAAATTAATAATTATATGACATTCTAGAGGAGAGAGTCCTCTTCCTGAATCTATAATTTTTTTTTTTTTTGGAATAGATTTATTTTGAAAAATATGGTGGGAGATGAAAACTATTGATTTGAATAAGTTGAAATTTGAATTGTTATAAAAGAGAAAATATAGGTCTAAAGAGATTTTTTATTTTTTATTGTTCTAGTCTATGTATGTTATTTATAACATAATCCGAGATCAAAGGGAAATAAGTTTACTTCCATGTAGTTTTGTGGTGGGAACTAGACCCCTAATTTCCAACATTTTTCAATAACTAAAAGTTATCTTTAAAAAATAGGAAAATATATAATTTCTTATCCCAAATAATTATTAAAAATTATAATCCTAAACTTCATCCATTTGTACAAATTTCATTAGTTTACTTCATTTTCAAATTCTAAATATTAGTACTAGTTTTATGTCATTTAAGGTGAATAACTATACTTTTGTTAGCCTTTTCCTTTGTAAAAGGGTGACACAGGCTTGTGCTTTTACCCTTATGGATATGTGTTTTGTCTTAGAATACAATGCTAGATTCTTAGACATAATCATTGTACTTGTGTTATCATAGTAAATGATAACAAGTTCTCTAAACTCAATTCCAATATCCTTCAACATTTGTTTCATCTGCATAACTTGATTATAATTATTAGCTATTGCAACATACTCTACATCAGATGTACTCTAAGAAATACTATTTCATTTCTTGTTCAACCAAGAAACCAATCTTTCTCCAAGAAACAATTATCCACCACTAGTTCTATTTTTTTCATCCATACTACTTGACCAATCTATATTAGTACATGCATACAAGTTGAAATCATTTGATATGTCATACTAGATTTGATAATCAGATGTATCCTTCAAATATCTTAATATTCTCTATATTTCTACATAATGATACTCTTTAGGATCAGCTTGAAATATTTCTACAATCCCAACTACATTTTCTATATATAGTTTGGTGTGAGTTAGATATTGCAATCCTCCAATCATAGATCTATACTTCTTCTACTCAACTGTAGGTGTTTCATCTTTACTAGATAGCTTGTGACCATTTATCATGGGTGTACCAATAGGTTTGTAAATTTATAAACCAAATCTTTTCAACAAGTCTTTCAGATATTTGTTTGTAAAATAAATATGCCATCTTTGCTTTGTGCTATTTGCAATCCTAGAGAAAACATCATTTCTTCTATCATGCTCACTTCAAATTCATTTTTCATCTCTTTAGAAAAATTATCACTTTCTTTATCTTTTTCTCCAAATATTTTGTCATCCACAAATATTACCACAATAAATAAACCATCATCAATTTTTCTCAAATACAAATTACCATATGATGTACCTTTGATAAATCCAAGCTTAGAGAAATACATATCCAACCTTGTATACTAGGTTCTGGGTGCTTGCTTCAAATCATACAATGATTTCTTTAGTTTGCATATAAATTCTTTTACTTTTTTCAGAGGAAATCCATCAAGATTCTCAATGTAGACTTCTTCTTCAAGTTCAACATTTAGAAAAGATAACTTGACATCTATCTAATAAACCTTGCAGCACAAAAAAGCTTACATCCTTGCCTAAAGTCTTACCTAACAGTAACCACATGTAACATGGAAAAAATCTCTAAAGTGTATGACTTTATGACTTGAGATTGAGTCTCTAGAGAAAGATGACTTCCTTACTATCAGGATGCACCTAACTATTTCTTGAGAGGAAAAGGGAGAAGGAATGCATTTACTAAAACTACCTAATTTAATCTAAGAGGAGGTAATACACTAAATAGTATGTTCAACCTTATCTCTACCCCAAAATGCACAAATTCAATCCTTGCTTAGTCTAACAACCATATGTAGATCGGAAACCAAAAGAATTCTATAAGGAATAGACTTCACTTTACATCATTCAAAAAAGACAAGTAGATAAAATCATACAACTAAGATATAAAGACAATACATTAACACAAAGCCAAGAAGGTATTGCATAGGTTTTTATTGGAAGAAAGAGATACAACAGAGGAGTACATTAACTCAAAGTCAAACAAAATTATAGTAGCAAAGCATAGATATACACTGCTACAAAATTAAAGAAAATATCAACTCTAAGAAGAGTTATAAAATTTTCTTTTATAGTTCAAGCATAATTCAGATTGCTTCTACCTTAAGGAAAAGCACAACAATTGCATTTAAGATTATAGAGAACAATAACTACAAAACTACGGAAGGATCTGATCATGGTATACATCTAGATGTAGGAAAATCATATCATTCATCAAATAGAACCTTGAGAAGACATAAATGGTGATCATTAATGCTTCAACTAAGTAGATGGAAAACCAAGGAATGAAGGGAATGTCCTTTTACACTTATTGGACATGGGGAACATCGAAGAGTGGTTGTGGATGATCAAGAAGATCATATTTTCATTTAAGAGTTGTTTCTTTCTTGCTATTAGCACATCAAGTCAGCAATGTAATTGGTCAACTAGAGAAATCCTCAGGATTCACCATGTGAACCAAGAATATTTTATCATTCCACCACCTAACCAACATTCAAACTTATGTTGACCTATGTCCTTACCTTTGTCACAACATCACCACATTCTTTCTTCATTAGCTATTATTCCTTGTGAAATTATGGCTAACTATCTATCACTGCTTTGTAGCTTGTCCTTAACATTTTCCACTAACTATTGCAATGCAACAATTGCATGTTTCTAAGCCTTTGTTTCATCATTGCAATTTTCTTGGCTAACATCAAATGTGAGAAACCTTGCGAAATTGAACTTAACAACTAATGTTATTCACCACCTAGGCCCATTATCACACGTGGCATGTTTTCATTATGTTTCTATGACTATTCATTGTGAAACTTTTGATAATGACATAACATTGATTGTTAATCTTAGATCCAATAAATGGTGTTGGTTAAAAACTTCAAAAACTTGGTTTAGTTGTATAATGACCAATTAAATAGGAACACCTATCATCTCCTCTAACATCCCTCCAAACCATAATAGGAAATGGCCCACCAGGATGTATGCTATCCTATCATTATGGCACTATGAATTTTGACCATACATTTTTCTATAGTGATATAATAATAGTCATAGATTCTAGAAGATTAGATGGTAGAGAATATGTGGGCCCACTAGGATCTTTATGTAAATTTCACCTACAATCATATGACCAAGCTAAATCACTTCATCTCAACTTAAACCATGGTTAACTAATTTAACCTTACAAATAAGCAATAGAGATAAATCACTATGTTGGTGCCCTAATCATGGTCAACCCCTACCTTAGCATGACCCTACAATGAAGTTAACTACAACTTGCAATCACTCAATTGCAACTAAAAAGATGAATGAGCCTTAACTGTGTGTCACTGAGCAATAAAAGGTTATTGCATAGTCATGACTGAGAGTCATTGAAGGGATATAACATGAAAGACTTGAAACTTATGGACATAGGAATAAGTCAAAGTTTTCTTAATCTATCCTTATAACATTAAAACATTTGAATATTTGAGTATTATGACCATTGGCCATGTTTGATGAGAAAAACTCAAATTTTTTGCAGGAAGGCAAAAAGGCCAAAAATTTTGGTAACTCAAAGGGAATGCTAGCTTGTTAAGCATATGACCAGTGATTTTAAGCATCCATTGGGATATGGAGTCATCAAATGAAACATGTTCTTAGTGAAACCATAACTCAGCCTCTTCCTTTTTTGCAACTACAAAACTTCAAAAATTGGTTGTCTTATAGATAGATAGTCATTGCTTATCACTTTTTTGAAAACTAGAACTAACCTAATATGTATAGAAAACCATAAACCTCTCAAGAGCTAGGCTTGATGTAAATTCTATTGGTTGGAATTGGTAGGACATCTTCATTAGGCCTAGATAATTGGAAGGCATTGGCCAACTTGCAACTAGGTGATAACATAAGGTCCACTACATATACCATCAAATTTGGAGTGTCTACCTGGTTTGGATATATATGCATCTCACTTGAGGACAAGGTCTCCTTCAATGAAAATCCTAGCTCTAGCCTTCTTGTCAAAGCTCTTTTTGACCTATTCTTAATTATTCTTAAGTATCTACATAGCTTGTGGTCTCTTTTCTTCTAACTCCATCAATTTTTCCATCCTGACTGTCATGACATCATCTTTAATTAGTTTCAACTATAGAGCTAATTCAAGAGAGTGGAACTCAAGTGCAATAGGAAGTCTTGCCACCCTCCCATACACTAGCATAAAAAGGTGAATTCCAAATTACTCTTTTGGGTGATATTCTATTAGCCTAAAGGGTTATCTTGAACTTTCCTCCTCTATTTTGATTGTCTTCAACTTTCCTCCTCATGATCCTAATGAGTTTCTTCTTAGAGGATTTGGCCAAGCCATTGCCTCAAGGAAAATAATTTGAGGAAGTTATCAAACATATCCCATACCCTAGAGTCCAAGAACATATGTGAGCTTAAACAAAAGATTTAACATTATCAAATATGATAGTTGAGGGAACACCAAATCTTGTCATAATTCCATCAAGGAGTTCAACTACTGAGGCCTTTCTTGCATCCTTCAAAGCCTATACCTTAGTCCATCTTGTGTAATATTCTATGGCTACCAAGTTCCATTTATGACCAGCACTAGAGACTAGATTTATTGGACCATTGAAATTCAAACCCCATTGGGAAAAAGGTTGGTCAACTTGAATGGAATGGAGGGGAAGGGTAGCCAATGTTTTCTTTCTTGAGAAGAAATCACATTTCTTACAGTTCCTTACCCACTTATGGTAGTCATTAAATAGGGTGGAACAATAATAGCTAGCCCTCATTATCTTCATTATAGTGACTCTAGCTGAGAAAAGACCACCAGCAAGGCTATCATGAAATTCCTTTAGCAACCTAAGTAGATCTATCTATATGCATCTTAGTAGGACTCAATCAAAATCCTTTCTAAATAATAATCCATCCACCAAGACATAGGGAATAGCCTACAATTTGAACCATCTCCTCTTCGCTCTATTTGGGCCTTGGGGGCATCTTCCTTCTATCAAGAAGGTAGTCATTTCCTACAACCAATCAATATAATCTTCATTCTTCATTGGTTGTTGCTTTTGGATCAAGAGAAAATCCTCTTCGACTGTCTTACAAGATGAATCCATCTTCTCATACAGTCCTTTACCTCTTACCAACTTGTTGATCTTAATGTCAATGTCATATTCTGTGACTCTGGTAATCCATCCAACTATCTTCTCATTGATATCCTTGTTCAAGAGGAAATCCTTTACACTTGCATGTGGAACTAAAATCTAGATTTTTTTGTGAGGCAAGAGATGTCTAAATTTTTTGAGAGCCCTAACAACAAAAAGAATCTATTTCTCTATATAACTATAACATTCCTCATAATCATTAGGCCCTTCATTGAAGAAAGTAATGGGCTGTTCCAAATTTTCATCATTTAACTGTGCAAGAATAGTTGAAATGCTTGACTTTCCTCCAAGGGATTAGAGGATGAAATCTCTGTCAAAATTGGCGTTGAAAAGAGTAAGGTTTGATCCAATTGACTACTTGATTTCTTTAAAACTAGCCTTTACCTCTTTGGTCCAAGTGCACACCAAGTTCTTCTTTAACATAGATATGAGAGGATTTACTAAAGAAGCAAGATCAGGGATGAACCTTCTTACAAAGTTGATCCTACCAAGGAAACTTTGCAATCCATTCTTATGGTTGGGATTTGGGAAAGAAAGAATTGCTTCTACCCTCTCTGGATCTATTGTTAACCCATTTCTTGACACTATATGCTCTAAGAGCTTTCCTTGGTTAGTAGAAAATACACACTTCTTAGGGTTCAAGGACACACCATACTCTCTACATCTTTCAAATACCTATCTCAGATGATCAAAATGATCCACTACATGCCTTGAAAAGATAGTTATATCATCAAGATGTACACTCTAGCAAAAAGTTTTCCAACACACCCTTGAAATCCATCTCCATTACCTTTTGAAATGTGGCACCTATATTGGTTAGTCCAAAAGGCATCTTAAAATAAGAATTTTTGCCCCACTTGGAGGTGAATGTTGTCTTATGTCTTTCTAATTTCTATGCTAACACTTAATTATAGCCTAAAAAACCATCTAAGAAAGAAAACCTTTTAGAACCACTAACATAGGATAGGATTTTTTCCATGGGGGGAGGGGTGGTGATTCTTAAGAGAATCCCTATTAAGGTCTCTAAAGTCTACATATAATCTAATCTCTCCACTCTTCTTCCTAATATGAACAAGGTTAGCCACCCATGAGGAGTGCTTGATAGGGAAAATAACATTGGCCTGTATGAGCCTTGACAATTCCTTTCTCACTAGTGGTTCAATCTTAGGGTTAACTAGTCTCTGCTTCTAGTTAATAAGCTTGTAATTATCATCTAAATCTACAATGTGCTGAGATAATTTTGGGTTAAAACCCTTTATGTCTTCATATGTCCAAGGAATAACATCATTGAATTCTTGACATAATTTAATGAATAACTCAATATTAGTGCATACCTTTCCCAAGTTGAGAATTCTTCCATTAGCAAAAATGATAGGCATATGACCATCCTTGCTTGTAGTTAGATTTGAACCCCTACCCTTTTCTTGATTATTAGAGTTCAAAATGCCCTCCAAGTTGACTAGACCTTTAGGTAATCTATTGGAGTTCAGGTTAAAAATCTACTCACCATATTGACTTTGGAGCTTAGACTATTTTTTAGCAAAGAAATCTACTTCATTTTGTAAGAAATTGATAATCTGCACATCGGAGTCAAAAACTTGCCAATTTGTGCAATTATGAGGACCAACAAGCCTTAAAAAACTTTGGATATGTTGCTCCTTTTCATGAACAACATGCTTTGGTATATCATAAGAATCACCAATTGTTGCAAGCTTGTCAACATGTTTATTTTCTCTCCTAGGGATAGTCTAGATGTTGAATGCTTGGAAGTCCTCAAGAAAATCCAAAACCCTATGCTTGTATTATTTGAGAAGATTGTTCTTTATAAAATTCTAGTTTTTAACTTGTAAAACAACTTTCTCACTATCCCCATATACATTCAAGGATTTGATTCCTCTCATTTGGGCTAGTTGAAGTCCCTAAATTAGAGCTTCATACTTTACTATATTATTAGAGCAGTTGAATTAGAGCCTATAAGAGAAATACTATTTTTACAATTCAGGGAAATTAGCATGACACCAGCCGTTGAGCCATAAAAGAATGAGATCCACAACCCACTTGTATTTTCTTTTATTTTCATCAGATTGGGAAAAAGGGCCTCTTCCTCAAATATACAATAGGTGCCATGGCCTATCTCTAGAGCTTTTGGTATTGGATCAAATTGATTGACAGTGGCCCATTCATATCTTCTCTCATTCAAACAAACAAGAATACCATATCTTTGAGCAAACAAAAAAGAGGTAACCTGTTTTATCTTGATCTTAGTGATTGATCATGTTTCATTACTCAAGTAGATGAAATTTGGTTATGGCACAAAAGTCTATGTCATATAAACTTTGATAATATGGTCAAGGTTAGCAAACTCAGAAGAGTAAGAGGTCTTCCTAATTTGAAGAAACCTAATGTTGGGTTATGCAAGAATTGTCAAATTAGTAAAATGGGAAAAGCTAGTTCTAAAGGAAAAAACTATCAGTCAAAAGATATCTTGGGCATTGTGCATAATGACTTATGTAGACCTATTGGAGCATAAAGTTATAGTGGAGAAAAAATCTTTATTCTTTTTGTTGATGACTACTCTAGAATAATGATTGTTATGTATCTTAGAGAAAAGTTAAAAGAATTTGACAAATTCAAATGGTATCTGGCAAGAGTAAAAAAAGAAATAGGAAAAAGATTAAAATTCTTAAGATTAGATAGAGGTGGTGAATTCATCTCAAATGAATTCAGCTCCTAGCACTCTTGCACAGAATGGAATAGCTAAAAGAAGAAACAGATCCATCATGGATTGTGCAAGGACTCTAATGATTGAAAAGAATGTTTCTATAAAATACTAGAAGGAAGACAGCAGTACTACAATTCATAATTTGCACTGAGTATAGCTGAAGAAGGACTTAGATAAAACTCCCAATGAATTATGGTATGGCTATAAACCCAATGTAAGTTACCTAAAAGTATTTGGCAATAAATTTTATATCTTGAAAGAGTCTAGAAAAGGCCAATTTGATGCGAAAGGTGATGAAGGTATATCATTAGGATATTCCTATAGAAGTAAGGCATATAAGTGTTTGAATTTTTTTACTCATAAAATCATAGAAAGTGCACATGTAAGAATTGATGAGTTTGCAGAAAAGACTAAAGAAGAAAGCAAAAAGGAACCAGAAGATTACAAAAGATTTGTTTACTTTAAACCTGATACATTGCTATTCATATCTAACAATAAGGAGTATTGGCCTCCCAAGTCTTCCATGGTTACTAAGTTGTAAGAAGTACAAACTAAGTCACAAGGACCTGAGTCACATTCTGAAGCTACCAAGTCAATTCATACCAAGTCTAAATGACCCAATCCTAAAGTTGAAATTCAAAATGAAGATAGTGCAATTCATTCAAAAGGAAAAGAACTTGTATTGGCCAAGTATGTTAGAAGGTATCATACACCTGATCATATTAATGGAGATAAATTAGAAGGTACTATGATAAGAAGTAAATTAAAAGGTACATGTTTACTTGTTGATTTTGAACCTAGAAGTATTAAGGATGCTCTAGAAAATGAAAGTTGGATTGAGGTAACGAATGGAGAAATAGAATAGATAGAAAAGAAAAAAACTTGGACTCTTATTCCTAGGCCTAAAGATAAAAATGTGATTGGAACAAAATGGGCATTCAAAAATAAGCTGAATGAATATGGACAAGTATCAAGAAACAAAGCTATATTAGTGTGTAAAGGCTATTCTCAAGAAGAAGGAATTGATTATGGTGATATTTTTTCCCTTGTTGCAAGATTAGAAGGTGTTAGGACCCTACGTGTATATGAAGCTCATAGAGGATTCAAACTATATCAAATGGATGTTAAATCTACATTCCTAAATGGAATTCTTGATGAAAAAGTCTACACTGAATGGCTAGAAGGTTTTTTTGATCCAAACAAAAGGGTCAAGGTCTGTAAATTACACAAAGCACTATATGGTCTCAAACAAGCTCCTAGAGCTTGGTATGAAAGACTACATAACTACTTGATATAGATTAATTTTCAAAGAACAAATGATAATAGTAGTCTATACATCAAGGAAGGACCAAATAACAAAATTGTGTTGGTAGAGATATTTGTGGATGATACTCTATTTACCAGAAATTATGACCTATGCAAAGCATTTTCAGAACAAATGAAGAAAGAGTTTGAGATGTCCATGTTTGGTGAAATAAAATTCTTTGTTGGATTGCAGATATAGTAGAACAAAAATGGTATCTATATCACTCAATCCAAGTATGTAAAAGAGATATTCAAGAAGTTTAGAATGGAAGATTCAAAACCAATTGGTACCCCATGTATAGTGGACTCAAGCTTACCAAAGATGATGACTCCAAAGAAGTAGATTAGACCTTATATAGATCAATTATTGGAAGATTACAGTATGTAGTTCACAAAAGGTCTGATACTACCTTAGTAGTTGGGATAGTGGCAAGATTCTTAGCTAAACCTAGATAAAATCACATGATGGCAATCAAAAGAATCTTGAGATATCTAAAAGGCACTAAAGACTATGGTTTTTGGTACAAACTAAGATGAAATCTAGACCTAAAGGTATTTATTGATGTTGATTGGGTAGGAAATCTTGACGACAAAAGAAGCACTATTGGAGTAGCTTTATTTCTTGGTGAAGGGTTTGTATCTTGGACAAGAAAGAAGCAAAATGACACATCCCAATCCATAGTAGAAGAAAAGTATGTGGCAATAATAGTAAATTATTCTAACATTATTTGGTTCAAACAATTTTTGGAAGCAATGAAGGTTGAAATCAAAGAGCTAGTAGTCATGTATTGTGATAACACTAATGCAATTAACATATCAAAGAACCCAATGATGGATTTCAAAACAAAGCACATTGCTATAAAATATCACATTGTCAAAGAACTAGTGCAGGACAAAGAAATTAGATTGGAATACGTCCATAGAAAAAAAAAATTGCAAACATATTCACCAAGCCATTACCTAAGGATGCATTCTTGTATCTAAGAAGTAAGCTAGGGGTCATTCCCCTATTTGAAGCTCACTTTAAAAAGTTTAGTGATGCATCAACAAGAACCAAGTTAAAGATCAATCAGTTGATGCAGCATAATCAAGAGAATATTGCATATGAATTAATACTCAAGGTACATTGATACAAATTTGGTATGTGTTGTCAAAGAGGGAGAATTTTACTGTCATATCTTCATCTTTCTAAAATTTTGTAGAGGGAGAAGTTTGGAAAGAAGTTATGTAGTTCCTTCACAAAGGGAGAATACAACATAAAGAAGAAGTTCTTGTGTAAAATCAAAGAGGGAGAAACTTTCTATCAAAGGGAGTCTTATTCTCAAATTTCATTATCCTATGACATGTTGTATTGCCTTCAATGCCAAAGATGGAGATTGTTGGATACAATTGATTAATTGTGTGTTGTCTTTGATGTTACACAAATGTCATATTAATTGATAGATAGTACTTACTGAGCTCACTTGGTCAATGAAGATAGTTTTCCTTGTCTATCAAGTGTTCATAGGTTTACTATAAATAGATGATAGTGTCTACTAAGCTCACTCAAGCATTGAAGGAATTTAGGTAGAAAAGAGTGTTAACCAAGCTCACTTAATTAACGAAGGGAAAGTTGAACAAAGTTAGTATTCAGTAAGTTCACTTGGTTGCTAACGGATGTCAACAAGTTTGTAGTGTTAATAAAGCTTCTATTGGTTAACACAAGAAATCATTCCAAAGTTAGTATTCCATCAAATAGGGTCAGCTTATGAAGGATTTTTCTTATTTTGGCATAAGAAGCTTAATTACTTTATGTATTGATTCTTGCCAACTATGGTGATGAATATTAGTTATTGTAATTTGAATTTGGGCTGACTTGATAATCTAGAGGGTATAAATAAAAGGTCAAGTTGATATTTCTAGTGTGTGTGCAAGTGTGTTGATTGAATTGAAAAGAAAAGAGAGGGAGTGAGCTTGAAGGATAAGCAGGTATCCTTGTGGAGCAAAAAAGTAATATTCAATCAAGAAGGATCAAGTTTAAGTAGAAAAGGGATCTAGATTCTGCAATTTAGTTGCATCAAAATCAAGTCATTTCCTTGTTACTCTCTAACCATTGTAGCAGTGATCTAAAATCTCTTAATAGAGTTGGTTTAATAGCCAATTGTAAATCCTTTAACAAGATGGGAATTAAATTGAATTATTTTAATACCTATTGCAAGGCCACTCCTTGTAGGGTGATTAAATCCTCTAACAGGTTCACACCTGCTAGTGTGTTTTGTAACCTTTAACAGGGTTACCTCCTAATAGGGCTCACTTTAGAAGAGTGAAAAATTGTAACTAGTTACTTTGGTGGTTTTTCCCAAATTGGGTTTCCCTATTAAATTCTAGTGTCTCATTTTTTCATGTTATTTCTCGTATGCTTGCAAGTTAATTACTGATAATGTTATAAGTTTTACTAAAAGTGATTCACTCTACATTTGCCGAGTTACAACAATTTCTATTTATTTATCAAGCATCAGTAGCAATCAATTTTTTGAGTCTAAATTTTATTGTTGGCATCTAAGGGATCTGGGATTTTTTTTTTTTGTAATTGATACACCCCCCAACACCCACACCGCCCCCCCACACCCCCCCCACAAGTTACTCCTTCTATAGTTCCAACACCAACCTCTAAGGGAAATGTTGGGATATATTGGTTAGGATGTTTTATGTCCTTCCTAAACTCTTGGATAATCAAATAGGCCAAACCTCTAGGAAAAAATTGAAACAACTTGGTAGAATTAGAAGCTCTAGTATAAGGCCTCCAACTAAGTTGGGAAATAAGATCAAGAAAATTATCATAGAAGGGGACTCTCAAATCATTTTAAATGTATTTTGAAAGAGAGACACAACAAACTAGACACTAAACCCTCAATTAGAATATGCACGAATTCTAGTAGGCAAATTCAAAGTGATCAAGATTTAAGACATTTATTAGGAAGGAAATATGGAAGTAGATTCATTAGAAAAAATAAGAGTAGATGAACAAGTCTACCTCTATAAAAATATGGAAACTCTTTAGCTATTTTATTAGTAAAAAATTACAATAATAATAATTTAAAATAGATTTAATACTTTAAACCAATAATACTATAAGTAAGTACACTAATAAATAAACAAAATAAATTAATTAGTAGATAATAAGTTAATCATAATTCCTATATGAATTGGTTATTAAAAGACAACAAATCTCTATGGAATTGACAATATAATTACCCAAGGAAAGGATAGTCCTTTAATCTAAACACATGTAATTAAAAATCCCCTAAACTATGATTTGAGTTAAACTAGCATACTTTCAAGTAGGACAATGTATATTGTCACCACTTTTCCCACTCACTACATTAATTATAATTATATGGATAGAGAAGATTTATCATAGATAAAGCATATAAAGAGGTTATCAATTTTAGAAATTTACCTCACGCATGGGAGTAGATTGCTCCCAATTGGAAACTAGTACCATATTTAAGATTGAAACTCTATGAGGTTTCCAACTCATTTCTTTTGCACAAGGAGAAGTACCAATTCCATGCAATGATAACTCAATACCAAATATGAGAAAGATTTACATTATCATCAATACTAGATTTAGAGTATTGCATTAACCTTAAATGATTTATGTTACATTATTTATGGGCCACTACAAAATAGAATTTGCACATCATTTATCATCCTTAACTAAATATACTAGTGGTATTGGTCATGGCTTGTAGATTTCATTTTGAATAGCATCTATGAGCTATTTTAGTGTTCAGTATGGATACCCCCATCAGAGTGAGGTCAATCAATAGAGAAATCAATTTTTGGGGTGAGATAATAGAGCTTAGAATTAGCAAGATAGTCAAAACCAAGAATAGTTTGGATCATAGGGCTATTGGGATCATTGTGGGGAAATAATTCTCTGAGCTAATGGATAGACAAAACAATAACTTAGACATTGTGAAAATGATTATTTCCTTCATTATGCATGTGGATAGGGATAAGGTAGACATTAAGGAATTTTTTAGGGTAGTTTTTAAGGAACCAATAATTAGGGAACTAGACTCTATGTTGGAGAATATAAATGTGGACTTATGTATCCCAAATAGGAGTGAGTATGACATTCTAGAAAATCTGGTCCAAGTATTTTTGGTCATGATTTTTAAGAATAAGGGGAACTTCATAAGAGAATGGAGCAGATCACCCATAATTTTATGTATCTATTAGTGGATACAAACACCCACATTTACCTTGACTAGAGAGGAATGGCATAGTATCATCAGGAGGAAGACCTCTACTAAAACTAGCTTGAGAAAGATACATTTTGGTGATCTTTAATGCCTGACTTTTAGAAGCTCCTAAGTTGTATCCTTGTTTTCTTTCTATTCTTACTAGTTGTTATTATTAGAATAAAAAATAGAAATATCAAACAAATGTAAATTTATGTAAACATTATGGAAAGTTAATCAAGTCCAAGGATAGTAGTGGCCATTCCTACTAGAGGCCAGATTCAGGGTTTATCTATGTTTTGTCTTACATGTGTATGTATATAGGGGTAGTTACCTAGCTTTTCAATATATTTAAACATGTCATTAGTGTTCATGAATATAGGGTCCAATATTGTTTTTCCTAGTCAAGATAGACCAAACATCTAGTTTGTAAACTTTTGATATGATAATATAAATATAATCAAGGATTTATTCAAACATCTTTGATATCTTGGACAAATATTGTGATTTTAACCTTTCACTTATACCAGTATTTCAATATGATCTTATGTCACAATTTAAAATATTGTCTTCAAAGTAATTCTTGAATTGGGAAATTAGTAAGTCATTGATCAAGATGACAAGAGAAAATACACAAATATGAACCCTAAATGAAGGAAGAGCTCAAGATAAGAAAGATATTTAGTAATTGAGCACCACACCAAAGATTAATTATTCATAGGAAATATGGGCAAATGAAGGGGACTAATAAACGATCTCTCCCTCTAATGCATATATATTATAGTATACAATTTTTTTCTTCTCTCTTTGCTCAGTTTGTAGCTTGTCTTCTCTACGCTCGTTTCCATTTCCCCCTTTGTTCTATCTTTGTCTCTCTTATTCCTTATGTTTTTCCTTCCTCCCCTTTTGTTTCTTTGTTTTTGAATTCTTTAGAATAATTGAGGGGGCAGGGGGGGTGAGTCAGTTATCCAATGTCCAAATGTACTATTAAAATTTTCATAGTTAATGAACCCATAAAGCATTTATCATCATGCATGCATCCGTAAGATTATGTAATCACTTAAAACTTGTAGGTTACTATCAAATAAAGTTGTAGAAATGTAAACATGAATCATAATAGATTCAGTAAGACACTTGAAACAATGATTACATGGAAACCCAATTTGGGAAAAACCACCAGTAACATGCTACTCTTTCTCACTCATCGGAAGTAATGCCCTATGAAAGGCCAACCCTATTAAAGGTTACAATGCACACTATTAAATGTGACCCTATTAAAAGATTTCAATCACTCTATTAAGAGTGAACCTTGTTAGAGGACTTTAGACCATTCACTTGGAATGTCACCTAGTTAAAGGATTTACAAATGGTTGTTAGGTCAACCTTAATTTAAAGGATTTTCCCTAGATTGATATAATTATTTGAGAGTAATAGTAAGACTTGATCTAATAAAAACTTACAACTCCATTTGTATATTCCAAATCTTTATTTCAATCTTACATTCTACTTGTCTTTCACACACTTCATCTCTGATAGTTTGTTCACCCTTCAAGCATCGATACCCTTAAGCATTCTTGCTTTGCTTGCCAATGTAGACTCTTCTCTTAGGTCACTAAATGAATAAATACCCTTGACTCCTCGTGTTCCTTAGGTTCTCATATATGATCATCTTTTCTTTTGACCAACCATCTCTATAAATAAAGAATTAAGATATTTTGATTTTCATTCTCAATTATCTAATTTAGCGTTAGGAAAGATTAGTTTGGATTCAATGAATCTATCCATTGGTTTATTCTATTTCCTTCTAGAATATTTTCCTTCAACCCTCTTTGAATTTTCCTCAAAATAGTTTATCTCAAATTTTGTGCCACTAGCTCATCAATCTTATCTTCCACATAGCTAACATAATCTAAGAAATCAACTTTGACAATTTAGATCCATTGAATTCATGATCTTTCTAATAATGCTGACACTTGACATTAAATACATTTTGATGCTCAATACATACTGCATTGCTCAATATCCATTGAAAAAATCTCTTAGCACGAGCTAAAGTTTACTGTTACTCAGCATCAACTACTTCACTCAACTTACACTAAAATAGACTTTTGCTTGGCTCCAACTGATTTTTTGCTCAGCTTGCACTTACTCTACTTAGCATCTATTGTCTACTCGGTCAAGCTTGGTAGAAAATTTTTTCTTAGCTTGTTCTTCTAACCTTACTCTATAACCAATCTTTGCAACCATAAGTAGATTATCAATGCATTATGATATCACTATCTTGGTTGATTCTTGTACTCCTTTTCCATATCATAACTCAATCTTTCCTCTAGGTGCTATTGTTACATAATTTTGATCAAATCCTCTTTGTCAATCAAACAAGTGATAGTACTTAAATCATATAAGCAGTTGTCTTACTAGAAAATTGAAGGTTTCACATCAATGACAAGGCAAAGACTAAAACACATTTATCATACTTGTATCAATCTATTTTCAATACTTTGTTCTTTCCTCTTGTTTCTTTGTTTTAGGTTAAACTATATGTTTTTTTGTTTGCTCCTTCCTAAGGATTCATTCATACCCTTGATCCCTTCCCTAGCTTAGGCTTTTGTCCTTGTGGTGGTTTCCTATCCTCTTTTTTACTCTATGCATTTTCTGATTCTCTAGGTAGTGATGGGTTGGGTTTTTGGTGTCTGTACTTCATAGTTTAGTTTTATCTTTCTATCCTTTCTTTGATCGAGCATGTTATTCACTTTTTTTTATTAATGTTTTAATAATGACTAAATAATTGTACTCCTATTAAACTAATTGTGTGCCCCCCCACCTTTTAATTTTCTTTAAAAAAATGGGAATTAGATTCATAATGGTTATGAAAGGATCTACAGACCTTATCCAAATCAAAAATCCAATCTATGGCACACTAATTAAGGGACTAGGAAATACTAAAATCAAAATACTAAATTCAAACAATGATAACGATAAGAGAATTTTGATCAAAATAAATGGACAAGATGTTTTGAATGGGATAATTGAGTTAAATAATTCTTATTTCATTTTCTAATAGACTAATAATTATGGTGTCTTTTAACTTAAATCTTGACCAAAGCTTGTTTTTTTTGCAGCTACCACCAAAAGACAAAAATGATGCCAAAGAGAAATAAAATATTCTTTTTATAAGAAACATTAGAAAATAATTTGAAAGGAAAAAAATAGACATCAAATGTATTGTAAAATATGACATTAATTATCATAGAAGGAATGCCTTCCCAATCCTTTAAAAAAATATGAAGGAATTAATGTAAGATAGGACCTATGCCCTTTCAAATTCTTTTTAGAAAAATCAAAGGTGGATGTATCACTACATAAAAAGGACATTAAAAAAATCCCAAGCTATATTAGGGTTTTTCTTCCCCATTCTTTACCCCTAGTGCCTACACTTTGAACAATGACAAAAAACTTATGTAAACATTCTTTTATTTAAAGATATAGGGTAATATGCCTTTTACCAATAAAAAAGGGAGCATTTCTCATGAATAGAAACTACTAAAGTGTTTGTACAAATAAATTAAATATGATAATATTTGATATAATATTTTGTAATATAAAATCAAAGACTATTTATTTGTGAGAATTAGTTGATAAAACACATAACTATTGTAACAATATGAATCCAAAATATGATGGTGATAGTAATAGATTTTAATAATGTTGTATAATAAGAAAATAGGATCAAGGTGCATTTATCCCACTTCTTATGGCACATTTAGTAGAAGATGACCTATTAAGCTCAGGTGCATTTTAGCGCTAAGAAAATGAAATAATATTTTTGTCTAATACAGGGTTTTTTAGACAACTAAAATTGAACAATAAAAATAGAATGATAGAAAGGAGTAAATGATAAGTTTTGAGATACATAGAGTGGTAGAAAGTAGACAACTCAGTTGAGAGACTAAAAACAAATACTAGAGGATAAATAAACCTAAAAAATAAATTTGAAGAAGATATAGAGGATTTGAATAAAGTTGATTAACATATTCCTAATTTTATTATAGACTAATTACCAAGACCTAAACTTCCTAGATCTAAATAGGTACACTAATTGCATTTTCTTGCACATGCAAATTAATAAAATTATTGGGTAATGAGGAGTTTGTCTTTATCAAAACCTATATTAAAATAAACTTTGAAATGAAATGAAATAAAGAAATGTTGGTAAGATATAGAAGACGCTAGATCATATTATGAAATGTATTATACCTTGACAATGCAAGTGCTTCTTTGAGTATGGTTAAAAAAATGATTCAATAGCTTTGAATCCTCATAGAAGCCTAAAAGGAAATCATGAAAGACCTATCTTTTATATTAATTTTTATAATTTTCCACAATGTTTGATAGCAAGAGATGAATGTATTGAAGTGATGAATACTTGAATGATTGGATGTAAAGATGTTTTTCATCTTATTACTTGACTGTAAACTCCTTTGTTTTTTTCCTTTAATGAGGGAAATAATATTTATTCATAGATAAGATAGCCTTGAAAATACCTTAAAATGATTAAATGTTAGAATTCACACTTAGATCCTTATAATAGCTCTTCAAGACTTGATTGTAAATATATATTATTAAGAATGGTTACAAACATATGGAGAGTTAGGTTGTTACATATAATATTTTACAACTCAAAATTTGGAGGAAAACAAGATTTATATTTCCTACTTAGCTTTTCATACAATGTTAGCCCCAACTGATAATTTTGATTAATGTATGTGTAAGAATCATATCAATTTTTATGTTGTCTTTGATGTCAAGCCTTAATTGATTATACATTATGCTAATTTATTAGAGTTCCATATTATTTGATTGATGAAGAGGATTTGAGGAATGTATGATGATGTAAGTGTTGATAAGTATAGAGTATTCAATAGGAACTTGAATGAGTTAGAATCTAATAGTATAATAGTTGTTTGATTTCTTTACATGGTCAAAAGAAATATGTAAATACAAGATAGTTTGTTCAATGAACAAAGGAAAATCATATTAATTGAGCTACTATAGTTTCAATTGAGCACCTATTAAATAAGTGAAAAGTGTTAACCAAGGGATTTTAGTTTTAACCAAGTCTAGTAGTAACAGGGACAGATGTAATGTTTACCAAGCAAAAACATGAAGAATAGGTTTAGAAAAGATTAAATACGAGGCTAACATTATATGAAAATTAAGAAATATTTGACAAGTTTCAAGGATAAGGATGAAGTTAGTAATGAGATTAACCACTAGAGATATTCAAAGAAGATCTAATGGATAGGATTTATCAATTTGAAATATAGCACAAATTTTAAGGTAGAAGTATATTTTGGGAGCATCTAGATTCAATGAATTTGAACTTGATGGAGATATATGATTGTGATTTAGCAGAAGAATTTAGAAGATTCTAGAATTGCAAACATTTTCTATTGAAAGGGATGAAAAATATGTTTTTTGTTGATGATGATAATGTTGTTGATCAAGGTGAACCAAGTAGAACATTATTGTAAGGATTAGGAAGAGGAAGTACTAAGTTAAAGTGTGAAGTATATGAATAGTTAGAAAGGGATTAGATGAAGAAAATTGAGCAAAATGGAGATTTGAATATGAAAGGTAGTGCTAGAACCTAAGATAATCTCACTAATACTTTCTTATCATTGTAGCAAAAATAAATCTTAGCTGAGTGGACCAACCCAAAAAATCTTTTGAAATCCTATATGATAACATTGAATAGTAAGTTTTGTAAGTCCTTTAGCTCAAGCCACTCTTTAGAGATGTGAAGGAGTGACAAGGTCTAGATGATCTTTAGTGTAAATCCTCTAACAAGGTCACATTAAAATGTGTATGTAAGATTTAAAAAGGTTGTCTCCTAAAAGAGCTCACTTCAAAAGAGTCAAGATATCTATGTTGTGAGTTGCAAGGTGGTTTTTCCCTTAAAGGGCTTTCACATAAATACTTCTGTCAAAATGTGTGAATGCTTATTTTGTTGCATGTTTATTTCATGTTAAATATTTAATACTACCACTCAGTATTGTTGGTAAATAGATTTGTTCTTTCAAATTATTACTCTTAAATGCCCAACTTGGAAAAATATCTGATAATAAATAGTTGAAAAGCCACTTGTCAATAGGTTGGCTTCTCTCTGAATTGATAGGTACAACACCCTAAAATAGATTTGAATTGAATTATGTTTTTTCTAAATTAATTTGGGGCTATGTTCTTAACCTGAGAACAAAAGAGGTATAATGAAGCTAGACCTAAATAGAATCTAAATCAAGCAAATCAAAGTTTTTGAATACCAAATAGTTTTATGCATTCACATGTCTTATGAATTCATAAAACCTATCTAAATAATAGCTAATACTGAACTAAGAGAATTTGAATCTGAATTATGAATAATAAATTGAAAATGCTAAAGGGGTTTCTCTTTAAATGAACAATAAAAACACCTATTACATTCATTTGTTGCCTCAAAATAGGCGAGTTAAAACTCTATTTTTCCCTTGTTTTGATTGAAACAAAAGAGAAACCGTAAACTAAATATCACAACAAATGGAACAGAAAATGATTGACATAAAATACCATTCAATTATCTCTACAAAAAAAAGTACTTCACACCAAAAATTTGCTGACCCTTCATTAATCTTTCAATTTCATACATATAGAGTTTTGAGATGACCATTACAATGGAAGCTTAATCGGTTCATCTTCTAAAATTCACAAATGGCAAGGTTCTATTTTGTCATATTACAAAACTACAAAAGAAAACAAAAAGGGGACATAATATGAATCATTTAGACTTCTTCCCCTTTTCTATTTTTTCCCTATATGCCTTAGCAGCAACTATTATTGGAATTAGCTCTTCATGTCTATTTACGTCAATATTGGTATACCTTAGCAAACATTTAGAATATTCTCTAGCCAATTCCTTCATAACATTGGACTGATTTGGTAGTTCCTCTTTGACCATGAGTATACACCCACTAAGTGCCTATAATTCAATGATCCCGCCATGACTATGGAAGTTTATATCTGACAAACTATCTAGGAATGTGGAAAAGTTCTCTTTCATGACATTGATTCCAATGAGTTATTTTCCTTGGCCACTAGTTTGAGATTCTATATGTAATCCTCTCATGATTTCAAATCCTCTATCATGTGTCTTCTTCACCTTTTCCTCTATTTCTTTGAGCCCTTTTTCTATAGACTGGATCATCTCAGTTTTAAATTGCATGCTTTGAAGCCACTTGAACAGAGGCTCATCTCCCTTTGGTAAGATTTTAGCTTCCACTACTTCTTTGGCTTTATTTGGATGATCATTTTCAAGAGGGAGATACAATCTTTGCATTTCACCCATTCTCCGACTAGAGTATTTCTATTTGATATAATGTTATCTTTTTCTATTTCCAATCTTAAGATAACATTACCAATCTGCTCCATGATTGTGACTCCTTCCAATTTGAGTTTCTCAATACATTCTTTACCAATCTAGCCATAATGCCTATCTTCTTGGAGTTGGGAAATGAGAGCTTGCACGTCAACTATAGTAGGAGTCTCGGCCACATACATAACAAAGATAGTTACTAGCAGAGTGACTAGTTGCCTAATAAATTTGGTCAACTCTTCTATCTCAGCTTTCATCTTAATCTTTGATAACTATTGCCTGACTTTAAGTCACCCATTTTTTTTGGCAATATTGGAGTCATATAGTCCTCAAGTTAGTTTCATGTCTAGGTCTAAGTCTTCCTTAGATAGGCTATCCTTGTCGGGTTTCCCTGTCATTGCCTTTCTTTCTCTAAGCCAGTTGGGTTGTTCTAAAGGTCTGTTCATATTGGGTAGGTTATAGATCCCAACCTGGAAAGGATATCATGTTTTTGAAGTTGTGGATGGTCTTGTGTCTAAATGGAATTTCAAATCTACAAGCTTATATCAGAAATCACATTAGTCTCGCTCAAAATTTTGAAAATATTATCACTGGGGATAAAAAGTTTGAGCACTCTAAATTCAAGCTCATTGGATGCCATAGATGGAAGTGGGCATATATACTTGTCACATATGGATTATATGCTTTACGCTTCAATGTGGGTTGAACATTAACAAAGCTATGACATGTGAATGTTGCTTTGAAGCCCATTTCAAGAGCATTGATTGAGTTTTTAGACACAAGCTTATGGATTTCATGTTGTGAGATTCCTAATGGTCTTATTCCACATTTAAATTCCAAAGTTCATTCAAAGTCACAAGTTCAACAATATGCATAGATATTAACATTATAAGGCTATGCAATGCATTTGGGGGAATATCACAATAATAGTGGTGGGTCACTAGTGAAAAAGTTCCAATCATGGAATATAAAGAAAAATTAGAGTCAATTGGAGAATCGGGTTTATCCCTAGAAAGACAAACAGGGAACAAAATTGCCACAATCTTGATATTCATTTGCAATTTCATGCTTTAAGATGAGACTTCATCATGAAATAGAAGTAGCTTTATGCCCCATTAATAAGCCTAGCATTGAAATTCCAAATGGTGCTAATGGTCATCACCTCCTTGAAATGATATACGGGTATACAGTGAAGTTGCATGGTTTGGCAAAATGAAGCCTTTATTACTACAACAATTCCATCGTACACACACAAGTCAAGCTCATGGAAGATTGTGTAAAATATCTCAAAAGAGGAACCCACCTGCTTGCACAGAGTTTCGAAGACATTCCAATTCAACATCGAGCACATAGGCTATTAGAACTTGGTATTTATATGATTCTAATTACATAAATACAAATGAAAAAACCAATCTATTAATATGAATGGGATCTAATCAAAGGTAGACTATGCAAAATTAGTCAACTCTCAAATCTCCAATGTTGACTCACCTACCTCAACTTCCAAACAAAATGGTCATGTGTAAAAGGATTGAGTTATTCTATGCCTCATGAAATATTTTGAAGAATGTAGAGTCAGATATGCATCTTTGTTATCATGTCTCATGCTGAGGAATTAAGATATCAAATGAGCCAAAGAAACTAATGGTATAGAACCCAAATTTGAAGTGGAACAGTCATGCAATTTGAAAGACTATTGGCAAACACGTGCTTGAATATGGAGGCTCCCACATAACAAGTAAACACTCGGATCTCTAAGAAGATGGCCAATCAGAACAAAAAAAGCAGCAGACTGAGCACATCACACTTCTTAGACTCAGTCATATGTCAATAGGTGAAACATACCATGTATTTGAAGCATCAAGGATCAAGTTCTAAATAATGCATGGTTAAGTCTTAACAGATCAATTCACTCTCCAATCTGCATCAGTGGCATCTAGAGTCAATGACTTGGCACTTGAAGGAATCCTGCACCAATTGTTTGACCAAATGCCTCATGTACACCATCTCCACCCAAAGGTTATTCAGAAGTATATAAGGGCAGGTGTTAGTGAATAGAAATTTGAAAAGAAACAAACAAATTTTTTATGAACATTATATTGATTCGTTATACTTTACCCTTCCTCAATTATAAGATGTGTAATGTTATATGAGGAAAGATCGGGCCGATAAGATTTGGGAGACAAGCAGGTTCTAGATTTGGTTACGGTAACCAAACGACGTGCCCACTCTTTAATAACAAATCAACATGTTAGTAACAGGTGTCGAGGAGTGAAAAATACCTTAATGACATGGAGCTTTGTTATATCGGTTGGAAACTCAACAAAGTTTCATCCAACAAGATTGTTCGAAAGTCTTTGTAAAAACACATCCTAAGTAAACAAGGGATGGTTATAAGATTTTTAATTGTGAAGGCAACAACTTGTGTTATTGAAAAGATGATGGGGCTATAAACATTGTGGAGATCCTCCACGGTACAAGCTTGCTTGCCATAGTTGGAGCTGGTGATCAGCCTGCATTATCTCCTAGTAGGCTCTATTTGTCCAATACCAAGACAAGAACTTTTCTCAAAAAGCTAAATTTTTTCATAGCTATTCTTGCTATTTGACTAAATAGGAAAAGACTTGTTGTGGTGTTAGAGGAGGGTACATACATTTATGATTTAAACAACCCAATCATTTTGGATTCAATTGATACTGTCCCTAACCCAAAAGATAAATGCTCAAAAGTCACCATTGGCAGCCACAGATTTGTCTTCAGATGGATCATATTTAGTGACAACTTTAGAGCAAGGAACTATTTTAAGGGTTTATCCAATGTCACAACCTTCAGAGAGATTCACTTTCCAAAGGGGTACATATCTAGCTATTATCTATTCTCTTTCATTTGGACCACCTTCACACCTTCCTCGTCTACTTGCAGCAACCAGCTCCTCTGGTTCTGTACATATTTTTACCCTTGGGCTGATAACTAAAGAGAGGAACAAAATATCTTCTGGGTTGCTTGCAACTGTAATACCAACTTCTCTCAATGATGCATTATTACCTTCTTATCATCATGTTGTGCTTCACAGTGTACTCCCTGTAGGAGTCAAGAGTTGAGCAATAATTTTCAATGTTGAATAAGTTAGCATGGTAAAGGTGATGGGTTTGACAACAAACATACTAAGGGTTTGGATACTCAGTATTACTTATATTAGCTATTTCACCAATTACAATGTCATATTAGATGATGACAATAAACACCCATGGAATTTAGAGAGAGAGTGTAATCAACTAGCAAGAGGTCAACAGTGACAAGGAAAATCTTCCAGATAAAAAAACTTATAATTCCAATGTTGCTGTACATATTTTTCATGATCATTGAGATAGTTGAATGATACAGGAAAGAAGCTTTGGCAATGCTAGTTCTATTATAACTATGAGACTTCAAGTGTTTATAATACATCTTCAATTTTATGGCGAGTAGTTTGATAATTATAAACTTAATCAAATGGATTAGATAGATGTCTATTCAATTCTTCTTCTCGAGCAAGGTCAGATGAAGAGACAAAGTCATTTTGGTTCTTCTTATTGTATCTTCGTAAGTCCATGGCTTCAAACTTTTCAAATTTTGGAATTTGAAACACTTCACATTCTCATGAAGATCATATATTTTAATCCCTATATAAACTATTGTAAATAGAGATTGTAGGGTTCGGCCTTTTCTAGATACAGTCAGAGAGCTGGAGTAGGAGGGGGAAAAAATTGTTGATGTATCAGACTTAATATTGTAAAGCCAATAAAGAGGATTTTATGTCAATGGTTTTCTATTCCATTTTATTAGTCATTGCTTCTATGTGTATTTCTTTTTTTGAATTACAGAAGGAGAGAAAAGATGCTTTATTCTTTTGTCATGAGGATATGAATTAACCATGGTAAGAAGTGCTTTGGCGTATTCAAAGAAAGATTCATTAGAAGTCTTTAATAATCTCATTTATTTTTTTGTTAGCGTTTGTTGTAGGTTAATTAAATGTTGAGTATATGGATTCATAAGAATTGTGAGTTCTATTGCTTGGTTTATAGATTAGAAACTTTTTCTTGCCTGGATTAAGTCCTATTTAGGCTTAATTTAGTTTGCCTCTTCTACTCTCGAGTTAAGAGCATACCCTATGTTAGTTTAGGAGAGAAACATAATTCCTTGAACATTATTCACATAGGGAGTTGTACCTTAATTCAGAGGGAAACTAGTTATTCTCAGAAACAGTTTCTCAACTATTGTGTAAAGTTGTTCTTCATTACAAATTAGGCAAATTAAAAGGAGAATCAAAAGAAGAACAATTTTTTTACCAACACTAACTTAAGACTTTCTAATTTTCCTTCTATTACTTCATTACTTGGTCTCCAAAGGCCAACTTTTGTGTCATGTCTAGCCTCTCCAAGATCGATTGAATGCAGAGTGAAATCATCAGGCATCATGTCCTCAATTCTCCCTCCTTTGTTTGGCTTGTCTATTTCCTTTTTCAAGTGGCCTATTTCTAGATCTTGCCCAAGTATTGAAAGTCTTTTGCTTCTTTACTTTTGTCAATGCAGTCCCAAATTGAACTATAAGAGATACAGTATCTTTTGTAGAAACACTTTCATCTTTTCTCTTTCTCTTCCTTTCCAAAGTATCTTCCAACTAGGAATCTGTTCCTATCACTTTGGAACTTGTCCCAAGTAATTCAATACTGAACATCTTTCTCTTAATTAAATTCATTGTTACAGTAGTTGAAGAGAAAGGATTTTTCAAATCTTTAGAAATGAACCTAGAAGAAGCCTCTCCCTTCTCCACTTCTGAAGTTTTCTTTACTACCTCATCTAACTCAATAGAATCAATGCTGCTACTCTTTCCATACCCTAAGTCCACTATCTATATAGGGGAACCACTTAGCCTCAGAAGTGAATCACCTATTGATGGAAAAGGGCTATGATGAGGAGATGGGATTGGAGTGGTATGAGGAGAAGGAACTAGGGTAGTGTGAGGAGATGGAACTAGAGTAGTGTGAGAGGAAGGGATCAAAGTGGAGGCACTATCCTTTGGTTCTTTTGTCTTCTTCTCTTCAGTGCTAGTTTGGGTTTCTATGACTAATAAGGAACCATCATATCAAGTCTTAGCTATAAGGAAATTCTTGTCTAAACATTGATCACCTCCTCCTAAAGGTTGAGCTAGCCCTTGAGTGGATGCTATGGTCACACCTACTATAGAATTTTGAGATGAATTAGGCAGTGTAGCTGTTGGAGAAGCTTGAGTGGCTACACCCTTGCTTTGACTCTTCCTAGTTGTCCACTCAACCCATTTCCCCATTCTAATTATGATCCTAGCCATCATGATATGAAGACTCTCTTCCACATCTACATATGGCTAAGAACTGATAGGAATCCTTTTCAACTTAGTCAAATAGGTATTTCTATACATATTTTGGTCATCATCCTCCAATCCTTCAACATTAAGATCAATACCATATGCCCTTACTTATTCTACCACGAGCCTAGAAAAAGCATGATCTCAGCTCTCCAACTCATCCTGGCAATTAGCCAAATAATATTCTACAATGGTGACATTCTTGATTACACTCCCAATTTGTAGCACCTCTCTTGCATATCCATTTGGATTGAACATGGGTCTCACAACCTCATATTCTTCTAACTTGTACTTAGTCTAGAACACCTTGAGAATATTTTTGGCATCAGACCAAGACTCACAACTATAAGCCCCAACCTTCATAGGGAATTCATATCCTTCCTTCTTCAAAATGGTGCTCAACATGTTCACCTGGATCATTTGTCTTATAATCTCTATCAAAAGAATCAAATAACTTGTGTATCTAGGGAACTTTAGAGGAAATCCATCAAAAGTTGCAAGACACAAATATGAAAAGGATGAGAATTGAATACACTAGTTACCAAATTTACTGATGGTCAACATTGCTTCTGTGCTAAACCTCCTCTTTAGAAATCCTTGGAGTTCCCTATAAATCATCATTATAAAGGAGTCATTAACTCTGACATATTCTGGATAGCTATTCTATAATTGCAAGCATGGATAAAATTCATAACTTTTCACATCATCGTGGAAGTTGTCTATTTTGGGAAGGCTTGGCCACAATTGTAGAGAAGCTAACATATAAATTAGGAAAGAAGACATGTAGAAGGTATTGTAAAACTTTGTGGTACTAAGGGCTTTGGACAGATGCTCACTTACCTCATATGCCCAATCAACATAATGTGCATCTAAACACATGATTTGTATCAAAAAGAAATATTTTTCAACAAAATTGAGTGCTTCTACCTCACCTTTCAATCGATGTAAAAGAACTAGAATGTTTATGATCTTGGGCTTGAGATCAGTGTTGAAAAGAGTCTTAGGAACCTTACTTTTAGCTCCCTATGGCTTTTGGAACTAGGACCTCATAATTTCCTTTTGCCACACCATTTTCTTCAAAGAGAACTCAGACATGGCTCCTTCTACTGTCAACTCAAAAAATTATTCTCGTTCTAGAACCCAGAGGTAATTTACTATAGTTTTCCTATCAATTGAGATTAAAACTATATGGCCAGGTAGAAATTCTTTTTTTGTGTCTAGATTATAGTGATTTATACATTCGACAATAAGCCTGGGAGCTTGAACTGCCACTCAAAATCCAACTACTTCCACTAGCCCACTTCCTTGGAGTTTCTTTGTTATAGGGTGAATTGGCTCCCTCCTCAACCTCCTTTGAAAATAGTGCATGTTGAAGAAATGGAGCGAGGTGTCTATAACATTTTGCAATGTTGACTTAATTCCATTTAGCCCATCAAAACTAGTGAATCTAGTTGCCATTTTATCTGAGATAGAGATGAATTGAAACCTTAAAATTGGAAGCAACAAAAAGAGTAGAACTTTGCAAAAAGCTTTAAAAAGTCTATTCAATTCAACAACATAACAATTCAATAAAGAAAGTTGTAATTTAAAAATCCGTTATGTTCATCTCTATATAGAAATCCTAATTCACCCATTAATCTTCAAGATCTGTGCCACACAAGTGAATTAAAGCATAAATCCATTAGATTACTAAATGTGGGGTTTTTTAATGGATTTTTCCATGTCTTTTCATTGTTTCCATTGGCCCAATGGTAACTTTCTTTAATTACATACTTAGTTTCCCATTTTTCACCAAGTTCCGAGGAATTAAGAATGGAGTACTCTATAAGGAAAAATTTACTCAACCAAATTTTTCTTAAAATGCCTTCCCAAATGTGATTAACTTGTTTCCATTACCATTTTAAAGTATCTATTGATCAATTTATGAGTCCAACATGCTTGCAGAAGTGATTTTTATATGGAAGTAGAAAATTGCCTTCTAGGGTTGGAAACCCACCAAGGAGAAAGCAACTTTTGTTTTTCCACCCTTTCCTTTATTTTCACTTTACCTTTTAAATCAACATGCCTCTAAGCTTTAGAAAATCTAAGAAGGGATATGAAAGTGAAAAATAAATCTACTTACTTTCTTTCATCTCTCACAAATGCCTTTATTGGAAAATTGACTTCATGGGTTGAAAGCCTACTATGGAGAAGTTACTTCAGAGTTTTCTACTAGATGTGATTCTGAGCACTATAATGAATCCTGAGTGACTCCCAAAGAAGAATAATATAATATAGGGATGATCTATCCATTAAAAAACTCATTTCCTTCTTGCTTTAGCTTGTAAACCTCATTTGTTGACCTCTATGAAAATTTGCCTTTACAGGTCAAAAACCTGTCGACGAGAAGGCAATGTTGGATTTTTTGCAAGCTTCATTTTCTTTATGTACACACTATGATAAGCCTTGAACAAGTTCATCCTCAGAAATAAATTTGTGAAAATAATTATATGACCCAAGAATCTCCATTGAATTAGGTTCTAGACTACCCACAAACTCATAACAACAAGGAAAACCCACCCAGTTATGTAGTGCAGAAGAAGAGAAAAGGTGAAACACCCAATGGAGAAATTTTTCACTTGAGGGGAAAGAAATAGACTTGGACATATCTAGACCAAAAAAGGACACAAGATCATTTTCCACTTGGCAAAATGGGTACAAGATAAAAAGTGGGGCAATAATTGGCTCTGACTGGGGACTTGGATTGAGCATTCCCAAGCAAGAAACTCAAAATCTCTAGTTTCACAAAGAAGATAAAAGGTGGCAACACAAAAAAACATGAATGAGACAAACATTAGGAAAGAAAAAACACAAAGAAGCTAATCCTAACTATAATACAATATAGGGGTTACCTGTTCTCAATTAATAATTTGATAAAGCTTCAGATCCTAACCATTATAGGTCAGGGGTAGTACTTCACCATCTTCATATGCCAACTTGAATGAATTATTTTCAAATACCTGATGAATTCTGAATGGGCATTTCCATACAGTGTCAAACTTATTATGCATACTTTTTGGAGCACTTCGCTTATTCCAGAGTAGCACACTATCCCCTACCATAAATTTCCATTGTCTTGATTTCTTATCAAATAGATCCTTCACTCGCATTTGATGTTGTGTAATGTGATTTACAATTTCCTCCCTTTCTTGCTCAAGTTTTCTCAGGTACAAGATCATCTTCTCTAGACCATCTTTATAAACATCATCTTCGATCACTATTCTGAGTTTATTTGTGGCTAATTCCAGAGGTAAGGGGAGATTAACTTGAGTTTCGTAAACCAATTCAAAAGGAGATATGCCAATTTCCCTTTTAGGTGTCACTCTATCTGCCCAAAGCACTTCATGGATATTTTTGTGTCAAGTCTTTTGATTATCTAAAACCAATTTCTTAACAATATTCATCAATTTTTTGTTACTAGACTCAGCTTGATCATTTCCTTGAGGGAAATAATCGGATGAATGACCAACGATGATCCCATGCTCAAAGAAGAAATTGGTAATTTCAATTGAAGAAAAATAAGATGCATTGTCAATCACTAATTTAATGGGAACATTGAACCTAACCAATATGTTCTCGTTTATGAATTCACATACCACTTCTGAAGGAGTTTTCCTAGTAGATTTAGTTTTTACCCACTTAGCAAAGTAGTCAGTTGTAGTTGTCAGGTACTGGTGACCTGCACTGGATGTAGGACTAATCAAACCAATAAAATTGAGATCCATTGTTGAAAAGGTCCTTCAATGATGACAAGTCTCAATGGTAGAGCAACTAATTGAGGTCATCCAGAGAACATCTTGCACTTCTCGCATTTTGCTACCCAAACATAGGCATCTTTAAGCATTCTAAGCCACTAACAGCACTACCTTAGTATTTTAAATGTTGTGACTAAAGATGAGAAATGTCCTTTGCAAGCTTCATTATGAAATGTTCTCAACAAAATTTCTTGATGTTGTTTATCTATGCACCTAAGGAAAGTGCCATCAATGGCTTTCTTGAATAATTTACCATCCCAAATCACATACCTAGCTACTTTTAGTTTAAGATCTCTTCCTTCTTTTGTAGTTAGGCCTTATATACATTCACCATATGTTAGTAGATAAGAAATATTCTCAAACCATGAATCATAAATACCTACAGCTAACACCAGATGCTTCTTCCCTGATTCTTCCGATTCTTCAATGATCTTATTTTCTGCAATTTCCTTGCATAAAGCATTTCCCCTTATTAGCTTGGTAGGCTTAATTTCTATATAATAATCCTATATTTTTGCTACCCATGCCCCTCTAAAATTACAACATGCATCTTGTTGTGTCAACACACTCTTTACTACTACATCTAGGACAAAGACTACAGAATGTGAATGCAGGATATAGAATCAAATTTTTTTGAGGGCCTTAGCCACTACAAAAGTGTGCTTTTCAATCTGTGAATATTTTAGTTCATGATTTTTCAAAGGTATGCTCATGAAAGCTATTGGGATTGTAGCCCTTCATCATTTTCTTTCATAAGTATCGTCAATAGAGTATGTTCAGAACGGTAACAATAAATCATAAAATCTTGCATATAATTTGGGTGACATAAAACTAGGGCATTAGCAATAGTAGTCTTTATATCCTGAAAGGCCCACGTTCCTACCTCATTCCATTTGAAATTTGAATTCCCTTTCATCATATCCATTATATTCTTAGTGGTTTCTATGAAATTAGGCACAAACCTTTTGAGGAAATTCACTTGCCCGGAGAAAGATTTAACTCTTGTTTTTGTTGAAGGAAAGCTTAATCTTTGAATTGCTTTCACCCATTTAGGGTCAATTCTAATGCCTTCCTTGGAGTTTTCATTCTGTCACATAGAAAATTGATTTCTTGGGATTGAGAGAGTTCCCATGCTCTTGGCATCTTTATAAAACTTTTCTCAAATCTTCCATATGATCTTTCCTCTTTTTTGAGAATACAGTGAGGTCATCTAGATATATAACTTTGATTTAGTCCTTTGGATCAGTGAATGTCTTTCTCATACATCTTTGGAATGTAGCACCAGCATTGATAAGCCCAAAGGGAATTCTTCAATATGCAAATGTACCCCAAGGAGTGGTGAATGATGTCTTATGTTGATCTGTCTCTTACCTAGTTGTAACCTGAGAACCCATCGAGCATAGATATCATTTTAGATCCTACCACCACTTGTAGTAAGTAATCCATATTAGGAAGAGCAAAATTATCTTTCAAAGATGCTTGGTTCAAGTTGCAAAAATCAACACACATTCTTATCTCTTCATTCTTCTTTTTTACAAGTATTATATTGGCTATCCAAGTGGAATGATGAATGGAATAGATGATCCTTTCCTTTAGAATTTTATCTATCTCCCAAAAAATGGCATCCGTGAGTTTAGGATTGTAATTCCTTTGTTTTTGCTGGAAAGGGACTAGATCGGGCTTAAGTGGAATTTGATGTTTTACCTTCCCATTTCTATAGCTTTTCAAATCTTCAAAACTCTAGGCAAAAACATCTCTATATTCTATGAATAAATTTCTTGTGGCTTCTTTCTCTTTAGGCGAACAACATTTCCCAATATTAATATTTTGGGATTATGAATATCTCCAATGTTTACTCCCTCATACTCACCCATAGTAGGCCCCTTCTCTGCTCTTTTTTTCTTTGTATAAGAATCATGTCTATTAAACAATTTTTCTAAGGCCACAAAATATGGGGGGATAATATTACGTTTCAACTAAACTTCTCCATTTTGATTTTATTTCTTATTTACATCAAAGATTTCATGATCACTTCTACTAGATTCATGTTCAAAACTAGACTTATCATTATCAAAGAACATTTGCAAACTCTTATCATCATTGAAGACTTACCAGGATTCGACATTATCTAGAATAGTGGATCAATGTATAATTTCAATCAGATACTTTTTGTCTTTGAATTCTGAATGAGGAAGTAATAGGGAGGTAGAGACTATAAGGGAATCAGCCTTAGTGTTCATCTCCCTCAGAACTACTTCGATAGAGAAGGCATCTAGGCCTTCTATCTCATCCCAAACTCTATTTCTATCATTCTTCAGCTTTTGATTTTTCACAAAATATTGTCCTTTTACTTGTTTCACAATAAGCTCTTCATCACCTTGAGATTTTAGGATCCTTATCCCTCTTTCTTCTTTTTTTATTATTCCTAGCAATAAGGCCTCATATTCTATTGTGTTATTCATATTCCCAAATTCTAATTTGAAATCCATGTGTTTAGGTTCTCCTTCTAGGGATATTAACTCAACAACTACTCTAGATCCTAAAGATGTGCAACTTCTATCAAATTCAAGCATCCATATGCCTGATGTATCTTTATTTTCATTATAACATTTCTCACTTTGATTTTCATCTCTTTGTTCATCCAAAACCTCTTAAGTAAAAAAACATGTTGTTTCCGAATTCCAACTCTTGATATAGAATCTAAGCTTTAGGATCATCTAATTTTAAGACTGTATATTTTTTCTTTTCTTTGGTTTCTAATTTGACTTTCTTATTCCTAATAGGTATCACTACCTAAGACTAGTCTAGCTTTATTTCTCCTCCTAAGTCTCAATAAAAACTTCTACTTAAAGAATTCCATAGCTTGCTAGAATATTAGCTACTAGAATGTTCAATAAGAATTTCTTTTTTGGATGTGAAGCTAAGGCTACTTGTACATCTTTAATCTATTCGAGCAAGGGAACCTGTTTAGCATCCATAGAATAATATCTCCCATGCACTTTAGTAAGGTTGAGACCCAAGGCCTTGGCTACAAAATAGGGCATAACATTATCTGATGCACCTAAATCTATTATATAATTACTAAGTTTACATCCATTAATATATAATGAGATTTAAAAATGGTCAAGCTTTTGCCTTGGAGATGTTCCTAAGATTGTAGAATCTTCTTGATTAAATAGACTAGATGTCAAGGTTTCATCTTCTTTTTCCACAATCACACTATGATTCAAATTTGATGGGTTTCCTTTACGCTGATCTACTTGTCTTTTTAGCTCAGAAGGGTGTGACTTCAAATAATCTATAGGGTAAATTTGAATTTTTGATTCTTTAGAGAATTGAATGAAATCAAAGGGTGTTTTGTCCTTACCCATTTGTGAAGTATATTCTCCTTGATTAGTATGTACATTACTATCAAAGGACTGGAGTCATTTTTGTGAGCATGACTAGAGGATTGATACTTCAACCTTTGGCCCCTGGTAAGCACTATGTATGAAGTTCCATCAATGGTTGCATAACATTTACCTTTTGATTTAGAATCTAATTCATATTCTAAAAATAAATTTCCAAAGTCGCCAATTGAATAGGAATCAGGCTCTAAACAAGGAGTCACAGTGTTCAATTCATTAGTAGATAACAACTACATCATATGAGTAGTTTCTAAACAACTCTCGCTATCATGATCTATGGTCAAGTGAAAGATGCACATATTTCCCTTCTTCTGTGCCACTTCAATTTGCAACTTGGGTTGTGGACCTATGAGTTGTGGGGTCTACCTTCATTGTTCCTTCCTGGTGAGTTTTGATAATTCCACTAATAGGAATTATTGAATCCAAGTAATTGCTTCTTTATTGCTACTAGCTCATTTGACAATTTCTGAATCATCTCCTTAGACGATGTGGTATTGCTAGAACATCCTTTAGTTTGAAGTTCTTGCTTCCATTTTCCTACAAAAATCAAATCATCTTCACATTTTATTGCTTTCTTTTATGCCTCAACTAGATCCATGGGATGTGCTCTTCTTATATCATAATCATCATCTAGAGGCATTGCACTAATAAAGAAAGTTTTCAAATTACTAGGTGTGGGTCTATCAATGGTTGGAATTTTTCTAATAATTTTATTGAACTTGGCAACAAAATCTCTCATACTCATAGTGGGTTACTTCTTAATTGAAGTCAACTATGTTAACAGGGCATGTTCATCTTCAGCAATCTTGAATATTGTCTCAAAGGCTATTGTCCATATATCCCAATTAGTTATTGAGCCATCAACTAGATGATAAAACTAGTCTACTATACTATCTGTGAGGGTCTCTATAAACAACCTTATAGCAACATCTTCATGTCCAAGCTCAAAGATATGAGTGGTTGCAAAGAAAGCTTTAATGTGTTCGTCTGTGGTAACTTTTCCATCACCTAAGAATTTGGTAAAATTCTTTCTAGAACCAACTAGGAGTGGATGATAAGTGTTTAACACTAATGGCCCCATTGTTATAGCCCATGGAGCATCCATGATTGTCCTGGTAGTATATGGAAGTAAATTAACAACTGGAGGAGCAGTAACTCCATGTCAAACTAATACCTAATAGGTAGAATGTGAGGTGTTTGTGTCTTGATTCCTAACAAGGGAAGGCAGCTGCTTCGGCTTTCATTTTCACTTTTGTTCTTTGGAACATCTAAGATAGAAAACCAAGCTTTCTAAGCTTATCAAAGATAGGGTATTTCCCACCTTATTTCTTGGTACTTCTAAGGAACCCAATTTGTTCTAGGATATTGGGTTAGGTTTATCTCTAAGCTTCTTGTCTCAATTATATTTCTTTTCTTTAGATGTTTCTCCTTTGAATAGCTCTCTCTAAGGCTTTAGCTCTTCTTTCTTCTTCCTTACTTACCTGGCTAGCATTCCTGTAATGTCCAACATTCCTCCTATGTCTCCAAACGAATGTGTTAAGGGATGAAATTATGTGTTCTTGATCATCTTGAAAACCAAGATTTGGTTGGAGCACTACAATAATATTTTCATGAAGCAATACCATTTGCCTTCATGATTTAGGCTTTTTAGTCAAGTGACTATTTGTGTCCTCAGCAGAGTTTCCAAATAATTTTTTGGTAAAGAGATTTTTTCTTTCAGATTATTACTCTTAAATGCCCAACTTGGAACAATATATGATCACAAAGAGTTTAAAAGCCACTTGTGGATAGGTTGTCTTCTCTCTGAATTGATAGGTACAACTCCCTAAAATAGATTTACAATAAATTATGTTTTCTTCTAAATTAATTTGGGGGTATCTTCTTAACCTAAGAATAGAAGTGGTATAACCAAGCTAGACCTAAATAGAATCTAGCTCAGGTGAATAGAAGTTTCTTAATACCAAACAATTTTATGCATTCACATGTCTTATGAATTCATAAAACCTATCTAAATAATAGCTAATACTAAACTAAGAAAATTTGAATCTAAATTTTGATTAATAAATTGAAGATGC
The DNA here is from genome assembly GCA_028749045.1 of Cupressus sempervirens. Classification (NCBI taxonomy): domain Eukaryota; kingdom Viridiplantae; phylum Streptophyta; class Pinopsida; order Cupressales; family Cupressaceae; genus Cupressus; species Cupressus sempervirens. Next base: position 766,019,267 of record CM053786.1, on the reverse strand, counting down.
TAAAGGGGTTTCTCTTTGAATGAACAATAACAACACCTATTACATTCATTCATTGCCTCAAAATAGGAGAGGTAAAACTCTATTTTTCACTCATTTTGATTCAAACAAAAGAGAAAACATAAACTAAATATCACAGCAACAGGAATAGAAAAATGATTAACATAAAATACCATTCAGTTGTCTTTGCAACAAAAAGTACTTCACACCAAAAAATTTCTGACCCTTCATTAATCTTTAAATTTCATACATATAGAGTTTTGAGATGACCATTACAATGGAAGCTTAATTGGTTCATCTTCTAAAAATGACAAATGGCAAGGTGTTAGTTTGTAATATTATAAAATTACAAAAGAAAATGAAAAGGGGGCATAATATGAATCATTTAGACTTCTTCCCCTTTTCTATTTTCACCCTATATTCCTTACAAGCAACTATTGTTGGAATTATCTCTTCATGTCTAGGTACATGGATATTGGTATAAAGTAAGAGCCATTTAGAATGTTCTCTAGCCAATTCCTTCACAACATTGGACTAATTTTGTAGTTCCTCTTTGGCCACATGTCTACATCTATTGACTGCCTATAATTTAGTGATCTTGCCATGACTATGGAAGTTTATATCTAACAAACTATCTAGGAATCTAGAGTCTATATTTAAATTTCTCATAAGTTGAAATCCTCTATGTTGTGTCTTCTTCACCTTTTCCTCTATTACTCTAAGCCCTTTTTCTGTAGACTAGATCATCTAAGTTTTAAATTGCATGCTTTGGAGCCACTCAAATAGAGGCTCATCTACCTTTAGTAAGATTCTCAGTTCCACCACTTCTTTGGCTTTCATTTGGATGATCATTTTCAAGAGGGAGATACAATCTTCGCATTTCACCCTTTCTCCAACCAGAGTATTGCTCTTTGATATAATGTTATCTTTTTCTATTTCTAGTTTTAAGATAACATTACCAATCTACTCCACAATTGTGACTCCTTCCAATTTGAGTTTCTCGATCCATTCTTTACCAATCTAGCCATAATGCCTATCTTCTTGGAGCTGGGCAATGAGAGCTTACACTTTAGTTGTAGTAGGAGTCTAGGTCATATAGATACTAGAGATAGTTGCTAGTGGAGTGACTAGTTGCTTAATAAATTTGATCAACTCTTCTATCTTGCCTTTCATCTTGATCTTTGATAACTTAAGACTTTCTAAGTGTCCTTCTGTTACTTCATTACTTGATCTCCATAGGCCAACTTTTGTGTCATGTCTAGCCTCCCCAAGATCGATTGAATGCAGAGTGAAATCATCAGGCATCATGTCCTTGATTCTCCCTCCTTTATTTGGCTTTCCTAGTTCCATTGTCAAGTGCCCTATTTTTCCATCTTGCCCAAGTATTGAAAAAGTCTTTTGCTTTTTTAATTTTGTCAATGTATTCCCAGAGTGAACTACGAGAGACAGAGTGTCTTTTGTAGTAATGCTTTCATCTTTTCTCTTTCTCTTCCCTTCAAAAGTATCTTCCAACCAAGAATCGGTTCCTATCACTTTGGAAGCCATCCTAAGTGATTCAATACTGAACATCTTTTTCTTAACTAGAGTCATTATTATAGGAGTTGAAGAGAAAGGATTTTTTGAATCTTTAGAAATGAACCTAGAAGAAGTTTGGCCCTTCTCCAACACTGAATTTTTCTTTGCTACCTCATCTGACTTAGTAGACTTTCTACTACTCCTCTTTCAATCCCCTAAGTCCACTATATATATAGGGGAACAACTTGGATTCAGAAGTGAAGCACCTATTGATAGAACAGGGCTATGATGAGGAGATGACATTGGAGTGGTATGAGGAGAAGGAACTGGGGTAGTGTGAGGAGATGGAATTGGAGTAGTGTGAGGGGAAGGGACTGGAGTAGAGGCATTGTCCTTTGGTTCTTCTATCTTCTTCCCTTTAGTGCCAATCTAGGTTCCTATGACTGGTAAGGAACCATCATGACAGGTCTTAGCTATAGGGACATTCTTGTCTGGAGGCTGATCACCTCCTCCTAAAGGTTGAGCTAGCCCTTGAGTGGATGCTATGGTCACATCTACTATAGTACTTTGACATGAAGTAGACATTATAGCTACTGGAGAAGCTTGAGTGGTTGCACCCTTGCTTTGACTCTTCCTAGTTGTCCACTCAACCAATTTCCCCATTCTCTTGATGATCCTAGCCATCATGATATCAAGACTCTCTTCCACATCTACATATGGCTCAAAACTTATAGGGATCCTCCTCAACTTAGTCAAATAGGTATTTCTATACATATTTTGACCATCATCCTCCAATCCTTCAACATTTGAGATCAATACCATATGTCCTTACTTGTTGCACCATGAGCCAGCAAAAGCACAATCTTGGCTCTCCAACTCATCCTTGCAATCAACCCAATAATCTTCTACAATAGTGACATGCTTGATTACACTTCCAATTTGTAGCACCTCTATTGCATATCCATTTGGATCTAATATGGGTCTCACAATCTCATATTCTTCTAACTTGTACTTAGTCTCGAATGCCTTGAGCTTATTTTTGGCATCAGATCAAGACTCACAACTGTAAGCCCCAACCTTCATAGAGAATTCATACCCTTTCTTCTTCAAAAGGGCACTCAACATGTTCACCTGGATTGCTTGTCTTACAATCTCTATCAGTACAATCAAATCACTTGGGTTTCTGGGCAACTTCAAAGGAAATTCATGAAAAGCTATAAGACACAAATATGAAAAGGATGAGAACTAAAAAAAGTAGCTACCAAATTGACTGATGGTCACCATTGCTTATGGGTTGAACCTCCTCTTTGGGTATCCTTGGAGTTCCCTATAAATCCTCATTATAAACAAGTCATTAACTTTGACATATTCTGCATAGCTATTCTATAATTACAAGCATGGATAAAATTCATAACTTTTCACATCATCAAGGAAGTTCTCTATTCTAGGAAGGCCTAGCCACAATTGTAGAGAAGCTAACATATAAATTAGGAAAGAAGACCTATAGAAGGTATTGTAAAACTTTGTTACAGATACTCACTTACCTCATATGCCCAATCAACATAATGTGTATCTAAATAGATGATTTGTACCCAAAAAAAATACTATTCAACAAAATTGAGTGCTTCTACCTCACCTTTCAATCGATGTAAAAGAACCAAAATATCTTTGATCTTAGGCTTGAGGTCAGTGCCAAAAAGAGCCTTATGAACCTTACTTTTAGCTCCCTATGGATTTTGGAACTAGGACCTCATAATTTCCTTTCACCACACCATTTTCTTCAAAGAGAACAAAGACATGGCTCCTCCTACTATCAACTCAAAAAATTCTTCTCACTCTAGAACTAAGAGGCAATTTACTATAGTTTTTCTATTAATCAAAATTAAAACTATATCGTCAGGTAGCAAAATTTGTTTGGTGTCTAGATTGTAGTGATTTATACATTCAACAATAAGCTTAAGAGCTTGAACTGCCATTGGAAATCCAGTCACTTCCACTAGCCCACTTTCTCAAAGTTTCTCTATTACAGGGTGAATTGGCTCCATCCTCAACGTCCTTTGAAAATCTTGTATGTTGAAGAAACTGAATGAGGTTTTTATAACATTCTACAATGTTGACTTAGGGTAAAAGCACAAACCTATGTCACCTTTAATAAAGAAACGAGATATCAGAATGCAACAATTCAACATTAATGACAAAAAAAAATGGTATTTGTGTTTAGAATTTAAAGATGACGTAAACTAATGAAATGTGTAGAATTGGATGAATTTCATGCCTATAATTTTGATAAATTTTTTGAGTAAGAATTTATTCATTTTCTTTTATGTTGAAGTCCTTTTTTTAACTATAAAAAATATAGGGTGTAGTTCCCATCAAACAAGTATATGCAAATCATCGTTTTTTGTTCTGATTTAAAAATATCTTATAGATGACATGTATAGCTAGTGAACAAAGAAAGAAATAACTATTTTTGATGTATATTTTTTTTGTTATAAGTACTCAAGCTCAACCTAATCAGAATGCAATAGTTTTTTCCTCTCGCAAAAACTTCCCCATCAAATCTACACGTTCTTGAAAAAAATTACATATTAGTGAAGAGGACTCTCTCCTCTAGAGATAAATATATTTTTTTAAAAAAATTGTTATGATTTACTATTTTTCTCCTTTTTTGAGGCAGAATCTTCTAAAATGTTGAAATATCGACTTATAATATTTTATAATTATAATATATTATAACTAATCAAAATAGTCAAAAAATTATATAATGATGATATTCAATCTGAAATCTCTAAAAGGGTATTTTTTATTTTTGAAAAAAATTGAGTTTTGATAGTGAAATGAGATTTGACCAAAATAGGTTTTTGTATCGTAAACGCTGACACAAATATGTGCTTTTACCCCTTAATTTCATTTAGCCCATCAAAACCAATGAATCTAGTTGCCATTTTATGTGAGATGGAGATGAATTGACACCTTTAAATTGGAAGCAGCACAGAGAGTAGAACTTTGCAAAAAACTTTGAAAATACTATTCAATTCAAAAACATAATAGTTCAATAAAGAAAGTGGTAATTTGAAAATCTATTATGTTCATCTCTATATAGAAATCATAATTCACTCGTTAATCTTCAAGATCCGCACCACACGAATGAATTAACGGATAAATCCATTAGATTAGTAAATGTGGGGGTTTGCAATGGATTTTTCCATGTCTATTCACTATTTCCATTGGCCCAATGGTAACTTTTTTTAATTACATACTTACTTGCTCATTTTTCACCAAGTTCCAGAGAATTAAAAATGAAGTATTCTGTAAGAAAAAATTCACTCGGCCAATTTTTTGTTAAAATACCTTCCCAAATGTGATTAACTTATTTCCATTACCATTTTTAAGTATCTTGTGATTGATCTATGAGCCCAACATGCTTCTATAAGTGATTTTCATATGGATGCATAAAATTACCATCCAGGGTTGGAAACTCCGTCAAGGGGAAAGCAACTTCTATTTTTCCACCCGTGCCTTTATTTTCACTTTACCTTTTAATTCAATGTGCCTCTAAGCTTCAAAAAATATAAAAAGGGCTAAAAATTTTAAAAATAAATCCACTTGCTTTCCTCTCTCACAAATGCCTTTATCAAAAAATTGACTTCATGGGTTGAAAGCTCGCCATGGAGAAGTTACTTCAAAGTTCTCTACTAGATGTGATTTTGAGAACTATAATGAATCTTGATTGACTCCCAAAGTGAAATACTATAATATAGGGATGATCTATCCATAAAACAACTCATTTCCTTCTTGCTTTAGCTTGTAAACCTTATTTTTTGACCTCTGTGGAAAATTGCCTTCACGGGTCGAAAACCCATTATGGAGAAGGCAATGTTGGATTTTTCACAAGCTTCATTTTATTTATGTACACACTATGATAAGTCATGAACAAGTTCATCCTTGGAAATAGTTTTTTGAAAATCATTATATGACCCAAGAATCTCCATTGAATTAGGTTCTAGACTACACACAAACTCATGACAACAAGGAAAACCCACCCGGTTATGTAATGCAGAAGAAGAGAAAAGTTGAAAACCCCAATGGAGAAAATTTTCACTTGAGGGGAGAGAAATAGACTTGGACATACCCTAACCAAACTAAGACAAAAGATCATTTTCTACTTTGAAAAATGGGTACAAGATGAAAAGTGGGGCAACAAGTATAAGCTAGCTTTTTACTTTGATACTTAGTAAAGGAACGAAAAGTTGACAATTTGATGCAACATTTTTATTAGTTAAGATTATTATGGAAGATCTATTTACAAAGTTTAAGTTGGTGAAAAGTTTTTTTAAGGCCTTTATGATAACTAATTATAACTAATTCACCCCCCCCAACCCCCCTCAACCCATTTTTCTAATAGTTTTCATAAAAGCTAAGTGCTTGAAGGAAGAATTTTGAAGGGACTTAAGATAAAGATCTGAAGATGCATAAGAGAGAGCGACCAAAGCTTACTAATGAGAAATTCTCCTCATTTATATATTTTGGATTGGAGATAATAAATTATATTATCTATAAAATTCATACACCTCTCCTATTGGTCCTATGCCAGCTAATGAGATGAACAAGAAGGTAGAACACAATAGTCTTATGATTGAGATTTATTTTACATTGAATGATGTTGAGTTTGATGATGTCATATATTGTGGCAATACTAAATAAATATGAGATAAGTCAATATTTCTACATGGTGGAGATCATAATGTATTGAGAGCCAAGTTGAAAGTCTTGAAGGCAAATATGATGAGTTGAAGATGGAAAGTGGAGAGAATATTATTCTCGATGTCAACCAAATTAAGGAATTTGTGAGTGCTATCAAAGTTTCTACTAGTTTCATCAGTAATGAAGAAGTTGTAAGTAAAGTTCTCATAACATTATTTCTTATTTATGCTATAAGAGCATATATTATTCAATTTTTGAGAGCTATTATTAGTAATGATCTTACTCTCTATGGTTTGTTTGGTCATTTGAAAGAATTTGAATTATATAACATTGAAAATATTGTGCTTAAGATTGAGAATACTTTCACCTCATCACTAACCATTGGAAGTTCAAAGAAAGAAGAGAGAAGTAAGGATGAAAGTGATTCAAATTTAGAGGAAGATATAGATGAGATTGAAGTAGTACTTGCAAGGAGGCTACCAAGAGGTAAAGGAAATAAGTGAAAAAAATGGTAAGAAGAATCCCAAATATAGAAAGAACAAGGCCTATAAGGATAAAGGGAAGAAGTCATGCTACATTGGCTAGGAAGAGTACACTGAGTCAGATATAGAAGATGATAAGGAATTGGTCAAAGTAGTATATATTGCTATTAAATAATTGTTGGAAATTATAAAATAGGGAAACTAAACTCTAAGAGGTGGGGTTGAATCAGTACATAAAACTTTTAACCTCAAAAAAATTCACCACACATCCATCTTACAATCTATGTATCTAAACTAAAATACCAAATAAAGCTCATATACATCCATAGCATGAAAGTAAAACATTCAATCACATGGATGACACAAGATATTTGGTTATTAAGAAACCCTCCAAGAAGAAGGTAAAAAGTAGGTGGGGATGACACCCAAGATTCTTTACTACTATAGTAATAAAGTATATCCAATGAAGATTACAATATTTTGATCATGAAACATGATCTACGCTATGAAAGGTCTACCCTATTAAAGGCTTACAAAGACTATTAGGTCTCAAACTATTAAAGGATTTCTACACCCCATTAGAAGTGTGCATGATTAAATGACTTCAACTTACAATGAAGTAAGAACCCTATTAAAGGATTTACAATAGCCTCTTAAGACTACTCTGTTAAGAGATTTAACTGATTCATCTATTAGAATGTCTCTGCAATGATCCTTTGGTTAGCACTATGTTTCTTGATGATAGATTACCTCTTCCTTGATGTGTACTTGATCCTTTCTAATAAGATGTACTCTATTTTCTTCTAATTCCTTTCCTCTATTCTCCTCCAAATGATTCCACAATTTATTTTAATTCACAATTCCTCAATCACTATGAAAACTCAATTTGGGCATGCAAATCTTCTCTATTTTCTCCTTCCACACAAATAAAACATTTAGGGTTTGTCCTCCTTAAGAAGACCTAGGTGAATCAGGGATAGGTATGAATAAACAATTATAATTCATCCATCTAGCTACTTAAACCTTCCCTTTTCTAATTGGATGCATGTGCTACATAGGGATTCACAATAAAGATTCATTGTTATCACCTAAGATTACAAAATAATCCTAAAGTTAGGTTCAAAATATTTTACATAGAATTTTGTGTCATTACAAAAATCTATGTCAAAACTATATAACTTGGCATCTTAATTCTCTAATACTTAGCATCAACTATAGCTGTAATGTTGTAACTCAACATCTGAATGACTTGGCATCCATTGATCACTCGACATCTAAATAGATTTACACATACTATCTGCTTATCACTTGAGTGACTTGAAACTTACTAGTTATTTGGCACTTGACTCACTAAGTATTTACTATTGCTCAAAACTTGAGTGACTTAGCATGCATTTTCTGACATGTTATGTTTGGCATTTATTACTTGTTCAGCATAAACTACATACATAAATTATAAATGAGTAAAGTGTATAGACATTCAATTGGAAAAAACAATTTGAGATTAACAATCTCCCCCTTTGGCATGAGTGACAGTAACACTTGGTCATGCATGAATGATCTTCACTTATGAGCATAGCTAAGATATCCAATATCTCTATCCAACTTATATACAAAATCTCAAAAGTTCAAAATGTTGAAAAACATGACGTATCCATCATAACTCAATAACTCAATAACTCCCCATGAGTTAATTGTGTTGTTTTGTATCTAAACCAAAATCATTTCCCCTACTGAGTAGATGTGCATAAGCTAAATTGTATATTTTGTCTATGTCATTGACTTCCCTCAAAAATATGATCTATTCCATTGTCTCTTTCTCTTATTTCTCACCCTTTCTCATTTCTCCCCTTTACTCTCATGTCTCTCCCTTTCTTTTTTCTCCCCCTTTTTGAGACTTATGTTAAATAGTTATACACTAATAGTGTGTCTATCCAAAAATGTGATTATGGATCTCAAGTATAATCTTCAAAGCAACATTTCCATTATTGCAAGCTACCTCCAATGACTTGATTTGGATGGACAGCTTGGCAATAACATGAACTAAGCCTTCATGAATAGAAAGATGTAGATCATTCTTCATGATTCTTTTAGAAAAGGCTAGTTCCTTGTGCAATATCTCCATATGTAGAATCAGCATAGACTAGATGTTGATCAATTTATCCTTAATGTTTTCTTTATCTATGTGTAGTATTGCTAATTGGCTTTGGGAGTTTAGAAGATTTTGAAAATGTTTCTCACTTTGGGCTAGAGACTTTGGTAGAGTTATGTCAAATGATTGCATATGAATTTCCAAATTAAATATGTGGCTCCTTATTTCCTATGTGAAGAAAGTGGGATTACACAATTTAGTATACAAATAGAAAATATTCTCTAGTACCTTCTTCACATGGTCAATTTTGGTTCCTAACTCAACCTATGATAATGCAATAGTACTTGATATCTTTTCATTGACCTTATTCTAAAATTTTCTTTCAAGCCATTTAAATAACTTCATATTTGAATCTAGGTTAGCATCATTTACCTTATTGACTAGGCTGGTTAACTACTCTATTATTGTCTTGGGTTCTTCTAGTGTTGGCAAACTAAATGCATCAAGAAAAATTTCCTTGGTATCTAGCAATATTTTCTTCTACCTATGCTCCTATTTGAGTAGTTCCTGGTGTTTCTTCCTTGCAAGAGCATCCTATAATATGCTCATCTATTCAATAGTGATATTTGTAAAATCAAACTTGGGCAACTCAATTAGTTCATCCAAGTTCACATTACTAATTGATGTAACTCTATCTACCTTGGATGTGCTATGACTTGGCCTTGATGATTGTAGTGGTATAGCTTCTATACTTAGCCTATGAAGAGCTTGACTAGGAGGAGTAGAAATTCTTGGTAAAGTCAATAGTTTTTGATTGCTAATTGCTCCTCAAGATTTGTGGTCAAATTTGATTCTCTAGTCCTATCCTTTTCTTTTTCTACATTTTTGGTTTCACTTTGATCTTCTGCTTTAGGTGTATGAGCAACATCCTAACCTATTTGTGCTTGTGTTCCTTCATTCTCTACTATGTCTACTTTTTGCTCTCCAAGTATTTCACCCTTGTCAATTTCTTTGACCTTTTCATATCCTAAGACTTGAGAACTTCATACCAAGGTATTAATAGTAAAAGTTGTGTTTGCTTCCTTTGATCAACACTTACCAGTATAGAATTTTCAAAAAAAATAGCTTGGGTAGTCGATTCTACAAGTATCTTCTTCAAGTATTCCTCTATAAGGGGGTTGATGTTATGACTAATAGTATTAGAAACATCCTTAATCTTTATAGTGTCAGTATCTATGTTCAACTCTTGTTGAGGATTGGCACTCAACATTAGTGTATCTTATACACTATCTTATACCTACTTCTTATCCTTAGTTGTATCCTATGTATCTACATGTGTCTAAGTGTCAACTATAGTAACCTAAGTTACTTTCTGGTATTCATATTTATCGTCACCTACCTCAATAGGTGTATTCTCAATTTCCTTAGGTGTTGTCAAACCATATAGTGATTCCCAAAACTAAGTGGTCTTTTGTACACCATCCTCAATATCATTTTGTAGTATGCTAAATGCTCTATATTTTGGTGAAAATTTCCCTACACATTTCTTTATTGCCTTTTTCATTGTGGCCCTATCCAATTCTAGCATCACTTGAGCAATTGTAGTCTCTCTAACTTGTCTTTCTGTATTGAGACTATATTGCCACTTTTTGTCATGAGTTGGCAATCTCAATTGGAATATGCTTGAATGTTTCCATCTAACATATATTTACTCCTCTACTTTGTTCATCTCAACTATTCCAAGTTTACCAAACTACATATGTGTAAGACAAGATAAATTACTATTATTTCTTCTATTTTCAAATATATTGTCTAGATCTAAAGATGAACTATTACTTACCAATTTAAATTGGAAATTATCATCAGATTCAGTCTTCTATTCATTAGATTCAGCTAGAGGTATATAATTTTTACTGAATCTCTTCTTAAACTCTTCTTCTTTGGTAGTTGATCTCACCATATTCTCTTTTTTCTTTACTTCTTCTTGGTCCTTCTTGGTAGTAGCTCTTGTGTTGGTTCAAGTAGCTTGAACTATAGGCTTTAGTTTTATAGCCTTTCTTCATTTTCTCACTATTGAGGTTTTTTCTTTTTTCTTCTTTGTCTCAAGTACTTCACTAGCTTCTTCTCCCTTGACACCTTCTTTGATTTATACCTCTTTGGCTTGATCTTCACCATGACCTTAAGTTAAGGCCATTGGTTCTTGGTTAGTAACATCTTCTTCTTCTTCTTCATCATCGTCTTCTTCATCTTCTTTTGCACCTTCACCAAATTTATCCTTCAGTTTCTTCACAATCTTGTTCTTCTTCCTTATGAATGAGGTAGTCTTTAAATCCATAATTATTTTAGATTTAGCTACATCATAATTCCCAAAGGTAGTAGCCTTGGAATTGACATCTTGTACAACTAATATTGCAATTGTTGTAGAGGCTTCTTCCACATTGATCTCATAGCCTAGCAACCTTAGCCACAATACCCTAGGAACTATAGCCTAAACATATGTAAAATTAGTGTCAACTAGAAATAAAACATCATTGAAATGTTTCTCCACTAGTGAAACTAGTATCCTTAATCTTTTCTTGATTGTCTTCTTAAAATATTAAAAGTAGCTCATCATTACTGACTCAAAATTCTCTCCAACTTGCTCAATAAACTCACCAATTTGCACTGCAATGGATCTATTTACATCTTCTATCCAAATTTACCAAATATGGGGAATGCATTATGTACATAAAAGAACATATATACAAGAATTAAACCAAATTTACATTGTGCACTCTTGGTCTTCCTTATTGCTCCCAAATTTTCTATTAATTGTTGCAACTGCAACTCGGCAAGATCATATATATCATCCTTATTGACTATTTTTTAGCCCATGTCAATAGCAATACATGGTGCACTATTGAGATTTCTAGATTGATAAAATTTGTGTCATATAATCCTCACTAGAAAAGTAGATAGGGGATATAAGATAGTATCAATTGTCATACTTCATTTGTTCCACATAGCCCATATATTTTTCTCAATAACTTCCTTAGCTTCACTCCTCATGGTTTTAGGTCAGTCAAGGGTTGGATACCCTATCAATTTGTGTAAAATTTTCTTAGTGATATTCACCAATCCATTTTCCAACCATATAGAATTATCATGATTTTTTCTCAAAACTATTTTATCCATTCAGTTCTGAAAACATTACAAAAATCTAGGGTGCAGGTTAACCCTTTTGACTCTACAATTTTGAATTCATCTCTTAATTCACCATTTTCATATAATTTCCTATAGTCTTCCCTAATATCCATGTCACCTATGCTACCCACCTTGTATGCATAGCAACAACTTACATCCTAAATCATCAAAACTTGAGGTGGTATCATTATTAACACACCAGATGGATCTTGCTTGTAAGCAATATCAAGAATGTCTCTAAATTTTGGTTGTTTGATCTCATTTGTTATCAATTTTACATTCAAAACTTATTTACCATATTTAACCTTTGTTTCTAAAGAACTAGACACCATTATGAAAACCCAAGGCTCGCAAAAATTTAAACGATGTAGCTTGGCACGTGATAAATACCTCTATAAATACACTAAGATGATGTCGAGAAACTATTAAATCCTATTTGAAAATTCTTAGAATGATCTCTTCAATTCATATTTACTTCTTCAAGCTCTCCTTCAAATTTGAATAATGTCAAATGAGTAAAAATTGATCATAGAAATCTTAAAAACTCAAATTTAGTGCTAAATGCTTACACAGATGTAAGCTCAACTTCAATAGAGATTTTGACTCACTCAATTTCCATGAAGTTCACTTTATGCTCTAAAACTACTACAATCTTGGCCAACACTATCACTAATTATAACTTGATATCAACTAACATTTCACTCAGCTTCGTGAAACTATTCATGCTTGGCAATAACATGAAAACTTGTCATAACTCAAATATTTCTTCTAGATTATAACCAAAACTTTGCATTTTACTTTATGCATATATAATCTTTTTAGAACTAAATTCTTGGAACTAATTTATAGTATGTCTTTTAAATATCAGTACCAACATAGCTCTTGATTTCTTAATTAGAAGTGGTGTGATCACCTGACCCATCGGGTGAAGTGACCTCATATGAGCTTGATGTGTTGCAATCTTCCTTTCTCTTCCATGTCTTCTTCATATCATCTCTAACATTCTCAACATTTACCTTTCATTTTCCTTTATGGAATTCATTGCTAGATGCCTTTGACCTTGTTGGACAATACTTGCTTATGTGACTAGTTTTCAAATAGCTAAAACATGTGTTTTGACTCAACTATCTTTTCTAGTCACTTATGAAATGTGTTCTTATGCAATTTTCAGCAACATGTCCATAATCTTAACAATAGTGATAACTATACCTAGTATTATTATCCCAATTTTAAGAGTTTCTATTTTTCTTTACCTTTGTCTACTTGTTTGATAACCATTTAGGCTTAGATATGCACTCATATTCTCTATGTCCATACTTCAAACAGTTATAGTAGTATCATTCAAATATTTGTGTGATTATGGTCTTGGTTCTATATTCATGTGTCTGATGTTGTTATTTGTTGCATTTATGGAAATGGCCCATGAACTTCTACTTAGGATTCTGACTTGTAGTCTTGCTCCTACAAACATTAGTATTATGACCTATCTTACCACAATTATGACATTAGGTTTGGAGTTCTTACCTTTGTTACTTTTTTCTTCACCACTTTTAGATTATTCTCCTTTTTCAGTACTGGTGTAGCCTAATCTAGTAGTATAACTGTTGGATCTAGGGGATCTCATAAATTGCTCAATGTACATCATGGCTTCACTAGATCTATTAAAACTTTTAGCAAACTCTTTTTCTCTTTTCAGGTCATTTCTCGATTGTTCATTCTGCAACTCCAACGTTGAGATCTCAATATCCTTTTTATTCAATTTAAAGTTTTTAATCATCATTTGACTCAATGTTTCCAATTGCATGTTTTTTTTTTTAGCAAAGTGGATGAGCCACTAGATATATATTGATATATATATATATATATATATATATATATATATATATATATATATATATATATATATATATATATATATATATATATATATATATATATATATATATAAAATTGAAAACTAGTTCAAGAGCTCAACTAGGAAAGAACCAATAAAGAAAATTTAGCATCATCACAGTATGTACAAAGTACAAGCATCAATATTAACAATCATAGTTTATCGATGGAAATAACATAATTTCTCCAAAATTCAAACTTCATCAAATTTTGTCTTTTCAAGCATATCAAAACAACAGGCATAAGGGACTCAATACAACCAAATTTTTCAAATATTTTACAAAACATGCTTGAAGTTTAGAAGAAAAGTTAAAAACATAGAAGAATGCCAATAAACTATTTTTCTTCCATGTCCTCAACACCCTCTGCAAAAATGGATGTCAAACTAGTTTGTAACAAGTGACCCCAGCCAAAATTAGAGCATGGTAGTGGAGCCACCTCCCATCTTGAGCTCAAGCCTTCAACAAAAACATGAGGAATACCCCCCTAGGCTATTCATTTGAGATGATCCAAATGGGGTTTTTGGACAAGGTGTCTTGAACCAACAACACTTAGAGCAGGAATCAACTAGTCATCAGTTTCATGAACCAACTAAATTGAGGGAGCTAGAGTTGTCTTCTTATGAGAAAAAATTATAGTTGCATCAAAAATTGGAAGACCTAAGATTTCAAGTAGTGCAAAACCAATTTTCTTCACACCTTTAGACAGCTAAAAACCTAGAGCTTTTGCTATGATTTGTAAGGTCTTAGTCAAGAACCACGAGTATTTCTTTTCACATGACTTCTATAATGATTCAAAAGTCACCAAAAATTCATGTTTTTGCATGAGAATGGTCCTTAAAAATAGTCCTCTCACCAAGGCATTTTCGGACCACAACTCATAATTCTGCATAGCCCACTTTAGTTTATTTTGAGCCAAAAACTTTGATCTGACTACCTTGTAAGCAATGATTTCCAATGTTGATGTTGACTAAAGAAGATCCATAGCATTAGATAGAAAAATAGAAACCAAATTTGAAGTATATAACACTTTTCTAGAAGTTGTAGAGAAGAAGTCCTCCCTAATGACATTTTGAATCACACAACGGGTGGAAGAAGAAAGAAAAATGAGCATAATATCCAGCATCTCATCATCCAAGGGATGAGAGAGTGCATCTTCATCTACCATTAGTTGAAGAAAAATTATGTAATTTTTGGGTAGGATGATTCTATGATATTGATGAGAAGACTCACATTTCACACAATCATCCAATGAGAATGACATTCTAGAAATTGAGAAGGTGGGCAAAGGGAGCATGGAAGAAGGAATCAAAAAAGGAAATCCATTAATCACCTATACAATCCTCACCAAACACTCAAAAGGTATGACACACCTGCTCCCATGTGAGTAATAAATAAGGTGTCATTACATCAAAGCCCAATTGCAACTGTATAGAGTGAAGAACAAGAGTGACAACCCCAAAATTGAATAAAGAATGAATATTTTGCATCTATATGTACTGGAATGGAAAAAACCTTAATACCATCTATTAATGTCATCCTTGATCAGCTTGAGATACTTTTTTGACTTAAATGAAAATTTGATCTTTCCAAATGTAAAACCACACAAGGTACTCAAGTGATGATAGCAAAAAATGATACTGAGCAATGCAGAAAGATTTAGTATGACTTCACCACAATCTTGCAAATGTGAACCACCTTGAACATCAAAGCAACTCCATGCCACTACCATTCCTCTTTAATATCTTCACAAACTTGGACACCATACCACCATGTGGACCATCACTTAGGAAGATCACAAAGCAATACTGATTGGACTTCTAGTTCTATCTTGAGATTTTTGATCTCTTTAGTTAAGGTTTCGTTCTTTTCAATTAGATCTCTAACTACTATATCAAATTTACTTGTGTTTCTAGCTGCAAATAATTTAATAGTGTCAATCTCTTGGTAATGTGTGTCATTATCTTCAATAGCTATTTCCTTCATTCTTTTCAATGATCATTTTAACTCATCTCTTGCTTCATTCAACTGATGTAGGGAAAGTTGTATTTCAATCTTCTAGTTCTCAATAGTCTTTCCCAACTTGTAGACTTCCATTTTGAAGATCTTTCATCAAAGATGCAAACCTTTACTTCCAAAGAACTTAGCTTTGATACCAATTGTGGGAAATAAAATAGGAAAAGTAAACATTGAGGGGGGGGTAGGGGACGGGCTTGAATCAACACTTAAAACTTTCAACCTCAAAAATATTCACCACACATCCATCTCACAATATGTGCATATAATTTGAAATACCAAATTAAGTATATACATCCATAGCATGAAAGTAAAACATTCAATCAAATGTATGACACAAAATATTTGGCTACCTAGAAACCATCCAAGGAGAAGGTAAAACTGGGGTGGGGATTGTAGAGCTATAATTACGTATGCTTAATGAACACTATGTTAGAAAGAAAGCATTCAAACACATAAAATTAAGCCACACTTATGATAAGACAAAGAAAACAATTAAGGAATGAAAACCAAAAGGAGGAAACATTCCATGCTTCCTTGATTTTGTAGATGTGTCCTTCGATGTTTATGTATGCTCAATTTCTTGCTCAATTGTTTCAATGTTGGAGATGGATAATGGCAAATTGGTAGCCTTGTGAGCTCTCAATTTGGCATTATGAGAGTATGGTTGATGGCTTTGTTTCTCAAAATGGCATTATAACTTTACTTGATGGATTGTGTCTAAAATGGCTTGGGAGGGGATTCCTTAAATAGGCAAAGGTCTTGAGGGATGGAGGGGTAAGATGCAAGGATGGCAAGATGGTGAGGGAGGGCTAGGATGCACTTAAAGGGGAGCACATGGATTGTGCTTGTTTAGCACCAATAGGGAGTAGACACTTGTCACAAGGAGGATGGGTGTGAGAGGATAGGATAAGGGTTGGTCAAAAGCTTGATGAGGGTGGTTGGGTATGTAAGAGTCATGAGTGAGGATGTAAGAGCGATTTATGGCTTTGTAAGAGCATTCATGGCTTGGTGGTTGGGATGTTTTGAGGGGAGACTTTAGCTTGGTTTAGGAAAGTCTTAATCTCATTTAGGATTGTACAAATGATTAGGGGATGGGTTAGGCTTGGGTTAGGATTAGATTAGGGATGTTAGAGATGTGCAAGTGGATGGTATTGATGAGAGTGGGTAAGTTAGTGGCTAAGCTTGGTTAGTATGGGTGGATGGGGTGGATTAGGCTAAATGGAGGATTTAGGATAGTTTAGGGGCTATTATATTTGAGGGTTTTACTTATTAAAGTGAATATAATAAATTTGGGATTTGGAATTAGATAGGAAAATAGGATTAATTGATAAATAATGGGTTATTTGATTTATCAATTAGGACTATAAATGATTAATTAAATTAATCAGCTAGGGGATGGCAAAAGATTAAATAAATAGAAATTTAATTAATGATTCCTTTTACAGATAGCTAAAAAGGATTACCAAAGTGGTGTAATCAAATTTAGGTGTCTACAACGATGACACTCACAAATCTTCACTAGTGTAGCAATAAAGTGTATCTAATGAAGGTTGCAATGTTTTGATCATGAGACATGATCTACCATGTGAAAGGTATTCCCTATTAAAGGCTTATCAAGATTGTTAGGTCTCACCATATTAAAGGATTTCTACACCCTGTTCAAAGTGTGCTTCATTAAAGGACTTCAACTTACAATGAAGTAAGCACCTTGTTAAAGGATTTACAATAGCCTATTAAGACTACTCTATTAAGAGATTTAAACTATTCACCTATTAGAATGTCTTAGTGTTGATCTTCAGTTAGCACTATGTTTCTTGATGATAGATCACATCTTTATTAATGTGTACTTGATCCTTTTTTAGTAGATGTATCTCTATTATCTTATAATTCCTTTCTTCTATTCTTCTCCAACTAATTCTGCTATGTATCTTTATTCACAATTCCTTAGTCACTATGAAAGCTTAGTTTGTGGATAAAACAAATCTCTATTTTCTCCTTCCACACACATAAAATATTTAGGATTTTTTCTCCTTAAGAAGACCTAGGTGACTTAGAGTTATGTATGAATCAACACTTGTATTTCATCCATCTATCCACTTAAACCTTCCCTATTTCTGATTGGATGCATGTACTGAATAGGGATTCACAATAAAGATTTTTTCTTATCATCTAAGATCACAAAACAATCCTTAAATTTGTTCCAAAATGGTTTATAGAGAAGTTTGTGCCATTAAAAACATCTATGTCAAAACTATGTAACTGAACATCTGAAGTCCCTGATGCTCTACATAAACTCTAACTTTAATGTTGTAACTTGGCCTCTAAATGTCTCAGCATCCATTGATCACTTGGAATTTGAATAGCTTGGCACATACTATTTCCTCAACACTTGAGTGACTCAATACTTACTAGTTGCTCAACACTTGACTCAATCAATGCTTACTATTGCTCAGCATTTGAGTGACTTGGCATGCATTGTCTAACATGTTATATTGAACATGTCTTACTTCTTTGGCATGAACTAAGTACATAATTTATAAATGACTAAAGTGTATGGACACTCAATTGTCAAAACCAATCTTAGATTAGCATATCTTAATGATGAAATGAACGAGGAACAAAAATCCCTTATTAATCATTTTAGTAAGGATGATACATAAATTATTGATAGTGGATGTTCACATTGTATGACTGATAATTAAGTTTAATAAGATAGAAGAGTATGAAGGTGTAATTATTAAACTTGAAAATGATGTTACATGTCCTATAAAAGCTAGAGGTTCATTTATGATAAATGATAAAATTAGATGTGAGGATGCATATTGGGCTCAAGGACTAAAACATAAATTTTTGAGTATTGCATAGTTGAATAAATATAGATCACCAGATAGAATATTAGAATAGAAAAATTAAGAGCCTTGATAACAATAGACAAATAGTTTTTTATCAAAAAAATTGATATTTCAAATGCCTCTTACATTACCATGAAGATGTGAAAGAATTAACATAATTTAATAAAGTCATTCATTCTAAATGCTACATGAAAAAATAACATAAGCTAGATGATGGAATAAAGAAACCTAGCATTTATAGAATAAGGACATAAGGAATTGAAAGTATGCCCTTCATCTTAAGCCTCTATATAAAATAGATTAATAATAATCATATTCTATTCACATCAAGAAAGTTGTATGCCCTGAGAGAGGCTTGTAAAGTTTGGGAAAGGATTTTTACAAGTTAAAGATCTACTTCAACGAATATACCTTTAGGCACAACAATACATAATATTGAAGTACAAGTTAGAAATGATAGACAATTAACTAGAGCAGCAGGTGTTGTGGTAGAATTGATCGCAAAAGAAGGATAATTAACCACATTAAGATTACCATCTAGAGAGGTTCATTTAACATCTAAGAACTACTCAGCAACAATTGGACAAGCAGACAACAATAAATGAAAAAATCAAACTTTAAGTAAAGCTAGTTCAAAATGTTGGTTGGGTAAACATCTTGAAGTAAGAGGAATAGTTATGAATGTTGTAGATCATCCTCATGGGGGTGGTGAAGGAAGAGCTCCAATTGGCAGAAAAAAAACCCTTGATCCCTTGGGGCTATAGTGCACTTGGAAGAAAAAGTCAGAAGAGGAATAAATATAGCGATGTTCCAATTCTTCATCGACGTAAATAGGAATAGTTGTAAATCCATTTTTATTTTCTATCAATAAAGAGAAATGTAATTAATTAATTATGGCACGTTCACTAAGAAAAAATAATTTTGTATCTAATGATTTGTTAAGTAAAATTGATAATCTAAAAATGATTAAAGAGAAGAAGATAATAGTAACCTAGTCCCATAGATCAGCCATTGTACCTACAATGATTGGTCATACCATTGTTGTTCATAATGGAAAGGTACATTTACCCATTTTTATAAAAAATGGTATAATAAACCAAAAATTAAGAGAATTTTCACCTACTTCCATTTTCTAGGGACATGCAAAAAAGGATAAAAAAATTTTAAAAAAGGAAGAAAAGAAAAGTGAAATAAATTAAAAAACACACATGAGAGAGAGAGAGAGAGAGAGAGAGAGAGAGAGAGAGAGGTCTAATGGTAAATAGTATACATCAATTCATTATTTAGGATGAAGATAAAATTGATATTTCAAAATAGGGATTTAGATTTAAATTCAACTATAAGAATATGAGTTGTAGCTAAATATGTACGCATGTCTTCTAATAAAGAATTTAGAGTAGCCCATTGACTTCATAATTCTACCTATATATAGGCAATTACGATACTAACTTTCATGGATTATAAAGCATGTGAGCCTATATTCAAAGTACTTATTTTTGTAGCTAAAAATGCATGTTCATTTATGGGTATACATAAGTGTTATTTATCTATCCTTGCATCTGAAGTGAATGAAGGTTGTAATAGTTATAGTAGTATCATTCAAATCTTTGTGTGATTATGGTCTTGGTTCTACATTCATGTGTATAATGTCCTTATTTGTTGCATTTATGGTAGTGACCCATGAACTTCTACTTAGGATTCTGATTTGGAGTCTTGCTCCTACAAACATTAGTATGATGACCTATCTTACCACAATTATGAAAAGTAGGTTTGGAGTTCTTACCTTTGTTACTTATTTCTTTGCCACTTTTGGATGATTCTCCTTCTTCAATACTGGTGTAGCCTAATCTAGTAGTATCACTATTGGATCTAAGGGATCTCATCAATTGCTCAAAGTACATGATGGCTTCAAAAGTTCAAGTGTTATACAACTAGAGTGGAAAAAGAAACTAGGTAATAATTAAAGTGTCTAAGATCTGATATGCTGGAATTCCTTTAAAATTACTTGGGGGATTAATTAGGTATCTAAGGTCCAAATGTACAAATAAAAATATTCACATCTTAGTGATTATGCATGCATCCATATGATTATTCAATTACTTAAGACTTGTTGGTTACTATCAAATCATTTTGCAGAAATGTAAACATGAAACATAATAGATTCAACAATGTGCTTGACACAATGATTTACATGGAAACCCAATTTGGGGAAAACCACTAATAACATGCTATTCTTTCTCACTCTTTTTAAGTGATGCCTTGTGAAAGGCTAACCCTATTAAAGGTTACAACACACACTATTAAATACCACCCTATTAAAGGATTTCAATCACCCTGTTAGGAGTGAGCCTTTTTAGAGGACTTTAGATCATTCACTTGGAATGTCACCCAGTTAAAGGATTTAAAATGGACTATTAGGTGAACCTTAATCCAAGGATTTATCCTAGACTGATACAATTTTTAGAGAGTAATAGTAAAACTTGATCTGATAACAACTCACAACTCCATTTGTAGATTATAGATCTTTGTTTTAGTCCTCCATTCATCTTGGCTTTCACACAATTCAGCTCTGATAGCTTGTTCACCCTTCAAACACTCATACCCTTAAGCCTTCCTTGTTAACATGTCAATGCAGACTTTCAATTAGGTCACTAAATAAAGCAATACTCTTGACTCCTTGACTTTCTTATGTTGTCATGCATGACAACCCTTGCTTCTGACCAAACATCACTATAAATAGAGAATTAAGATCTTTTGTCATTCATTCTTCATTGTTCAATTTAGGGTTAGGATAGATTAGGTAGGATTTAATGAATGTACCCCTCATTCCATATCATTTATAGTAACTTCTCCTTAAGTCCTATTTTAATTTTCCGCAAAATAGTTTACCATGAATTTTATGCCACTAGCTCATAAATCTTACATTCCACCTAGTTCACATAATCCAAGAAAATAAATTTGTTGGCTCTGATCCATCCAATTCATGACCTTTCAAATAATGTTGGAACTCAACATTAACTTGATTCTAATGCCCAACAAAAACTATGTTGCTCGACATCCTCTATAAAATCACTTGGCATGAACCAAATTTTACTGGTGCTCGGCATCAACTAAACTTTACTTGGCATCCACTATTTTTCTCAACATATAGTAAAATAGACTTTTACTCGACTCCAACTAATTTTTTTCTTAGCCTGCAATAAATTTTCTCGACACCTACTATCCATTCAATCAAGCATAGCATACAAACTTTATTTAACTTGTTCTTCTGAACTTGCTTAGTGTAACCAACCTTTGTAACCTTAAGTAGATTATCAATGCACTATGGATATTATTGTCTTAGTTAATTCTTGTACTCCTTTTTATATCATAACTCAACCTTTCCTCGAGGTGCTATTACTACATCTTTTGATCGAATCTTCTTCATCAATCAAATAGGTAATAGTACTTAAATCATATAAGTAGTTGTCTTACCAGCAAAAAGTGGGTTTCACATTAATGAAAAAACAATGATTAAAACACATTTATCATACTTGTATCAATTTATTTTCAACAATCTCCCTCTTTGGCATTGATGGAAAACCAAACTGATCAACCAAACTAAATAGGTAAAAATAATAAGAGCAACAAAATACAAAAAAAAGAAAATAATTCCTTGTAATGAAATCTCTCCCTCTATTAACAATCATCTTCTGAATAGGTTATAAATTTTTTTTTTTTTTTGATCAATAAACAATCAACAATCAATTCATCCTTATGAATCCATTTTTATATCTCCCTTCTACAATATCTTGCTCTTATATATGAACTCTCTATCTTAGTAGTTAGCATTTCTCCCTCATACTATTTGTTTAGATTTCTCCCTCTTTGTTCAATCATTTGTATTTCTCCCTTCAAGATCATTTTAATCTCTTATATTTTTACCTCTTTGACAAAAATGCCAAGGACTTGTCATCTTGATATGTAGATATGAACTTCTTCAATTTCTCTCATGTCACCTTACTTGTGACTGATTTGTAGTTTCAACTGTTTGATTACTTTAAGAAGCTCCTAAAGTAAGATCCACTACATCAATTTGTAACATATAGCAATCAACTTGTTTGATGCAACACAACTTTTTTGTTACTTAGATATCCTTTGATACGGGTATCACCCCTAGTTTACCTCTTAGGTACTCATGAGCATCCTTAGGTAATGTTTTTGTGAAGATATTAGAAATTTTCTCTTTTGTATCAACATATATTGCATTTTCACCTCTTTATCTTGAACTAATTCTCTCAAGTAATGATACCTTATTGTAATGTACTTTGTCTTTGTGTGCTCATATGATTATTTGATATATTTATAGCACTTGTATTATCACAATAAAGTATCATTGGTTCTATGATCTCTTCCTTCATACCTTTGAGTAGTTGTTTGATCTATACAATTTTTGTACAATTTATAGCAGCAGCAACAAATTAAGCTTTAGCTATAGATTGTGAAGTATAGTTTTGTTTTTTTCTAGTCCATGTAACTAGCCTCTTACCTAAGAAATATGCTCCTCCACTAGTGCTTTTTCTATCATCAATGTTTCCAACCAAATCAGCATCAGTATAGGCTCTAAATTCAAATTTCTCTTTTTTCTTATATTATAGAGCATATTCCTCTATTCCTTTTAGATATCTCATTATTCTCTTTATAGCCATCAAATGATTCTCCCTAGGTTTAGTAGAGAATCTTGTAACTGTCCCTATAGATAATACAATATTATGTCTACTATGTACTACATATTGTAATTTTTCAATCATAGACCTATATGATGTTTGATTCACATCAGTTGAATCATCATTCTTTGATAATCTATGTCTTGTCACCATAGGTGGATTTACCAATTTGGAATCATATAATCCAAAAAAATTTAGTATCTCCTTGACATACATTAACTGAGTGATGTATATGCCATGTTTCATTCGATGTACTTGCAAACCCACAAAGAATTTGATCTCTACAATCATGGACATTTCAAATTCTTGTTTCCTTTTATTTTTAAAAGCCTTACATAAAGCATCTTGACTTGCAAATATGATATCATCAACAAAAATTTCAGATAACAAAATATCTTTTCTTTTCCCTATCTTCATGTACAGATTATTTTTATCATCAATTCTTTCAAATCCAATCTTCATAAGATAACTATGAAGTCTCTAATACCATGCTCTTAGTGCTTATTCAAACCATATAAAGCTTTATGTAATCTACATACCAATTTCTTATTGTTAACATCAACAAATCCTTTGGCTATTCTATGTAAACTTCTTCCTCTAATATGCTATTTAGAAATGTAGATTTAACATCCATTTGATAAACTTTGAAACATTTGTATGTAGAGTAATCAAGAAAAGTCATTACTCCTTACAATCTATCAACAAGAGCAAATGTTTCTCCATAGTCAATTCCTCCTTCTTGTGCATATCCTTTGTAGACTAATCTTGCCTTGTTCCTTGTGACTTCACCATTTTTATCTAGCTTATTTCTATATACCCACTTGGTGCCAATTACATTTTTGTCTTGTAGTCTAGGAACTATAATCCATGTCTTGTTTTTCTCCAAAATATTCAATCTCTTCTTCCATGGCTTGACTCCAACCCATATCTTCTAAGGTAGCATTCACTATTTTAGGCTCTTTTATGCTTAGCATGCATGTATCATTTCTCAACTTGTTTCTTGTTATTAGTCTAGCATCTTTATCTCCAACAATTTGTATAGCAAGATGATGTCTCTTGACATATTTGGACAATCTTGGTTTAGCTTTGGTCTCTTCATTTGGACTATCTACTTTAGAGTCACTATATACATCTCTATCAAGTAATTCAACATCTCTCTCATGTACACTAATCTTAGAATCAGAATGTGACTCAACTTCATTGTATAACCTAGCATCTAAATGTATATTGGTTCCTAAATGCAACTCAACATTCATAGTATGTGACTTGGTACTCACTGAAACTTACTGTTGGTTAGTAGCTCAATTTGTAGCATCTTCTTCAGTAGGCATTCCTTCATAAAAATATACAAATGATTTGTATTCTTCTAATTCTTTCATAAGTTCAACCTCATATACTTCTATATATTCATCAAATTTCACATTTTCACTTTTTACAACTTTTTTATTGTTAGTATTTAAACACTTATAAGTTTTACTTCTTGTGGAAAAAGCTAAGAATATACCCTCTTCACTTTTGACATCTAGTTTACCATTCCTAAAATCTTTGAGAATAAAGCATTTTCGTCCAAATACCTTAAAATGTTTTACATTGGGTGAGTATCCATACCATAGTTCAAAAGGTGTTGAATGAGTACCTTTCTTGACTTGTACATGGTTCAAGGTATAGATAGTTGTACTTACAACATCTCTCTAGTATTTCAAAGCAATATTTTTTTCCATCATGAGTGTCCTAGCATAGTCCATTATAGACCTGTTTCTCCTTTTAAAAATTATATTTTGTGGAGAGGTTCTAGGAGAAGATTTTTTTCTTTTGACACCTCTATCATTATACAACATCTCAAATTCATTTGACGTAAATTTTCCTCCTCTATTAGATCTCAAACATTTTATACTTTTACCCATTTCCTTCTCAACTCTTTCTAAGTACCACTTAAACATTTGAAAATTGTCCTATTTCTATTTCAAAAACATAACTGTCATCATTCTAGAATAATCATCAAAAAGTAGCATAATGTACTTATCTCCTTTGTAGCTCTTTGCACTTCAATTGGTCTATAAAATTTAGTATGAACAATCTCTAGTATTCATTTAGAGGTATGAATTTTACTTTTAAAACTTGACCTTGTCATTTTCCCTAATAAACATTATTTGCATATTATCTTATTAGACTTCTTCAACTTTGGCAAACCTATAACTTTTCTCATGTTACTAATACTAAGCAAGTTACCAAAGTTAACATGACATAACCTTTTGTTCCATAGTCACACATCATCAAATTTTAAAATTAGACAAGTAACATCCTCTATATCAAGTTAGAATAGAGTACTCCTAGTTTGATCACCCTTTCCAATCAGTTTTCCATCAATATCATATATCTTAGCAATCTTTTTTTCAAACTCAAGCTAACATCCTAAATTTTTCTATTGTGACATGCTCAATAGATTATAGTTAAGTCCTTCAACATAGTAAGCAATGTCACATAAAATATTTTTTGTCAGTTTGATAGAGCCATTAAGCATGGTGAATCATTACCAAATCTTACACTATTTCCATCATAAAAATTCAAGGTAATGAGCTTACTTTTATCTCCATTGATGTGATGTGAACATTCACTATCAATGAGCCATCTATCATTGTGCACAAGACACAAGTGCAACTGCCTTGCCTTCATCAGATTTGTCCTTCATTGTGACATACACTACTTCATCACCATGTTTATCAAATTCATATTTTTTTTCTTCTTTAGCAATGTATCAAGACTTATTGTCTTTGTTTTTATAATCCTTGTTGTCTTCATCTCTTCTACTTTTGTACTTGTCACCACGTTTGTAGTTCTTCTTGTCTAGACATTTAGGAGCAATATGACCAACATCATTGCATTTGAAACAAATGAGAGGTAATTTACTTTTAAAATTTCCTTTACCTCTATGAAATCTCCTTTCCAATAGTGCTTCAATTTGATCTACATCCTCCTCATTTATATCACTATCACTGGACACATAATTTGTCTTTTTCTTATTCTTTTTCTCTTTAGGTTCCTTCAATGATAGCTTATCTTTGAAAAAAAAAAAAAAAAATTTAGGTTTGTAATTATCAAATTTACATAGCTCAAAAGTAGTGAGTATACCTACCAAACCTTCATAAGATAGAGTATTCCTTGGTACACATCTTAGTTCTTCTATTGCAAAAACTCTAATAGCATATATAGGCAATAGTTTTCTTTAAAAAATTCTTAGTATAGTATCATCATCTATTGTACCAGTAGCTCCTCTTATTGCATTAACAAAAAATTTTATCCTTGAGGAATACTTATCAATATTTTCACCTTCTTGCATTCTCATATCACAAACTTACCTCTGAGACTTTCAGCTTTGGCTCTTAAAATATTCTTGTCTCCTTCATAGATGGTGTGTAGAGCATCCCACTGTTAGAGTGGGGTTTTCATTGCACCAAAAGATCGATTTATCAATGTTGGACACAAATATTCAACTTATAGTACACAAGAGGTGGTTAAGCCCTTGTCATGAATCCTAAGGGGATCACTGAACAAATCCCCCTCAGCATTACCCAAGGGTCTAAGGATTTGAACCTGTGACCAAGCACTGATACCACTTGTTAGAGTGGGATTTTTTTTGCACCAAAAGATTGATCTATCAATGGTCAATACAACCACACAACTTATAGTACATAAGAGGTAATTAAGCCCTTGTCACAAATCTTGAGGGGAGTGCTAAAAAAATTTCCAACACCCACATTTTCTTTGCATTGTTAAGACTTTTGATATCATCAAATTTAGCATAGCTTAGGGTAGAGGCAATCGCCAACATTGCCTAGTTGTATTATTTCTTCTTTTTTAGATCTTCAATAGTTAGGGCTCCAATAGGATTAACATGCTCAATAGTAATGGTAGACTGTGCATGGTCTCCAAGTCCTCCAAGGTGTAGCTTCATCAAACTTTTCTATGTAGGAAACTTATCTCTGATAAGTTTGGGTACATCTCTTTTTGACATCTTGATCTTTATGCTTCTAGTACCTTCAAACTACTCCTCTTAAGAAGATGTCTTTGATACCAATTGTTGGAATTTTTTTAGAATAACTAAGAGGGGGAGGTGAATTAGTTATCCAAGGTCCAGATGTATAAATAAAACTTTTCATAGCTAGTGAACCCATAAAACATTTATCATCATGCATGCATCCATAAGATTATGCAATCACTTAAAACTTATAGGTTACTATCAAATCAATTTATAGAAATGTAAACATGAAACATAATAGATTTAGAAACACACTTGACATAATGATTTACATGGAAACCCAATTTTGGAAAAACCACTAGTAACATGCTACTCATTTTCACTCTTCTGAAGTGATGCCTTATGAAAGGCCAACCCTATTAAAGGTTACAATACATATTGTTAAATGTGACCCTATTAAAGGATTTCAATCATCATGTTAGGAGTGAGTCTTTTTAGAGGACTTTAGATCAATCACTTGGAATGTCACTTGATTAAAGGATTTACCTTAGACTAGTACAATTATTAGAGAGTAATAGTAAGGCTTCTATCTAGTAACAACTTACAACTTCATTCATAGATTATAGATCTTTGTCTCAGTCCTCCATTTTTCTTGGCTTTCACACATTTTAGCTTTGATATCTATTCACCCTTTAGTCATCCATACCCTTAAGCATTCTTTCTTAACAGTCCAATGCAAAATTTCAATTAGGTCACTAAATGAAGAAATACCCTTAACTCCTTGTCTTCCTTAGGTTCTCATGCATGACAAACCTTGCTTTTGACCAGCCATCCCTATAAATAGAGAATTAAGATCTTTTTCCATTCATTCTCCATTGTTCAATTTAGGTTTAAGATAGATTAGTTAGTATTCAATGAATCTACCCCTCATTCCATTCCATTTCTAGAAAATTCTACTTTAATCCTCTTTGAATTTGCCTCAAAATGATTTACCATGAATTCTATGCCACTAGCTCATCAATCTTATCTTCCATCTTGTTTACACAATCCAAGAAAATAAACTTGTTGGCTTAGATCCATCGAATTCATGATCTTTCAAATAATTCTAACACTTAGCGTTAACTTGCTTCTGATGCTTAGCACAAGCTACATTGCTCGATATCCTCTGTAAAATCACCTGGCACGAGCTAAAGTTTACTAGTGCTCTGCATCAACTAAACTTTACTCGGCATCCACTATTTTTCTTAGCATACACTAAAATAGAATTTTACTTGGCTCCAACTAATTTTTTGCTTATCTTGCACTAACTTTGCTTGACACCTACTATCCATTCGATCAACCTTATTAGACAAAATTTATTTAACTTATTATTTTGAACTTTCTTAGTGTAACTAACCTTTGCAACCTTAAGTAGATTATCAATGAACTATGATATAACTATCACAATTGATTCTTGTACTTCTTTTTATATCATAACTCAACCTTTCCTCTACATTCTCTTGTTACATCTTTTGATCAAATCTTCTTCATCAATCAAATAGGTAATCGTACTTAAATCATATAAGTAGTTTTCTTACTAGCAAAAAGAAGCTTTGACAATAGTGACAAAACAATTATTGAAACACATTTATCATACATGTATCAATCTATTTTCAACACTGATATAGGTGGCGAGTTTATTTCTAATGAATTCACTAACTTTTGTATTGAGAATAAAATTAAGAGACTACTATCTACATCAAGGACACCACAACAAAAGGAAATTGTTGGAAGAAGAAACATATCAAATGTTGATTGTTCTAGAACATTGCTAATTAAGAAGAGATCAGTGCAAATTTTCTAGAGAGAAGCCATAAGAACTATTGTATGTGCTCTCAACTAAGTATATTTGAAGAAAGGAACAAGAAATACATCATATGAACTCAGGTATGGTTATACATTGAATGTAAGTTATTTTAAAATATTTGGAAGTAGGTCTTATATCCATAAAGATGAAAATGAATGCAAAATTTGATTTTAAAGGTGATTAAGGCATATTCCTAGGTTACCCTACTTACAGTTCCAAAGGCATACAAATGTTTGAATAATGCAACTAACATAATGATTGAAATTGAAAATGTTAGAATTGATGATATTGTAGATAAGAATGATGAGGAGAGATAAAATGAACCTAATGATTATAAAAAGAAATGTATTTGCATATGAAGATGAACCTAGTTCAATACCTAAGAAATAGAATAGAGCTACTGCATATTAGACTACATTACCCAAGCCATAGATAGAACAATTCAAGTGAAATATTGAGTTGCAACCAAGCAATTATAATGCTAGGGATCAAAGAGTTAAACCTACCCTAGAAAAGTATGTGAGAAGATACCACTCACCTAAGAAAATTTTTGAAGACATGAGTGTTAGAGCCATGATGCAAGAAGTGATTTGAAGTTATTGATTTTGAGCCAACTACTTAGAAAGATGCATTTGATCATGAAGATTGGATCAATGCTATAAATAAAGAAATAGATCAGATTGAGAAAAAAGACACATGGACATTAGTGTTGAGACCCAAAAATGGTAATGTAAGTAGAACCAAGTAGAATTTTAGAAATACATTTAATGAGAATAGATAAGTTGTGAGGAACAAAGCCATATTAGTTTGTAAAGGTTGTGCTCAATAAGAAGGCATTGATTATGTTGAGACCTTTGCACCTATAGCAAGACTAGAAGGAATCAAAACTCTATTAGCATATGCAACTTACAATAAATTCAAGGTATATAAAATGGATAATAAGTTTTCATTCTTGAAGGGAATAATGGATGAGTTATACATTGAACAACCTAAAGGATTTCTAGAATCAAATTAGAAGCACCTGGTATGAGAATTGAACAAATTGATCTATGGATTGAAGCAAGTACTAAGAGAATAATATGAAAGACTACATTAATAGGTGATCCCGATTGGATTGTTTAGAAGAAGTGAGAATAGTAACCTATACTTGAAGAGTGAAATTGTAAACAAGGTACTTATTGCTGAAATATTTTTATATGATATAATAATTAGTGGTAATGATTTTTCATGTGAATCATTTATGAGAAAGGAGTTTGAAATGTCTATGTTTGGTAAGATTAAACTTTTCATTGGTTTACAAGTTCATCAAGAAGAAGATGGTATATACGTGACTCAGTCTATGTACATTAAAAAGACTTTGAAGATATTTGGTATGGAGGAGTTAATGCCACTTGGTAAACCTATGGTCATTAGATACAAAGTATCTAAGGAAGACATTACTGTTGAAGTGAATGAGACACAATACAGATCAATAATTTGTAAGTTACAATATGTTGTACATACTAGACCTGATATTTCATATGTAGTTGGTATTATTTCAAGGATGTTTTCTAATCCTAAGGTTTTACACACATGAGTGTAGTTAAAAGGATGTTTGGGTACCTAAAAGGTACAATAGATTATGGATTGTGGTATAGACAAGAAAGTGGTTTTGATCTTAGAGTTTACACTTATGTTGATTTGGTTGGTAATGTTGATGATAGAAAACTACAAGGGGTGCTAAAAAAAATTTCTATGAGAAGGATAATTAAATAGTTTAGTAAAAAAGAGAATTGTATATCACAATCTATATTTGAAGAAAAGTATGTTGATGTTTCTATTAACTAATCAAATATCGTTTGGAGTACACAATTGTCAAAAGGAATGTAAGAAAAGTTATCAAGGTTGTTACTATTTATTTTGATAACACAAGTGCAAAAAAAATATCTAAGAATTATGTGATTCATACAAAAAACAAGTACATATTTTCAAGTATCATTACTTTAGGGAGAAAGTACAAGAGAAGAAAGTAAGATTAGAGTATGTGAAATCTATAGAGAAAATTGTAGATAATTTCAAAAATCAATTGGATAAGGATATTTTTGAGTATCTAATAGGTAAGTTTGGAGTTCTTCTCGTATCCAATATTCACTAAGAAAGGATGCATATTCCATCAATTCATGGATGATTAGATATATCTTTTTGAAGTTGATACAAGAGTTCACTCTTGAGGAAATTTTTCTTGAATTTGTGATAGAGACTATATTGAAGCTAATGTAATAAGTAAATGCAAGGTACAAGGTATTACTACAAGGTTTAATAAGTTTCAAATTGGAACTTATAGCTACCACTATAATTTTTATCAAAGGAGGAGAGAATCTATAAGAAGGGAGATGAACAAATAAGAGGGGCTGGTATACTATTGAGAAAAAATATATGACTGTAAGTAAGTCAAAATGGGAGAGTATCATGAGAAAGAAGAAAATCTATAGATGTGAGTCCTCCAAACTGATATGAAGAAATGCTACCTAAAACTGAAGTACATCCTAATGGGGTAAATTTGTCAAAGTGGAAATGAGTTGAAAATAACTCGATGTTAAACATATTACAAAGAACTTGAATAAGTCAAGGAGATGAAGAGATTTATTTTTGTCAATATATACATTTGATTATCTCATGTGTAATGTTATTTAATGTAATATCTTATGTTTATATATATCTATCAATGCCAAAGGGGGAAATTGTTATCTCTAAATAATAATATTGATTAATGTATGTGTAAGACTCATATTGAATTTTTTTTGTCATTGATTTCAAGTCTTAATTGGTTAGAAATTATGCTAATTTAGTAGAGTGTGATATTGTTTGATTGATGAAGAGGATTCAATTCATGGAGAGGATTTGAAGAAAGTATGATGATGTAAGTGTTTATAAGTGTATGAAATTCAATGGGAACTTGAATGAGTTAGACTATGATAGTATAATCTTGGTTTGATTGCTTTACATGATCTTAGGAAAGATGTATATACAAGATAGTTTGTTCAATGAATTAATGAATATAATACTAACCAAGCTACTACAATTTTCAGTGAGTATCTAATAGAGAAGTAAAGGAAAATCTATTGTTAACTGAGCATTATTTGTGTTAATTGGATTTAGTACTAATTGGGAAAACTATAATGTTCACTAAGCATGAACATGAAGAACAAGTTTAGAAAATATTAAATCAAAGGTTGATATTTGATGAAAATTAATAATATTTGAGAAGTTTCATGGATAAGGATGAAGTTAATTATGAGATCAATGTTGGAAAAAATCAAAGAAGATCTTGTTAGAATATTTAGAATAATTAAAAGGGGAGTGAATAAATTATACAAGGTCTGTTGGTGTTCTTTTTGGTAAAGAACATACCAGGTAGATTTAAACCTGATACCAAGAAATAAAGACTAGGGAAATGCCTAAGGATGAGCTAAATCCTATATTCAGCAAGGCTAAATCTCAGTTCTGGGCCAATTAACAAATTCATATCAGGACTCACTTCACTTTAGGCTCTGCAAAGCCAACGTGGGCAAACTTGAGGGATTTGTCTAATTTATCTTGATACTTCATTACAAGACTACCCTCTATAGCAGATATGGTCAATATTCTTCTTCAATTTGCTAGTATATCTCCTGATCATAGTAGCTAATCATAACCAAGGAAAATAACCAAAAATAAGCCATGACCTACACTTATAGTTCTTCAAAACATAAAATGGGAAAATAATATTCATTTTGATTTGGTTTCTCAGCATAAACAGGTATGCAACAACAACGAACATGCATCCTTCAAGCTAACTAGTCCCTTATCCATTGGGCACTAACTGAATCTTCACATACAGATGGATACCTAAAATATACTCATATATTCAGTTATATGATCTATATGCTTGACTTGCAAATAGATATCAATATTCATTAAAACTCTCGTACTTATGGTGATATCCTTCTAGTGTAACCTGTAATCCTATCAGTATAAACAAGCATTTACTTGGAGCTTTGTTCCAACAACAAATCTATTTTGATATACAACCTTAAAGGGATGTAACTGGGTTCAAGCTCTTAGTTCTTAAACACAGAACATTGCAAATAACAACAGCAGGAGGGTATGTGCAGGATCATGGTGTGCCTCAAAGAATTTCAAAATCTATTCCCACTTTTTTCCCACCCATCCTGATACTAAATGAAAACAATTAATACCTTTCTAATTCCTACTATATCTTTCAATACCAACCTTATATGGTCATCTTTAAAACATCCCGAAAATGTGTTTTTGGCATGTTCTTATGTATTTTTTACTTCAAGCATGTAGCTGATGACTTTTTTTTAACCAAAATTTGATGTAATGAAAAGGGTTTCTTAAGAATGTTCTTAGCTTTTCATAAATGTAAGTTTTGTCAAATTACGAGTTCACTAAGTAATTATTACTTATTTTCTAATGGAGTTAGCTACAAAGTGCTGATTGACATACTGGTTGAAAAATAGCTATAACTTTCAAACCATATAAGATTTGTGAAATCCAAAAGGTGTGTCACATTCTATGCTTTGACTAGTATAAAAAATAAAAAAATAAAAACTTAAGTTTGATTTTTTTTGAACTAGTTAAGGTGGTTAGACACAGGACTTTTTTAATTCTGAAAATAGTATAGTAGAAAATTCATAATTAATTATTTATTTGGAACAAAAATTGCCAAAAATGTGCGTCACATCCAGGCCTTAGTCTACTATTTATATCTAAAATTATATTTAAAAATATTATCATTTGATTATGATTAAGGTGGTCAAACATACACCTACTTTTTATTTTTGCCCTAAACTTTTTGTAGTACTACATTAAAATTCAAACTCTTGACCAATCAATTAATATTTTCTCTAGATAAGGCCTTATAGTTTAGAAACTAGATTCAATTTCCTACAGATTATTTTCTTACAACTTTTTGATATAAAGTCCAGAACCACTTTAAAATTATGTGTCAAGTTGACATAACCCTAATTTGCTGGTTTTTCATTGCCACTTAAGGCCATAGTTTGGTACACCATGATCCTGCACATACCCAGGAGATGAGAATCATAATGAAACTAAAAGATGAGGCTCTTTGTATTAATTTCATTGAAAAGAATACAACATCTGCATACAAAAACTCAAAAGATACACATAGAATGACTGTGTAATACAAAATGCTTCAAAAGGATTACAATATGATGTTCATAACAGGAAGAATCACTGAGAAAAATGGTATCACAGATCTGAGAGAACTCAAGATTGGAACCATGAATGGTCTCTCAGTCATAAAAAAACTAGAACCCCTCAAATGATAGAAAGAAAGAATGATATAGACAAGGGTGAATTCCCAGATCTGATCTACAACTGTCATCTGTCCACTTGGAATTCAATCTTTCTCAGCTGAATCACCTCTCTCTTCTTTCTACCATTGTGATCTGATTTGATTTCATCATTTTTTGTAATTGATTTGCAAATGTCTATTTCTGAATGATGAAAACTTGCTGAGTCACTAAAATATCTGATTTACCTTATGAAAAGCTGGTGAACTCCCCAAATAAATGACTTAAACATGACCCCAACTACATTTTCACTGTATGCTACTAATATTCAAGTCATTACCATGTTGGAAAACAATTTTGGGCTTCGATATCTAAAAATGGTTGCAATTCAGGTACCTGAGACAAATCCTCCTATAGCTCAAACAGACTAATACATGTGCAAAAACCAACTCCAGAATCAGAAAGTTCATCTTCTCCTAATTCTGACGATATATAACATCGCCTATCTGGCCTCTCAGAAACACATTGAAAGTCTGTTTGAAAAATAGTCCTCTCCTAGAAACTCATGTCTACACATTTGATTTTTTAAATTTCAAAAATTTAAAATATCTAATGTTTGAATATTAGAATGGATCCCTTTTAAAATAATTTCTGAACGTGCATATTTTGAAAACAATTTTAAAATTATTTTATTTTATCCAGCTCTTCAATTTTGAGGTCAAAGCTCTGTTGACCCATGCCACATGGCACTCCGTGATTGGTTGATGACCCTATCCTTTCCTACCACATGTTGCCACCATAACCACCCTCACCATGTCGCTATGGTAATCTCTGTGCATATTTCCTATAGCACCATAGTGACGATCGTCGGATCGTCCACGTATCAACATCTAGTGAACTTTGAGATTTTCGCACCAAATGATCATTTGCCTTAAAATCTGTGCCATGTGGCACCTTGTGATTCATCAGGAACTCCATGATATCACCAACACAGGGCCCATGATCTCTATTAATTCCTCGCCGAACTTTGAAGGTTTTTCGGCGAGTCGCTACCAAGCTAGCCGAATTTTTTGAAATTTTTTGGCTAGCGAAGTAGCGCAACACCGGATTTTTTACTTTTTTGATCGCCTTTAGGTTGCTGACATCATCCTTTAGTGCTTGGTATATTCCATCAAAAGCTAACACACTTGCATGTCGACCGCGAGGGGCCCACCACCTCCAACCGCTACCTTTAAAAGCCCACTCTTTTTGAGATACCATAAGACTTGTGTCTCATTGTTTTTAAAGATTTGTAAATCTTCCCATATAATCAATATGGGATTGAGCCTTTAAAGAATATGATATCTGCTATTTTACTGCCTGCGGATTCCTTTTGGCTACTCCCTATTTGAAATGGCATGATTTCTCTTTGATAACTACTGGCTTCTTTCATTCACATTTTTTTTTTATGTCCTTTTGAATTTGTGGAAGCTTTTATTGTGTTGGGTCTATTTTATAATGCGTGGACTGCATTCTTGTTCAGTGCAGGGTTTTCTTTGCATTGGCATCTTTTCTAGGCATGGTTTTCCTTTGAACTGCTATGTCTCTTCTCATCCACGCGTGTGTTCTTTCTAAACTGTGCGGCTTCTTTTTTGATGAGCTTCCTTCTTCATTTGCCTGCGAATTCCTTTGAGACTAGTCATGGTCTTTCTATTCATTACCTGAGATATCCTCTCTTTTTTTTAAAGGTGGGTTATCTTCTTTTTTGACCACGTGTGGAGAGCATTCTTTGTCATGGTCTTGGTTTTTTTTTAAATGCTTGGATGACCTTTGAACTGGCACTGGTCCATTAATGAATGTGCATTCTCTGTCATAGACTGCGGGTTTTTCTTTGTCTAAATGTCGCCTCTGTTTGTGAGAGTTTCTAGTCTCCTAGCATGGATTTGATCTTTATATAGCTGCATCTTCAAACTTAAACATTACATTGTTTCCTTCGTTAACTAACAGTTGTTCTATCGTGTGTGGTTGCTATTTTTGTCATGGGGCTCCTTCATTGTCTATAAACCGTAGGGTGTCCCCTGCCTCCTTCAGCGTGGATCTTCTTTGAAAGGCGTCTTTCTACAATGCTGTGGCCCTTATTTCATATGCGTGAGTTGTGTCTTTTTTTTAAGACATGAGGCTTCTTTATTGATGTGTGCTCTGTTTTATTGGCATTGCTTCAAACTGGTGCTTTTCATCTTTGGTTGCCAATTACTCTGTTCACAAGTGGATTAATGTTGATGTGAACTGCTCTGGCCGGCTGATACTATTTGAAATGGGTGACTTCTTTCTGCTTGGCTTCATGCCAATGCCTTTCATGTGGATAGGCTTCCTTGTGTGAACTAATTCATTTACTTTATTTGGCGTTCTTTTATGAATTTCAACGGTGCCTTCCCATTTGCACACTATGGAAGCTAGCTCCCTTGTATCCAGCTGCAAGTATTGTTAGCAAAGTCACAATTTGAGCAGGCAATGACACATGCATGCACTGAAAAACTCATTCTTCTGGGAACAAAGTTTACATTCATAGTCATTCACAGGAAGAGCACTTTTAGTTGCTATTATTTTTGCATCTTACTCGTAAAAAGAACTCAACAAGCTCCAAAGGTGGAAGGTTATTTAATATAAATCTCTTTATCCCAGTCTTTACAACAAATAAGATTTCCAACTGAACCTTATAAGCTTGCAATAGTATCTTCAATGTTAGATCTATCCTACTCTGCAACATTTTCTGCAAAGTGAAAACCTTTTCAGTCTTTTCATTCTTACTGATCAATTCCCCTCAGGCACTGCCTCAAATGATCTAGAGCTTTGGCTTTGAATCATGGGTGTATAATCTCATTCTTTATTTTCTATTATATCTTTACACACCCATAACACAAATGACTAATGAAAAACCCACCCCCATTATCCCTAAAATAAACTCAAGAAGGGGCTAGAAGAAAAGCTACTTCACATTTTGATTAAAGCAGTCGGGCCCCAAAGCGGGTCCGACTAAAAAATATTCAAATTCAAACACCTAGACCCTCGAATTGCTCCACAGACCTTTTAATACTCACTGGAATTGATTTAGAACATTAATTGACCATTAAAAACCTTATTTCAATTATTTGCACACCACTATGAAATCTTTGTTAGGATGCTTGGTGCCTGACTTTAAAAATTGACGTAAACACTTGGCCAAGCTTCGACACTCAGGATCTTTGTTTTCTCTAACATGTTCAACAGGCCTGCCAAATCTCATTGCATGATGACATCAGGGTCAAAAAATATTGACCTTTGAAGTTGCCAACTTAAATTCACCTACAAATAAACATGTTAGAAAATTGGAAAGTGCGTTTGCAAATGGCCTGGAAAATTGGACATATGGGCACTTGGGGATCTGGAATCTAGGACACTCATTCTCTATCGTGAGGACATTATGGATCTACGATTTAGGCTCATGATGAATAACTAGGCGCAAATGGCAGATGCTCAAAGTAGGCTACTTAGAATTTGCTGACTGGAAAGAATGACAGAAAAGCAATTTTTACAAATAGAAAGACCCTAGAAAAGTGTGCAAACAGATTCATCAAGATTTGAAAACTAGTAGACTTGTAGTATTTTTGGAGGACAACATAGTGGTACAATCCATTTGATCTCATCTATCACAGATTTCAAGTTATAATGCTACAAACAGGGTTCCTGACAAATCTATGCTTACTAACACAGTAGAACTTTAGAAATTGTGTTTGGAATAGTGTTTGAAAACTAATCAAATGGATTTTTCATAAGCTAAAACTTCAAACATAACAATTTTTT
Source organism: Cupressus sempervirens (assembly GCA_028749045.1). Lineage (NCBI taxonomy): Eukaryota > Viridiplantae > Streptophyta > Pinopsida > Cupressales > Cupressaceae > Cupressus > Cupressus sempervirens. Next base: position 765,980,884 of record CM053786.1, on the reverse strand, counting down.
GACATTTACAAGGAAACACAAAAGGAAATTTAGCATTTTGGTAAACTAGGTCAAAGTTATAACATGTCAAACAGGGCTTCCCAGAATTATGTGCAAATTACAAATGTTTGAAAACAATAACTAACCAACTTTGAGGGATTCAAAACCTAGTCAGATAGACTCAAAACGACTTGAAATTTGAAACATAGGTTCTCAGGTAAGGATATTAGGTACTCCCAAAGTAGTAAGTCATGAAATTTTTCTGGGTGCAAGATATTAAGGTGCAAACAGGGCCTCCTGTCACTGTTTGACTCATGGTAAAAATGCAGATTTGATGGATGCTCAAAACAGGATTTCAAAAAATAGCTCAAAATATCAATTTATCATCATGGAACATGTAGACACGCTGAATGAAAGATGCTAGAAGCATTTAAACACCTCTTGGGCCTCGAACTGACAACTGGGTACATATGCATCAAAAAGCATTTATAGGGCTCAAATTTTCAATGGTTCTCAAAATTCACCATGCAATTTTTAGTCCCAACAAGGTCCAAATGTACTAATTGAAAAAATAAACACTCAAACAATTTTAGATCTGATCATTCCATTTTTTGGCCTCTATTGTAAACTATCTGCAATATTAAATGGTTGTTAACTATGTTAAAATTAATAGACTTGGAGAGTGTAAACTTAAATTAATAAAGCATCACAATAACATTCATAGAAGTTTGACACTAGGATTTAACATGGAAACCCATTTTGGAAAAACTATTAATCTCGAATTGGTTTTGAAAATTGAGTATCTATACACTTTTGTCATTTATAAGTTATATACTTAGTTCATGCTGAGAATAACATGTCAAATAGTGCATGCCAAGTAAGTCAAGTATCGAGTAACTAATAAGTGTTGAGCAGATAGTGGGTAAGTGCACCAAGTTGTGGTGCTAGAAAGGTAACACCATTTTTTTTTCTAACTTTCAATAGCACATACATGCTATAGTGCACATTGGCTATGGCTTGGGTATTTTGAGCCATAGTGTGTACACGCTTTTAAAAAATCCCAATTATTATAAATGGGTTGCAAATCCATAGCCCATTCATTTTAACTTCATTTTCCAACTTCCCCTCCTCATAGCACGTATGTGATTTCAACAAATTGAAGGTTTTCACCACCCACCTTGTCAATATGCCTCCTCACCATCGAAGTTCAAGATCACGAAGATGTTGTATGTTGTCTAACCTTCTTTTTGCATTATTTTATATGTTTTTTGTATTTTTTTGTAGGTTTTTTCAATTTTTATTTAAATTTGTTTATTTATTTAGATTTCAATTGATTTCTTATTAGGAAATGTGAATAATGAACTAGTAAATCCCCAAGAAGATCAAAACCAAAACCCTCAACAAGATCCAAACCAAAAGCCTCCACAACAAGAACAAAAAATTCTGCAACCTACACAAATTGGAAGACCTCCTCTTCGCACACAAGAAAACATAATAAATGAAATAGAAAAAGGAAAAACTAAATTAGAAGCACTCATTGGTAGGTTGAAAGCTTGTGGACAAACCAATCCAATGAGAGCTCAATTGGCATCATCCCTCATGTCTATTATGACCCACATAGCTTATGTTATTGGTTAGTTAGATATTTGGCAGGTTAAGAGGGATGAACAAAAAAGATATTATGAAAATAAATTATTATATCAAGATGTTAAAAAAAAGATATACCAAAAGGGAGGATTTGTACATTATTTAGAAAGCTTGGTGAACAATATGCTATTAGAGAGACAACTAAATGGTTCCCCATCCATTGGTGCATATACGATGGTATTAGAAATAATTTTTGGGATAGATGGTGGATGGTTTTTGATGCCCCTCCTTGCTATAATCATGAGGTCCCAATGTATTTCTTAAGGAAATTGTATTGTGAGTTTTTCCTTAGAGAGATCCTTAATTATTTTGATATATTAGACTCTTAGGGTAGATGTGGGGGCCATCATTTGAGAGGTTGGAGGCACATCATGACCCTAATTTAGTTAGGGAACCTATGGTCAAGCCACAGGACGAGAATGTGACTATTCCTTTAGTTGTGAAGGAACATGTAGAGGCCAGCACTCTAGGGACTATTAGTGCTTTGATGTAGACCCTCATTCATTGCATGAGTCCATTAGTTGAGCATGATCCTTCTACACATCGTGGTCACATGTGCACATAATGTGGATCCTTATGCACATTTGGTAGTCATGTTGAAGATGGTGTAGATGATGGGCTAGTGAGTGATCAGTTCCTGAAGGAGACATTTGGTATTGAAACACAGGTAAATTACAATTATAATAAACTAATTTTATCACATTTCATATGTATAGTGAAGGATGAATTAATTAGCATGTATTGACATTGTTCAAAATTTAGGGTCTGAGTGTTGGCGGCCCTAGCAGCTATCCCCTGGCCCCAGTTTTTGTCCCATTGAAAGGTCTAGAGGTATGTATCAATTTAATCATTTAAATTAATACATAGATTTATTAAGTAATCATATAAAGGATTGAAAAAAAATTTATGCATGTGCATCAGTTCTCTATAGGATCATCGACATTCACTATGAACTCCAAGCCTAGATGTGGTACAAGCTTCATAGAGGTACATTTGTTTCATGTTAATTTAACTCATTTAATTACACTTGTTTCATGTTCCATGTTACATTTAATCTGTATTGTATGACATGCAGCTCTTGGCATCTGAGACTCCTCATCTTCAGTAGTCCATCGATCATAGAGTGGTTGCAGCTATGGCTAGTTCATAGCCATTGACTGAGGTATGAAATAATTTTCTTTGTTTTAGTTGTTGTTTATAATAGTTGGTATTGAAATTTTTAATGTTATTTATAAGTGATTATATTGATTGAATTGTTGCAGGGTCTTGTTACAACCGATTGTCCATGAGCCTTCAAGCTGGACTTGAAGAGCGACTATATGATGGTAGTAAGAAAATAATTAATTTTCTGTGTACATATATTTGATTTCAATGTATAATAATTATTGATTCATATCTACTTTGTTTGTATCAGCTCAAGTTAGAGAAGAGCCTCAACAAGAGGACGAGTGAGTGTGTAAGGAAGACCCCATCATTGCCATCATCTCCCTCCACATGATGACCAAAGACCTCTAGAGATTTTTTCCTTCCCCTCATGGGAAGGAGAAGATATAGTTGATAGACATACATGTATAGGCATTAATGGACATATATGTTGGATTTTATGTTAGTGGACATATGAAATATACATTTGATGTATATATGACATTTTATATTTGATGTATGACATTTATTTGACACATTCCATTATTAGACTTATGACATTATTGGTTAATATATGATATGTTTGTTCATGTACAACATTATTAGTTATCATAATATATTATGTGTTTGTTAATGTATGAAATTATTGGTTATCATTTTATATTATATAATTGTTCATGTATGACATTATTAGTAATCATAGTATATTATATGTCCCTTCATGTATGACACCCTTGGTACTCATACCCATTTACCCAAGTACCAAGTGCACGTATCCCATGTACCGAGTACTCAGTGGAGAGCATCATAGCTAAGGACCTTGATTGAGATTTCACATTATTTTTTCAATTTTTTGTTTGTATATCAACTTAATGTTTATCAAGCTTAATTCAATACCTAATCAATTTGAAATTTTGATAGAATATTGATTAACAATAAACTTTATCACTATTTAAGCATAATTTTATCATTTCCAATATGTCATCATCATATGATTTTGTTCATGTTTAAAATTTTCCTACTCTGTTATTTGTTTATCAAGTTGAATTCAATACCTAATTAGTTTGAAACATTGATACAATATTGGTCAACAATAAACTTTATCAATGTTAAAGCTAGAAATTTATCATTTGCAATATGTCATTGTCATATGATTTATGATCTTCTCTTTGATGTTTAAACTTTCCTTCTATGTTATGCATCTAAAAATTTATCATAAATTATTATTACAAACATATAACAAATTTGAAACTGAAAACAATGCATTACATTTGAGAACTTTATCATTGTTCTTGATTTGAAAAATCATTTTCATGACTCATAAATTCAGATTTTTGATAAATATAAAAGTATAATTAAAAATAAAGTTTGACATACCCAAGTACCCCCAACCCCTATTATAAAAAATAGCTATACCTATACTCGTACCCATACACATACCCTATCTACCCCAAGTACCCCCATCCCTATGTAACCTTGTATATTATATGTGGATATTGGTGTTTTCTATATACCTATGTGGTCTATAGGATCTCTTCCTACTTGTAACATCCCCTAACATTTCCCAACCTCCTCACCAGGTTAACTAATCCAAACTTGTGGCATCACTCCCTTACTCTTCTAGGAATAGTATCCCTCCAAAGGTTTTATAGGTCTACTAGGGTACCATAGCACTCCCCAATCCAACCAAGGTTTCCATGATGTCTTAAAGTGTTATTGAAACACTTTTACAATGCTTGAATGGATAACAACAATGGGTTTGTACCTAATTTCAAGATTTCTTCACAAAAGGGCTACAAGGGGAGCCCCTAATTAGGCCTCCACCTAGATTTCTAGGGCCAATAGCTCCTTTGTCTTAGAGTTTCAACACCTCTAGCCTTAACAAAAATTAATACATAGGACCCATGCTCAAGGATTTTTAGGGTCTCAGGGTGTGTACAGGTTGTACAACAAAAATAGTAAAATTAAGGATTTGGTAGGGTTTTCTTGGCTGCTTGTTATCCCCACTTTTAAGACACCCTCTACACTTCATTAAGACACTTCCTCCACAAGTTATAACCTCCTAATACCCCTCTTCAATCCCTTAGAAGGGAAATTCTTCATTCTTCAATCTTTTCTCTTGAGAGCTCTTTCTTTGTTGATAGTCCCTAGCCAGGCATTGCCTAGCTCGCTTAGGGCTTGGTGAAAGACTTCTTTGCACTCAATTTCAAGGCCCTTGCTTGAATAATATAATACATTAAGATTTTTAGCCTTGAAATCTAGAAGACCATGGAATTTCCATGGCAGAGACAAGACTTATAGCCCTTTCATGATAAACAACTCCAAAACTGGCAGCAAACAGGTACCTTTGAAGAAATTTACAAAATCTTTCAAAACTTGGTCACAAACTATAATTAATGTATGCTGAATATAGAGGCTACAAGTATCTAATGTATTTTATCTATTATAGAGAACTTTCATATATCTATTTCTTGACCTCATTCAATCTATGTCTCCTAGCTTGAGGCTCTAATTTCATGGCATTAATATCCTTAAAAGTGTATTATGCCAGTACTTTAAGGTAATGGGATTCATGTCCCATGTTCATCAGTGACAAACTTGATGTAGAGTGCACAACAATAGAAGAATAATATAAGGCCAATCCCCAATCAACACATCAAAAATGTTTGAAGGTTTGAACTTATGGCTTGTTCTTCTTTATAAGTATCCACCCCTCCTAGGAATCATTGAGAAAGGTTTCAAATCTTACCACCCACAAGAAAGACACAAAGCAACTTGATCCAAATTTGAGCAATAAGGAAAAACTCCCTTAAATAGGGAAAAATGGGGATTTTATGGTTCTAGACCTTACAAATTCCAACAAAGGCTTGGATCCACTTATTTTCACCCAATTAAGCCAAATCAACCATTGGTTGCACTCCCAACAACCCACAATCAAATTTGAAAGAATAGACCTAGAATCCTGTTAGGTCTCCAAAAACTAATTTTTGCCAATAACTTTAAAACTCTCTAGAAGACATGAGGAAAAAATTATAGTTTCAAGTACCCTTTTCCAAGTTCTCATAGACTCGAAAGTTGTAGAGACCAATTCTACTCTAGCATATCATAACCATAACCAAGTACACAAACCTAATTAGCTAGCTTAGGCTTGTTTTTCAAGGAAAGTGGTTAAGAATAGGTGTATAGGATCAAATCTCCACTCCTAGGATGTTCTAATAGCTTAAAAAATAGCAATTTTTTTGATCATCAAGTCTTCAAACTCTCTCCATCACTCTGATTAGTCTAATTTCTTCAAAACTAGGTCAAATACAAGAGGATATTTGACCTAGGGCTCGCTCCCAAAAATCAAAAGTTCAACTCCTATTTGAAAGCTTCAAAAATATTTTAGTATACTCCGTTAACTTGCTCCATGCTAGTGAAGAAGAAATTCCACCAGTGGATTAACAAGTTAGGGTCATTTAAGTGCTCAAACCCTAAAATCAAGGGTTTCTTAGACTAACAAACTAATAAATTCAATAACTTTTACAAGAGAATAGATAAAGACTTCAAACCAAATCCAAAATCTCCTAGATAGATAGTACCAAACTTATAGTACATAAATTTCATCTTGTAGGCCTTAAGCTCTGTACTGTACTTGCAAAATTAGGAAAACACATTGAAACACAATAGTTTCTATTGATTTGAAAGAAATATAACAATTGGATCTTCTCCATTGATCCATCTTCAAATTTCCTAAGCCTATATAGGCCATTTTCAACTTCTTTTTTCAACCACTTGATAGTTTGGACCATTGGATTGCTCAAACAAAAAGTTTCTTAGCGAAATTGCAAAAGTTGCTTAACAACTTTTTGCAATTTTTGTGCTATAGCAAGAAATATTGAAAAACTTGCAAGAAAGTGTTACACATTTGATTTTATTGACTCCTAGAACCTTATTAGGTTCCCAAACCTCTAGACACACCCTAAAAACATAAAATGAAAGAAAAATCACCCATTAGGATCAAATGATGCCCAAGGTTTATAGTCATACCAAGGGGTCTTGTGTCCTTTACAAGATGGATGGGTCATAGGGAGATCATTAGATCTACCCTTAGACCTAATTATAACATATAAATGAAAAAGTGTTAGATGCTTTGCACCAAAATTACTTTCCTAAACCTTTTTGTTCTTTAAGTTCTTGAATTTGACACTTTGTCCACTATACAAATCACCTTTCACATCACAAACAAGACAACCATGAACTTCATTGTTTTGACATCTTTTGGAATCCCTTTGCTCATTTTCTTTAACACTACTATTTCCATAATGCTATAACTAACACATTCTCCAAAGGGAAAACCTCACTATTTCAATGTCTTATCCTTAATGCTATGACAATTGCACAACTTTGGACCTTTGGATTTGTTAGGTTCTTATTCATTAGATCACTATTTTTCATAACAATATAATGATATATTGATATAGTTTAGCCTCAAAATCACCATATATCACTAGTACACTGACATGTATGCAAAAATATTTGAAAGCCTTTTTGAATTCTTAGTTCATGTTAGGTGAAACTTGTAAATTTATTCTAATAGAGTTTTACATTGAAAAAATAGGAGTAGATAATAAGTTTCCTCAAACTACCAACCTACCACCACCTAAATCTCATTAGGAGCTCCTCTCCATAGCTTTAGAACTATCATTGTTCCTTCATCGTTATCCCTTTATGAAGTAACTATCAACTTTACAAATCATTGTAGTATTTGATTGTGAGTCATCTTGCATATACAAAACTAGGTGTCTTGTTAAAAGATCCTTGAAACATTTTAATTTATTACTCCTACTATAAATAGTAATAAATGTCTGCTATTCTATTACACATGATTAATAGATTTATTAAGATTGTTGCTTCAATATGTCTTATTATTTTTTAAATTCACTATCATATGGTCCATTAAATTAGTTCTTATATACCTCTACCATAAAGGTTCTCCATGCTTTTTAACATATGACTATAATCTATGTGATATAGTAGTAAGCATGCTTTTAAGAGGTTTTGTATTATACTTTAATCAATCATTGATCTGAATTGGACACCTCTATTCCATTTGCACATAACTACTACATAGGCTTCTCAGATGTAATTTTTTCACTCATTTGGACTGAGCACTATTGTTGTGCTTAGTTGAAAGAAAAGTCAGAATGATTTTATAGATTGTCATGATCATACTTTGCCACTTGACATTCCTTTACTTATTCCACCTACATAGGAAATGATTCCACTTTCTTTAACACTACCAAAAATCCCTAGAAATGAACAAAAATATTAAATTTAGTACCATGTCATTGTTTTAATGGAAATTAGCATTTTGATAAAGATTAAAGAGTTTTTTTGGAGATATTGATAGTTACACTACTACAAAGGTTTAAAAAGTTGTTCATCACACTCACTATTGTTTCATTGAATATTTTCCTTTGATCTTGTTCCTTCATAATGCCTTTACCTTATGCATTGATTATCATTAATTTTGTTTTGACAATTATAGTAGCCTTTCATCTAAAACCCTTAATGAATATCATCTCCCTTAGTCTATAATGTACATCCCAACCATTCATTACTTAGAATGTAACACTTTCCATAGTGTTTCTTAGGGATGTTTCGGTTTAGCATGCCTGAGAATGTTCGAGTGCTCAATAGGACATGACAAGGTTGGGGCTAATATTTACCTAGCCACCTGGAGCTAACGAAATAGATAGTTTGATCCCATGATGAAAGGTGAGAGAGATTTGGCAGTTAGCAACTTTGTACTGGCCAACACTACAAGTTTTAGCATCACTGGAAATGGCACCATAAAATAAAAATGGAGTAAGATCTCCAAAAAGTGAGAAAGGTTATTGTAGGTCTCTACAACAGGGTCCTATAAGAACTAAAATTTCATCCATATCTCATGTGAGCTCCAAGATATACCCTGTCGAAGATCACTGTCCTATGCAATTTAGTGACTCTTAGGGATGTTTCGGTTTGGCATGCCTGAGAATTTTTGAACACTCAACAAGATGGGATAAGTTTGGACATAGGGTTTACCCAACCATTCAAAGCTAAAAGAATAGACAATTCAATCTCGCGATGAAAGGTGATAGAGATTTGGTTGTTAGCAACTTTGTACTGGCCAACACTATAAGTTTTAGCATCACCCAAGATGGCATCGCAAAATCAAAATGGAGTAAGATCTCCAAAAAGAGAAAGAGCTTATTGTAAGTATCTGCAAAATGGTCTTATAGAAACTAGAATTGCATCCATACCTTGCATGACCTCGAAGATATGCCCTATCAAAGATTATTACCCTATGGCATTTAGTGACCCTTAGGGGCATTTTGGTTTGGTGTGCCTAAGAATGTTTGAGTGCTCAACATGATGGGATGAGGTTGGAGATTAAGTTTATCCATCCACCCAAAGCTAATGGAATAGACAGTTTGATCCCATGATAAAAGGTGAGCGAGATTCGACAATTGGCAACTTTGTATTGGCCAACACTACAAGTTTTAGCATCACTCGAGATGGCATTGCAAAATCAAAATTGACTAAGATCTTCAAAAAGTGAGAGATTTTATCGTAGGTTTTCACAACACGATCTTAAAGGAACTAGAATCACATCCATACCTCACACGAGCTTTGAGATATGCCCTATCAAAGATCAATGCCCTATGGCATTTAGTGACCCTTAGGGATGTTTTAGTTTTGCATGCCTGAGAATATTTGAGCTCTCAACAATATGGGACAATGTTGGGGATAGAGTTTACCCAGCCACCTGGAACTAACGGAATAGATAGTTTGATCCCATGATGAAAGGTGAGCGAGATTTGGCAACTGGCAACTTTGTACTGGCCAACACTACAAGTTTTAGCATCACCCAAATGGCATCACAAAATCAAAATGGAGTAAGATCTCTAAAAAGTGAGAGAGATTATTATAGTTCTTTGCAACATGGTCCTATAGGAACTGAAATTTCATCCATACCTCGCACAAGTTTTGATATATGTCCCATCAAATATCGCTGCCTCATGGCATTTAGTGACTCTTAGGGACCTTTCAGTTCAATGTTCCCAAGAATGTTTGAGCACTCAATGGGATGGGACAAGATTGGGGATAGGGTTTACCTAGCCACCAAGAGCTAATGGAATAGACAATTCAATCCCATGATGAAAGGTGAGAGAGATTTGGTAGTTGGCAACTTTGTACTAGCCAAAACTAAAAGTTTCAACATCACCTTAGATGGCATCACAAAATCAAAATAGAGTAAGATCTCCAAAAAATGAGAGATTTTATTGTAGGTCCTCACAACACGGTCCTATAGAAACTAGAATCACATTCATACCTCACACGAGCTCTAAGATATGCCCCATCAAAGATTGTTTCCCTATGGCATTTAATAACCCTTAGGGACATTTCATTTTGGTGTGCTCGACAATGTTTGAGCACTCAACAGGATGGGACAAGGTTGGGGATAGGTTTTACCTAGCTACTTGGAGCTAACAGAATAGACAATTTGATCCCATGACAAAAGGTGAGAGAGATTTGGTAGTTGGCAACTTTGTACTGGCCAACACTACAAGTTTCAACATCACCCAAGATGGCATTGCAAAATCAAAATAAAATAAGATATCCAAAAAGTGAGAGAGGTTATTGTAGTTCTCTACAATATGGTCCTATAAGAACTAGAGTTTCATCTATACCTCACATGAACTCTAAGATATGCCTTATCAAAGATTGCTACCCTATGGCATTTAGTGACCCTTAGGGATGTTTTAGTTTGGCATGCCTGAGAAAATTTAAGTGCTTAGTGGGATGGGATGAGCTTGGGGATAGGGTTTACTCAACCACCTAAAGCTAATAGAATAGACAGTTTGATCCCACAACCCTTTTTCCACTAAGTTACAAATTTGAGCAACTTTTACAATTTTCAACAATGCAACTTTGCACAAAAAGTACATTTTTTACATTTTTCACTTGATTCCACTTCTATGACTTGAAAATTTTTTGGCAACACTAAAAAAACCTATATCCAAATGCTCAACCCTTCACCAATTCCCAAACACTTACAAAGTTGTCAGCATTTTTACAATTTTGCTTTGACAACTTTTATAATTTTTTGTAATTTTTGACATCTTAAATCCTAGATGGCTTATACTCAACCTAGTGATCCTAAGGACCTTTATAATCTTCTAAAAACTATAAAAATCCTTTTTTCCTTAAAAATCACCTATATTGCTCATTTTTGACCTCTTGGTTCAATTTGCCACTCTGCCTTATAATGGCACCTAGAGTCCAGTTGACCTTACATCTTAGGTCTTATTGGATAGGTATTTGAATCACCTTTCATCCACGTGTGGTTTTAGGTTTTTATGTATTCATTTGTGTAAGTTATTTTTGTTTTACTAAGAGTTGCTTGGTTAGTGTTGTAAGGTGACTAGTTTGCATTCATGGACTATTTGTTGTTTTACTAAGGGTTGCCTGATTAGTGTTGTAATGTGACTAGTTTGCATTCATGGACCTCTAACTTGCAACCCAATAATGGGACCATGCTGATTTTTGGAGGGAAGCAAGTTAAGGGTGTATTTTCACATATGGCAGAGTTTTAAGGGTAGAAAATGTAGTTTTCTATTTTTACTTGTAGTCCTTAGGCTGAATATCACCATGTATTCAACCTTGTTTTCAAGAAGAAGTGGTCTAGAACTCCCAAATTTGTTGCTTGTGACCTAGGGGAAGGGTGGAATTTTTTGTTTGGCATGGTGAGAAAGAGTCCCAAGTGGTTGTGTTGATTCTATGACCCCATCTCTTGGCACTTGCTTTAGAAAGCCAACCTAATTAGGCCTATTAGGACTATAAATCTAGTTATGTTTGGGTATGCTGGAGTAGGATCAGCCCATAAGAATTTGATATATTCAAGAATCTAGAAAAGGGTATCCATAAATGTATTTTTTTTGCCACTTTTTTTTGAGAGTTTGGGATTTAACCCTTCAAAACTAGAAATAGACCTACTAGGATTCCTAGGCCTAGATTTGGGAACTAGGTCTATTGATGGTGTTTGAACCTTGAAAGTGAACAAATCCTAGTGGAATAGGTCTGAGCATGACAAAACAAGTCTTTTTTGAACCCTTGAAAGTGTTTTCTCTAATTTTCCCTATTTGGCCTAGTTAAGGGTGAGTGTCCCAAAAGCCTAATTCAGACTCAAGTTTGTTGTGAACCCTAGGGAGAGGGTAAAACCTTGGAGAAGCGCAGTCCACTTGGAAAGATATAGGTCAGCATTGGGAATAGGTTAGTAACTTTTCTTGGCATCTTATAGTGGGTTGGGTGCTGTTAGGTATTGCAGGAGGTGGTGGTAGATTGTGGTTGTAGACTCTGCATCAAATTTGATGTCATAGGTATAGTAGTAGGAGATCTACTTAAAGGAGGCCATGGTTTTATTAAAATAGTCAAATTAATCATCATAAACATGGTGTAGGATCAACTAAAAAGTCCTAGAAGTGATTTCTTGGTTAGATTTGAAGAGGCCCTAGTTTTTAGCCTTGTTTGATGAGGGTTTCATAAAAAACACATATAGAGAGTTGATGATTTTAATCCAATAGAATAATCCTCACTTTAGGATCATATTAAGATACTTTACAAAGTTTTATAGTTGGAGGATAATTATTTCATATAGTTCCTTTGTAAATGGAGGAGTTTTTGTGCCTAAAAAGTGGCCCATAGTGTAACAGCAGAGACTTGGTCCAAAACAACCATACCTTATGTTTTGATATGTTATAGAGAAGAAAAATGGGTATCCTAATCTTCAATTTATTTTCTTGATGTTATGGAAAAATGTGGAGAAAAATGCAAGAGGACAACATTTTATGCATTTTCTCTCTTTCAACATCATCACTTTGGAAAAGTAGAAATATTACTAACCTATTTTGAAAATCAAGTCTATTCTAGTTATCCTATTGAATTATTGTATCTTCTTTCATGTCAGTTACAACTAAATATAAGATTCATCAAGGAAAGTGACCTAAGGCTATATAGAAGAAGCATGACAATTTTCTCAAGGATTTACCAATTAAATTTCTAAACATTGTTTGAAAATGGACAAAGAGGGAAAATCCAATTGTAAACTTGCTTTCAAATCAATAAAATATACCTATTTTAGTGCAATTTATTGACATTTTGCAAGTATAGTATAGAAGAATAAGGGGTGGATGATGACCTTTCTGATCTGAAATTTGATGCTAAGTGTCTGAAGTCTTTTGGTAGTGGTTTGAAATTTTTATAGGCATAATAAAAAAATTCAATCATAAACATCCAAATACTACTATCTAGTTGCTAATGATTTAGTATTTATGCAAACTCCACTAAGTAGAGATAGTCCTCCCAATGTGCCTGCCTATCCATCACATACATCCTTAACATATCTTCCAAAATCTGATTCACCCTCTCTGTCTGACCATTTGTCTTTGGGTGGTATGCCAAACTAAAATTCAATTGTGCTCCAAGCTCATGCTGCAGCGATGTCCAAAATGCGGATGTGAATACAAGATCTCTATCCAAAATGATCTTTTGGGGAATACCATGTAGTCTCACAATGTCACGCATGAAGAAATTAGCTACAAAAGCTGCCATGTAGGAAGACATGATTGGTGAAAAATGTGCCACCTTAGTCAATCGATCAATGGTGACCATGATAGCATCATGACGACAAATAGTCATAGGTAATCCTACTATGAAGTCCATAGAGATGATGTCCCACTTCCATGAAGGAATAAGATTTGGTTGCAAAAGTCCTACCAGATGCTGGTGTTCTACCTTAACTCTTTGACACTCAAGACACCTAGCTACATAATCTACAATGTCACACTTCATCCCAAACCAATAGAATAAATGTTGCAAATCAGCATGCATCTTCTTGACACCTAGATGTGTCGAGTAGGGTGTACGATGGGCTTCTACTAGAATCAAGGTGCAAAGCTCATCCAGTAATGACACATAAATCCTTTCTAAAAGTCTTAACAGACCATTTGACTCTTGAATGTAGCCTACAAACTTACCCTCCAAAGGTCTTCCTAAATCTATCTCTCTGCACACCTCCTGGTACGAAGAATCTGTAGGAAGTGCTTGGAGAATCTGACTCCTCAAATCAACACTAGGAGTCATAGATGATATCACATGTCTCTTGTGACTCAAAGCATCTGCCACCACATTCTCTTTTCCTTGAATGTACTTTACCTCAAAGTCATACTCACATAAAAATTCCATCCATCGCCTCTAGCAAGCATTCAAATTAGGCTAAGTGAAAATGTACTGAAGACTGCGATGATCACTATGTAGCTTGAATCTATGTCCCAACAAGAAATATATCCACTTGTTAAATCATGAACTACTATTGCTAACTCAAGATCATGTGTAGGATAATTTAGCTCGTGATCCTTGAGCTTGTCTGATTCATATGCAATCACCCATCCATTTTGCATCAAAACTACTCCAATCCCTTCCAAGGAAGCCTCTGTACACACCATGAAATCACCTTCTAGATCAGGTACTACTAAGATCGGTGCACTGGTCAAAAGCTCCTTGAGCTTCCCAAATGCTTCCTCACATTTCTCTGTCCATATAAACTTCTTTCCTTTCCTCTGAAGGAAAGTGATAGGATGCACTATTGGAGAAGTTTTGGACAAATCTGCAATAATAACCAGCTAGACCCATGAAACTAAAAATCTCTGACACATTAGTCGGTGTAGGCCAATCTATTATTGCCTAGATCTTTGCAGGGTCTACAAAAATACCATCATCAAAAATGACATGCCCTAAAAATTGAATCTCTAATTTGAAGAATTCACACTTAGCGGCATTGGCATAAAGCTAATTTTCTCTTAAGCACTATAAAACCAATCGCAAGTGTTCCTCGTGCTCCCTCTGAGACTTAGTATATATCAATATATCATCAAGAAATATGAGTACAAACCTATCAAGATAGGATCGAAACACCCCATTCATCAAACTCATGAAAATTGATGGAGCATTAGTCAGCTCAAAAGGTACCACTGTGAACTCATAATGCCCATAGCTAGTTTGAAAGGCAGTCTTATGGATGTCAGCTTCCTTAATGAAAAGCTGGTGGTATCCTGACATAAGGTCAATCTTGGAGAATACTATAGCTCTCTTGGTCTGATCAAATAAGTCATCAATCCTAAGTAGAGGATACCTATTCTTTATTGTTACCTTATTCAACTGTCTGTAATCAATACAAAGGCACAAAGAACCATCTTTCTTTTTCACAAAGAGCACTGGAGCTCCCCATGGTGACACACTAGGTCAAATGCTCCCTTTGGCCAAAAGTTCCTCTAGCTGAAGATGCAACTCACCCAATTCCTATGTAGTCATACAATAATGAGCTTTAGAGATAGGCTCCACTCCTAGAACAAGATCAATACTGAAATCAATGTCCCTTTTTGAAAGCATACTTGGAATCTTGCTTGGGAAGACATCTGCATACTCATGTAGAATCGGGTGATCTAAAGTCTTCCTCACATGATCTTCCTCATCAAGATCATTTACCATAAATTCAAATATCTAACATCCCTTACGAAAACTCTACTTCAGTTGCATGGCAGAAATCATCCGTAGGCCTCGGTATCTCAACAATCTTCACATCATTCCCTTGATCATCCTAACACATAATAATCTTCTTTCTACAGTCTATACTAGCTCTATGAGATCCAAGCCAATCCATACCCAAAACCACATCATAGGAGCCAAGAGGTATAACCCGAAGGTCGACTGCAATATCAAATCCTCCTATTCTAAGCTCACACCTAGGAATTACAGAATCTATGGAGACCTTAATGCCCGAGGCTAGTTCCACTTGCCAACCATGATCTTGCTTCACCATATCCAGCTTACACTTAGCAACTATAGATGGATAAATAAATGAATCTATAGCACCTGAATCAAAAACACTGAAAGAGATGTACCTCGAATAGCTCCTGTGGTTTCAACCACTATCCCCTGATGGTCTGCTTGATGGTGATCTACCGCTACAAACACTCTATGAGTTCTACCTGTATTTCCAACTGTAGGCTCAGATGTTGTTGGCCTAGGTCCTGAATATTGAGGTGCTCACTGTGGATAGTGAGCTGCAAAATTTCCAACTTGCCCACATGTAAAACATCCTATATTTCTGCCAGATCCTCTCCCTAAAGGTGGTGCATTTGACTGCTGACAGTTATTCCTACTAACAAAAGACTGACTACTCTAAGCTAGCTGAGGGGGCTAGTTTTGTTTATTGCACTAAGCATTGCAGTTGTTCTTGGACTTAGAACCTCTGCCGCCACCTTGAGCCTGAGGGTACAATCCCTTCTACTATTGTGTCTGCTGAGACAACTACTGTTACTGTTTCCCCTTAGAAAAAGGAGGCTTCCTATTTCCACCTGAGTTATAGTTGCCTTTAGATCCTGATACTGCAGGTGCTCCCACAAAACCTCCTTGACCAAGGTTGACACTTTGTTCTACAAGGATGGCTCGTCATACTGCATCCTTGAGGGTTTTCAGCTCAAATACCTTGACACACCCAATTATACGGTTGTTCAATCCTCTAATAAAGTGTTGTGTCAACTAAGCTGAGTTGTCACTAAATCCTAAAAAGGACATAAGCTCATAGAATTTGCACTCATACTCTGTCACATTCATAGAATATTGCCTAAGGTTATGGAACTCATCTGCCCTTTGCTGCTTCCATTCTTCTAGTAGGAATCGTTCACAAAAAATCTCTAAGAATAGCTCCCAAGTGACACTGTTCATATCTATGCCTAGCTTCTTTTCCTCAATTGTCCACCAAGTGGCCCCAAAATTTTCTAGATTGGTAATTGCAAATCTTGCCTTAACATTACTATCAAAATCCAACATGGCAAAAATCCTGTCAAGGGCAATAAGCCACTATTCGGCCACATATCCAAAACCTTTCCTGTTAAAGGGCTTGACCTTGGATCTTGAAAGGTCCTTCATCTGAATAGATATAATGGATCTTTGTCGATCCTTCTGAGGGCTCTTGGAACTAGGTCTATGCTCTTGTTTTGTTTGATGTGCTCTATGTTGATCCTGAATAGGGCGTAGGCAATCAAGGATGATCTACATCATCTGTCTCAAGTTAACCTCCTCATATTCAGCTTGGTCACCCTTATGGCTCTCTTCCTGCTACTCACTAGCATGCTCTCCTTCGCTCTCTTCATCAGCAGGCCCTCTACGGACAAACTCATGGACATTGATAGCTCTGGCATGTCCATGGCCTCTTCCATGACCTCTACCACGACCTCTAATAGAAGACATTGTCCCAGATACCATCCTACAATAATATCCAAGATACAAAGTACTATTACAACGTAATGCATGCTATTGTATAGCATAAAAAGCACATTAACATTAACAGATTTCCACCATCCATTTGTAAATAATTGGTCTTCTGGATTTGATTGTGTGCGCTTTTTTAGCATCAACATTTTAGATCATACTACATGATCCATCATCAGGATGAGAAAGTGCAGGAGTAGAGATATTGCAGACTGAGCCTTCCTCTAGAGACATAAAAACAGCAAGGGAGACCACGAAAATTCGTGCAAAGAAAAAAGGAGTACAAACTAATGAAATAAATGAGACAATAAGAGCATAAAGAAATTAAAACTATAGAATTTAAAACTAAAGAAAGGTAATAAAAATAAAAAACAAAAGAAAGCAAAGAAGACCTAAACCACAAGCACTAAGAGTAAGAAAAAACAATTAAACAAAAGAGAGCAAGTATATATATAGCACATGAATATATATGCCTATATATAGTATACGAATATATATATACATATATATATATTAATAAATAAATTGATAGATATATATTTATATGCATACAAGAACGGATCTATATATATATCTAATTATATATATTAATAAATATATTAATATATATTCATATATATTAATATATATAAATAGATATATATTAATATATATATATATAAACACAAAAACAATCAATGAAGCTAATGTAAAAAATAAACAAATAAGAAAATTAAATAACATGAGGAAGACAATTTTAAAAAGTTATATATAATAAAATAATTTCTTAAAAAAAATTAAAATTTTTTTTTAAAAATTGAAAAAATTGAAAAATGAAAATAAAAAACCAAGAATGAAAAAAACAAATAAAAATAAATAAAAATAAAACATAAGAGCATATCTAAAAACATGAATGCACCTATATAGCCAAGTAAAATGCGGATATATATGTATATATACATATATACATATATACACATATATATACATACACACACACACACATATATATATATACATATATATATACATATACATATATATATATATATGTATATATATATATATATATGTGTGTGTGTATATGTATATATATGTATATATATATATATGTGTGTGTATATGTATATATATGTATATATATATATGTGTATATGTATATATATATATGTGTGTGTATATACATATACATATATATATATATATGTATATATATGTGTGTGTGTATATATATATACATACACACACACACACATATATATATACATATATATTAATAAATAAATTGATATATATATATATTTATATGCATACAAGAATGGATCTATATATATATATCTAATTATATATATTAATAAATATATTTATATATATTAATATATATAAATAGATATATATTAATATATATACTTACAATATGTATTAATATATATTTATATATACTTATATAGAGTATATAAATAAACAAATAAGAAAATTAAATAAACACAAGAAAGACAATTTTAAAAAGTTATATATAATAAAATAATTTTTTTTAAAAATTAAATTTTTTTTTTTTAAATTAAAAAAATTGAAAAATAAAAATAAAAAACCAAGAATGAAAAAAGAAAATAAAAATAAAACATAAGAGCATATCTAAAAACATGAATGCACCTATATAGGCAAGTAAACATATATATATATATATATATATACAAGACGCAAAATACAAAAGGAAACAATAACTTGAAGAACCTGCCAAGTCAAAAGAGGAAAGAAAAAGAACCAAGAAGACCATCCTAAGAAAGACCAGACCCACACAACTCAAGCACTACAGAGACAAAAATAAACTAGAACATGCAAGGACCAACTATTCCACTCAAGATTTGTGTGTGCCTGTGTGTAGGAGAGGGGGGGCGGGGAGGAGAGAGGGAGGGAGGGAGGAACAATGAGAGAGAGAGAGAGAGAGCGAGAGAGAGAGAGAGAGAGAGAGAGAGAGAGAGAGAGAGAGAGAGAGAGAGAGAGAGAGAGAGAGATCAACACAAAACAAGAAAGAGGGAGGAAGCCAAGAAAAAAAGCTAAAACAAATGAACAAAAAGGATGGAGAGAGAGAGGGTAAGACCAAAAGAGAAAAGGTTGGGGGGGGACACCACTACTTATAAAAGACCAATTATTTATAAAGGCACATGTTCTACAAAAGACTAAGTTCAATTTTAGTTCTGCCTATGTTTAGATTTAAGTAGGATTTTCAGTTTTGAAAGCTAAGTGTTGCATATGAAAGTAATAGTTCAAGTTCTATTTTAGTTCACCTAGTTTCAAGTTTAAAAGAGATACACATAAAAGTTCAAAGTCCTAGATTGTTCCAAAATATCCAGAGCTCCCAATGTAGAAACTCAAGTTTTGATACCAAATGTAATGTCCCACCAAGGGATCCAAAGAATTAACCTAAAGTTTCACTAAGTTTGGTAGCTTTTTTTGTTTTTTGAAACATGAAAGTAACCATTCATAACATAGTAGCGAAAGAAACAACATCATTTAACTAAAAGTAAACATAAACATGTATAATGGGTTACATTCTTTAAGGATCCCTTAATGTTGAATTACATCTAAATCAACTAATATTAATGAATCCATCTAATACTACATCCACATAAAGTAATAATGAAAAGTCCAATGTTCATACATTACATCTCTGAATGTTCAATCATCCACTGTACATGCCACAAGGTATGAAAGGCTTAAAAGAATATACATACATGAGAATAAAGTACGGCATCATCCTATAGTATTCCATGGTGCAAGTGCAATAAGGTAAATGAAACCACATGTCATACATGATATATCATCATAGAAGATATAAACATCCATCATAAAAGATATCCATACATCACAAATATAACTAACTAAGTGCACGGTTCCTCCCAATCGTAAATAGCATTATTAGACCATCATGGGCCCTAGCCATCCCTCCATGCGTAACATTCCAAATTACCAAAGGGATCATCGATATTAACATAGTAGGAATGTCACTCCTAAATCATACTACATCACATGAAGAAAAGAAATCTAACATGCAAAGTAAAGCATAAGATAACATCATCTAACATATGCAAATCATCAATGTAAGGATATGTGTCCACCATCAAAATCAAAGAATGCATCAGCCATGGTGTCTCAGATGAATCTCATATGGTAAGAGTGAACAAGCACTACCACCCGACTGCATGGAACTTAAATGGTCCACTCCCACCGCGCTAAGGAGATAATCTCAACTCCCAAATAGGTTATCAAATCACATAGCACAAATACTCTCTAAGTTCAGGAATCCTAAAAGTATACTAACTCAAAATTTCCAACACAAACCAACATCTAATCCCAGAGGCACAACAAAGACATATAGGAAACCTACTATGCAAGTGGGAAAGTGTCATCACACGGATCACGCTAGAGTTACCCTAGTAGTCTCCCAATAGACCCCGGCCCCCTAGTGATCCCTATGCAGCCACTAGTATCCTCTCATATAGATGAGGCATACTACAGAATGCAAGGTCACAACCAAGTGTTCTCTCTACTCCCATCCTAGTCTATACTAGCACTCGAGGCATGGGCAACAACAAACAATTATCTTATTAGGTTCATTAAGTCAGTATTAGGTGTAATATTTTCACTTATTAAGATAACTTACAATGAGTTACCTTGGCAACCTCTTAGGGCCTCAACCCCCATTCCAAGCCACTTCCCAACACTACAAGTAAATAACCTACCCTAAGCTCATGGAATCATAAATCACAAAATTACCAGTCCTATACAAGTGACTGGAAAAATACCAAAGATAATCCACAAAAGAGCATCAAATCTCCATGAGCAAAAGAAAAGCATCCATAGATAATCATGACCACAACAATCCTCTATTGGCAACTAAAGGTATCACTAATAATCACAATAGTCATTGGTTCTTAACAAGCAACTAAAAAGTATCTCAAAGTAATATTGATCGAAGACTCCAAAATGGTTGAGTCAAAACATGCCACAACATGACATCATCAAGATCAGATAACAAATCAATCCCATCAAGTAATTGGAAAGTAATCCAATACAACTGATCGATAACTCATAAAAAGATTACATAAATCACAGCCTAAACAAGAAGACTGAAGACAATATCAATCAGCATGCCATCACATAACCATGGTTGAATTTAAAAATATCGAGATCAAAAGACATCACAATCATAACCCCTGAGCCTCTGGTAGACATCCTATAACTAGTCAACAACTAGCCAACCCAAAACCCCAAGACAAGAAGCATAGAGAAAACACAATGCAAGCACATGTTCTGGTTTGCTAAAATTACATAGTTGAATAGAGTGTGGAGGTCTCAATTTTCATTTTACAAATTTAGATATTGAGTGGAGAAATTATACATTGTTACCTAACCCATGTATAGGGTTTGATGGATTATGGTTTTTCCCCATAGCTCTTAGACTTAATTTTCTAATTGATAATTTTGTTATACAAACGTTATTTGAAAATGACACCCATTGAAAACCAATAGGACACATTGTAGCTTTTAACATGAGTAAATACCAATTCTCTTTAATATCTTTCGTTCATAATTCAAGTCAATTAAATATTTAAATTAAATCTGCATCATTTGACTATAATATTACAAAATAAATAATTATTAAAGAAATAATCTATTAATACAATTCATTTATCAAATATATTAATTATTAATTATTAATAACATATATATACATATACATACAATTATTAATATTTAATGATAATAATAATATTTTAAAATGTTATTAAAAAATTGAAATGTGAAAATTCAATTTTGCAACCCATTAAAACTTTAAAAAAAACACATAACACATATATATAAGTACTGTTGTCAGTCCACAGTACCCTATGGTTGCAGGGCCTGCGACGACAGCGGGTACTTTGCA